>JAMWET010000684.1:92500-168435 GCA_024036415.1 Prochilodus magdalenae | reverse complement strand
CTGTGACTACAGTTGCATATATTATTCAGAAATGTAAGATCCATGGGACTGTAGAGCTGAATGTGGACGCAGGAGGAAAATCAAAAGAGGACAAATCAAAGAGATAGTAAATACGAATGGTAACAAAAGAGCCAAGAAAAACTTCTAAAGAGATTAAAGGTGAACTTCAAGCTCTGTTATGTTCTGGGGCTGCTTTGCTGATCTGTCACAGGGTGTCTTGAATCTGTGCAGGGTACAATGAAATCTCAAGACTATCAAGGAATTCTAGAGAGAAAAGTGCTGCCCACTGTCAGATAGCTTGGTCTCAGTCGCAGGTCATGGGTCTTGCAACAGGATAATGACCCAAAACACACATCTAAAAACACCCAAGAATGGCTAAGAGGAAAACACTGGACTATTCTGAAGTGGCCTTCTATGAGCCCTGACCTAAATCCTATTGAGCATCTTTGGAAGGAGCTGAAACATGCCGTCTGGAAAAGGCACCCTTCAAACCTGAGACAACTGGAGCAGTTTGTTCATGAGGAGTGGGCCAAAATACCTGCTGAGAGGTGCAGAAGTATCATTGACAGATACAGGAATCGTTTGATTGCAGTGATTGCCTCAAAAGGTTGTGCAACAAAATATTAAGTTAAGGGTACCATTATTTCTGTCCAGGCCTGTTTCAGGAGGTTATTTTTTAAAATGATTCTGTTGAAGCATAGTTGAAAAGCAATGTCTGACTTTCATTTGTTCATTTTCATAGAAATTTTATTTATTATAATTTTTATTTGTCAGATTAAAGTTATTTCTGTTACCATTGTGGGTTTTTCTTTCATTAACCATGTGGTACCAACAATTTTGTCCACGTCTGTATATAAAAGATAATAATACTTCACAAGATATCATTTTTTGGCAGCGTAGCTTTTCATTTTGGTTGGAAGTAAAATGAAAAATGAAGTGAAGGTGTTTTGCAGTAGTGTAAGTACAGCAGTAGTGAATTCTGCACTAAAATGTGCAAATGCTAAACTAAACAAAATGTACAGCCTGTATGTGTTGGATCCTTATTTAAACTTGTTGGTTTAGGAGTGAAAGTTTAGTCAAGATTGCTGCAAGAAGCTGTGTCTTTCTAAAGTCCATTGAAACAAGTAAAAACATCTACAATAAGTAAGCTAACCTCATAATGATCTTACAATAATCCCAAATAAAAAAATAGCATTTATTAATTAGATATGTTTGTCAAGACATTTCATTTTTTTGCAGTGTAGCTTTTCATTTGGAAAGGAAGAGAAAACTAAACTAAAGTAAATTAATAAATCAATCCAGTACAGATTTTTAAAGTTATGATTTAGGAGTACAAGTTTAGTCAAGATTGCTGCAGACAAATTATTAAAATCTTACTTGGAACTAGTAAAACAGCTTAAAATAAATAAAATGATCTTTAAAATCTTATAATCACTATCTTAAAACAATCTCAGAACAAGAGCTTTAAGATATTTCAATTAGAAATAAGATTATTTTATATTCTATAATCATTTTTTTAATTACTTGTTTATTGGGTCATATGTGTACAGCACTTTAGTTTTAAATTTACTTTACAAATAAATGACTTACTTTGATGAGGATTTCAGTGCAAGCAGAGCTCAGAGCTAACAGATTGTCCATTCCACACCCCTCACAATTCTGAAGGGCACGGAAGCAGTCAGGAGCACTTTTAATTAGTTTTGATTTGTCTTATTATAAAAACTTATCTGACATGAAACTTCACCAAGCGCCAGCCTGAAACCTGAAAACCCCCCACAAGAGCTTTATTTCATTGTTGCTGTCTCATACGGCTTATGACGGCGCCATGCATCTGTGAATCGGAAATGTATTTAATTCACCCTTTTAGCTCCGTCTATTGCAAATCTAACCCGGATCTCATTAGACATGTTTCTGTGGTCGTGACCTAATTTCCCTGAAAACCAGATGTTCTCACAATGATCTGCTGCACTCACTAAAGAAGTGTTTCACACTTGAGTAAAACCGGAGCTACACGCCGCGATGTATAATTCACATTCAGGAGATAGCTCATGTTTATAACATATAAGACTAATGAAGCAGAGCATGGAAAATTGTTTTCGATATCAATGGACTGCTGAGAATACATGAATTTCCAGACACTTGAAGATAGCTCATTCTCTCAGTCTATTTTTTAAGTGCTGAGTTTTCCAGTAAGAATTTAACATGCTCTGTTTTAACATGCTACACACACATATATATAGCATGTAAAATTTTTACTGAAAAAAAAAAAATATATATATATATATATATATATATAAATATATCATTATTATTAATAAAATATTATCATTGTTATTATTTATTCATAACTGAATTAGTGTAAAATTGTAGTGCTTAGTATTGTATATACAGTATTTCTTGTCTAATTTATATGTTTGTGTTGAAGTACTGTAAGGGACTACTCACCTTCACACCTGTGAAAATGTGATGTGACAATAAAAGTGATTTAATTATCAAGTCATATAGTGATAGCAATAATTATATGAATAGATGCAGGAATTGAAGTGTGGGCCTACATAAACATCTTGATTACAGAAGTAAAGCTGATGATTGTAATATAGTTGGTTCTATTTTATAAGCATTCAGTCCTTAACCAATATTCATCTTACCATCTGTTAAATGCAACATAATTTAAAGTGGACAGATGCTTTTAAATCTAACCCTAAACATAACGATACCTAATTCTAAAGCTACACCTAAACTCTTGCCACATTGTTGTTGATAATCAGCTGTGTATCACCAGAAAGTTAATATTTTAAGGATTTGTAGATCATCTACTGTATAAGGGACTGTTTCTTTTTTAATTTTTTCATTTAGAAATAGTGAATAAGTTCTGAAAGTTCAATTTGTCCTTCAGTTTTTGAATTCAGTTTCCTAAAGAGAGCTGAGCCCCTGTGATTCTGGATAAACCTCTACCGTACAGTATGTAAGGTGTATGATTGGCCTTTTTTATTTACAGTCATTTCTGATCAAAGTTCAGACATGCATGACTGCTGTCCACTCATTTGTCCTTCAGAATTGCATCACTGTCCAAAGAAATCTCAATTTCTGTCAATTATTATTTTTATGCATCAGCATAAAATATGCTGTTTACACTGTGTGATTTCATGATGAATGGACATCTGGTTTCACTGACATCCATATTAAACATTAAAACTAAATGAGGTTTTTTCCTCTGCTGTAAAACTGCCATTTTGGAAGTACTAAATAAATTAGACCATATATTAGATACAAATTGCATGACTTTTTTTTCTGATGAAGAAACTAATTCATATCTGTTCATATCTAATTGAATAAATGCATGTCCTAATAAAGGACTCTACTGTGTTGCTACTGACAGGTTATCGAATGGTGGTGTTTTCTGGAGTTATCAGCTTTCGTCCTTTTGTTACAGGGTAGCCCACTTTTCCTGCAGTCATCAAAAAACGTCTCCGTCAACATCCTCAATGGGAAGAACCAGCTGGTCTCGCAGTTGATTGCAGGTAAGCGATCAATAAATGAACTTCCCTTACACTGGGTGAGAAGTCATACACTAGACTTAAATATGCAATGGCTTCCAGAGCTAAAAGCACTCGTGGAACCTACTGTGATCGATAGAGGGAAGGTGGAGTTCCGTAACATTGTCAATCTCCAGTCTACTGATGTCAAAGCAAAGCACATGGTTCTTAGATTGAACATATTGTTCCGCAAGAACCTGTAACCGGTATATTAACTTTTAAAGGCTTAAGATTTCCTTGACATTTTGTTCTTCTAGAGGAACCATCTACCCAAAGGTTCTTAAGGATTCCAGTACCAGTCTTTTTTTCCTTCTATGGCATTGCGCCAAAGAACCCACATTGGCACCTTTATTTGTACAGCTTCTGCAGCTGCCACACGCACTTTGAACCTGGAGGACAAGAAAAGAATCTAGTCACTGAAATATATACTGACCTTAGGCAGGCAATTTGGGCCAGTCTGTTAAAAGAGGGGGAATGAAGTCATGCAGCAAATGTTAGATTTTATGGGACAGATGGCAATATTACTGTTTAATAAAGAAGGAGTTCTTGGATGGCCAGAGTTTTGCTCTCATCTCTCGTGGGATCACAGCTCATAACTATAGCCACAGATGTATTAATTACAGAGTATTAGTGCTCCGTAATTGCGAGTGCATGGATGCATGCATTATGTAGCCTTGGTTAATAGTGCAAAAGCGTGGGTGTATATCAATGAAAAGTAATTTAGCCTGAAATAGGCCAGTTAAGTGGCTGCAATTTTAATGCCATGTTGAAAAGGAGGTATACAAATCACAAATGCAGGAGCGCACTCCATCAGTACAGGTGTGTAAGCCACTGAATTCAAGGGATCAGGGGTGGGGGTGAGTTGAAGTGAATTTCTGCCGGGCTACAGCACTGGCCAGTGCCTGGTTGCCTGATTTAGACAGTGAAAGGCTGGATAATAGGGCTGGATAATTAACTGAGAAGTTCAGTCAGAAACTGGGAACGTGCTAAGGCCTATTCACACCGAGTACATTTTGCTTTTCGGCTGAAAAATGGATGTGATGATTATAATGTAGTGGGACCTTCACACAAGGTCTGGTGTAAAGCACTCTGAAAACGTGGGAGGACGAAATCGATTCCTCGAGTGTCAGAAAAGCCAAAATCGGCAGCTGCTCTTCCTCTTACAAGAGGTGAAGGATGAGCATTCCGAATGTGTTTTTGTATGTTGGTGGGGGAGCTCTAGACTGTTTGTTGCTATCTCTGTCATATACAGGGGTTGGACAATGAAACTGAAACACCTGTCATTTTAGTGTGGGAGGTCTCATGGCTAAATTGGACCAGCCTGGTGGCCAATCTTCATTAATTGCACATGGCACCAGTAAGAGCAGAGTGTGAAGGTTCAGTTAGCAGGTAAGAGCACAGTTCTGCTCAAAATACTGCAATGCACACAACATTATGGGTGACATACCAGAGTTCAAAAGAGGACAGATTGTTGGTGCTTTCTTGCTGGCGCATCTGTGACCAAGACAGCAAGTCTTTGTGATGTATCAAGAGCCACGGTATCCAGGGTAATGTCAGCATACCACCAAGAAGGACGAACCTCCACCAGCATTACGTAGTGACCTGGCCACTATCCTGCAAGAAGAATGGCTTAAACTCCCTCTGACCACTGTGCAGGACTCGTATATGTCATTCCCAAGACCAACTGACGCTGTATTGGCCGCAAAAGGAGGCCCTACACCATACTAATAAATGATTGTGTCTAAAACCAGGTGTTTCAGTTTCATTGTCCAACCCCTGTATGTCATCAGTTACAACTATTAAAATGATTTTTTGTCACTTGCCGCTCACACTCAGCTGCACCCAGAAGAATCAACTGACAGGAATTAAACTTGAGACATGTAAATGATTCAAGTTTCATGCTCAGCCGAGTATGTGACCTTAGTCCTGTACCTGACTGACCCAACAGCCATGATTGCTAGTTGTCATTCAAAGCCAGACATTCAGCTAGTTGTGATCCCCCGAACAAGCCACATTGTTAGTGCCAGCTCCTTTGGCATTTGGCTGCACGGTGAAGGACTACATGTACACAGACAATTACGATGACCGCCCTTAATACCACATCAACATTGCCAGTGGTTACTCCATCCCCACCACTATCACAAAATCTGCAGGAACTGTGTGAGAATATTCAAGATGCATGGCATGGATTATCGAAGGACACCATTAGGAACCTCTACAACTCCATGCCGAGATGTCTGGCATATTGGGTTAGCTCGATGCTGAGAGACACTACTTCTGTATGTGAAGCTCATTAAATATTACCCATATCAGTCTAACATTATCATCATGTATTGCTCCTGGTAACCTTTATCTTCCTTCCCAATAGCACTGCAATCCCACACTTCCTTCTGGGTGCAACTGTTCTTTGGATGCTGAGTGTAATTAAGTTAAGGAAGTGCTGACAGACTGTACATGAGTACAGCTCATTTTTCCCAGGAACAAAAAAGCTCAGAGAGCAGAAGCTGGGGACCTTGGATCCAAAGAATTTGTTGGAGATAATCATTTACAATGTCTTTTCATCATGTCATAATTCATTTGCATTAAGTTGAGAAATCTCAACTTGATTTGTTACTTGCTGCTAATTCATGGCTACAAATCGCAGACTCCCATAGGAAATGACTGGCTGCTTGTCGCCTGCTAATGTGAACGCAGGATAATACTTCCCCACCAATCTACACTCTTTCAAAGATCAGACATTACACATTGTTTTCACAATTTTTCCATAGTTTACAATTAATAGTGGCAGTGAAGGAAGAGCATAAAGTTAGAAGTGGCTCTTATTTTTCCCGAGCCTATGGTGCCATCGTTGGATTCAGATTTATGGCATTTAGGTATCTATATCTTTGGTTCCATCGCGGAATGTAATGTAGGACAGGGCACATCACGCTCTGCTCACCTATGGAGTTTGGCTCTGTCGTAGATATTTATAGGTGCTTGTTGCAAAGCATCGCCCTCTCATGTGTCTGTGATGTCATTAGTGATTTGTCAACGTTGACTGGACTTTAAGTACATGGCTGTCGACTGAAATCTGAAGACATGCTAGCAAGTGACAGCTAGTCATATTATTGAATGAACAGATGCTGAGTGCAGAAACTGACCTGTCTAAAAAAACACCTGTCAATAGCTAATAAAAAGGACCAGCCAGAGGCTGATAGTACTTTAATGTTGATGTGTATAGAATTTAGAATTAGCCATTTGCCCATACACACATAGGAATGTGTCCCACCCATGTTGTTAAACACCTAACCAAACAGAAGCACACACACACACACTAGTGAACACCCACACACTAGGGGGCAGTGAGCACACATGCCAGGAGCTGTGGACAGCCCTATCCATGATGTTCGTGTGTCTTGCTTGGGGTCCTTCATTGCTGTCTGCTCAGGGAATCAAATCCTCTGGTCATAAGGTGGGTTCCTTGACCTCTTGCCCATGACTGATCTCTGTGCAGCAAGCTAACAGAAACATCAGACGGCATTTCACAATTTAGTGTAGGGGTGTTAATAAGACTAAACACAGACTCCTCACAGAATCACACACAGGTTTCTGCATTTCTGATTAAGGAAGTTGGGGGCTGGAAGTTATGGAACCTGCCTTGTGACCAGAGAGTTGGCAGTTAGATTTCCTGGACCGAAATGCCCTTAGACAAAGCTCCTAACACCCCACTGCTTTCTGGCCACTGTGGGTAGGGCTGCCCAGCTCTGGACAAGTGTGCTCACTGCCCCCTAGTGTGTGTGTTCACTAACATGTGTGTATGTGGGTGTTGCACTTCACGGATAGGTTACCTGCTGAAATATACATATGTATATGTGTATATATATATATATATATATAGAGAGAGAGAGAGAGCGAGAGAGAGATAGTATATGTATTATATATATATATATATATATATATATATATATATATATATATATATATATATATATATATATATACATATAGACATTCTATGCTTCTTATTGTGAATTTTATATTCACATGTCTACATGCAGTGCTTTGCAATGATTTCAAGCATCTCTCAGCCAATCAGATTTAGATTTAGTCCTACTCACCCCAACAGATACTGACTGCAGACTGCTGGAAGGTGGAACTGGGCATTGTGAAAGATGAGCTCAAATGGGTAACAAATCTGTGGGGCGTTTCACTCCATGTAATATTTCACAACTCGCTTGACAGGGAATTACTTATAGGCTGTGTTTATCTACTGCATACGTGGGACTCATCTTAGACCCATGTTCTCCAGTTCAACCTGCCCTAATGCCTTCTTAGTGGTCTTATAGTCCAAAGAAGTCCAGCTTCAAAATATCATTTATATTTCGCTTCTAGACCGTTGTTAACTGAAACAGATGCCAAACTTCATATATAGTGCTATATATAAAATTATTGGAGGACAAGGCAAGTTCTCAAACTACATTCTGGTTGATAGGTTGTAGTAGCAGCAGATTGGCTGCAGTCAGTAAGTGTATACCTACAAAATCCGCTACCGGGGGTGTCTATCTGTGAACCGACCAACTAGGTGAATTGACCAATGATGCACCTGGTAGAGGCTGGTTGATAAGTTGTGTAACTCAGTGAGTGTATACCTACAAGCTGTGCCTACAAGGGGCGTCTGTCTGTGAACTGACCAGTGATAGACACTGTAGGGACTTGTTGATAAACTGTGTAGACTGGCTGCAGCCAGTAAGTGTTTATCTACGAAGTGCAACTACATGGTAGTTTCTAATAAACTAGCAGTTCAGTGTATCTGTATGTAAATAAGTTGGCCTGCTCCCCCTCCCCACCATCTCTCTCTCTTTCTGAGTCACAAGATGCGAAACACGTCAATGGGGGATTTAATATTTCACTGATAAACTCTTCAATGCAATTAAAAGAGCTTCTCTCCGCAGGTTCCCATGGAGTTCACACACGGGGCAAGATGCTTGAGGTGAAGTCAAGCACAGGCAAGCTGCTGTTCTCCGCCGATGACCATGAGGTGGTGGTGGGGGCCGAGAGATTAAGAGTCATGGGTGAGTGAACAGGATTAAATTAGCTGATTTATTGGAGAACGTTTTTATTTCGCTTCATTATGATTTAATCACACAGGCAGCCCTGGTCCTGCTTTTCAAAGTGCTTTTCAGTGCGGCTCTCAAAGAAAAGAGAAAGACTTCTTCTGAAACAAACCGCACATCTCATCATGACGCGTGGTATCTGACCGAGTGCCTCTTTGGCTATTAATCGCAGTGGTTCTCGGTCCTCGTCTGGGAGGTCATTTTTCCCACTCTAACCAGGGTTGGCGTGTGGGCCGGGTAGAATGGGCAATTGCCTGGAGGCACTAGGCCGCTAGGGGTTCTGCTCCACTCCTGGTTTATGGTGTCACTTGTGATTATAGGCTATAAACTGTAGCATCAGGGCTTGGCTAACCTGATAACACAGATCTAATCTCATTAATATGATGCATTGAAAATGAATAGGCGGTACTTCTGAGGAAGGAGTGTTTCTAAGCAGGGCAGGGCTCTGTCCTGCAGTTCAAACAATGCAGGAACTGTGTGAGTTTACAAGACGTGAAACACTTTTACCAGCACTGAAACACTTTTACGAACTGCAATTCTGACGAAAAGGGTGGGTCTAAAACACAGGAAGTGCTTGTTGCGAACCCTTGTCAATCAAACTGTTTGCGACGGTAGAGTGAGTGAAGTTTGGGATGGTCACGACATTAAAGAATGATTTGTCTATTTTGTGGCGCGCATTTAGAGACATAGGCGGCAGAAAGTGGTGAACAGGCGATGTCTAAACCACATGGGTTGTAAAAAGTGTAATGTTTTGCAAAAGTTCTCAGCCCTTTTAAGCTAGCTAGCTGGTTATCCACTACAGTTAGCGTTACAGCCCGCTTACTTTTCTGTCTTGTAAATCTGTTTTTACCTTTCTAATTTTGTTTTTTGACATGTTAATTTGTTTTGCACCAATCGTCCACCGTATCCAAGTGTCCGGTTTTCTTCCCACACTCCTTAGACTTCCAGTCAGGTGAATTGGTGTATGTGTATACCTGTGACAGACTGGCGATCTCTCCAGGGTGTTTCTTGCCTTCTGCCCAATGAGCGCTGGGATAGACTCCAGCGCCCCTGATAGATAAGTGGCATAGTAGAAGAATGAATAAATGTTACCACTGCTGTGAAAAGCTTTGAAAGGACAATGCAGCTTCTGAACCTCACACCTGAAATTAGTAGGTACAGTCAGGTGACTATAAAGCACATATCCATGTGTGGAGGCGCTGTGGTCAGCACCAAGATGATTGGTTTGTTGTCATGCACAAATGTCCAAAAGACCTGGTTTCCTTTCACCTCCACCTCTCCCGCAAAATATGCAGGAACTGTGTGAGAATATGTTGAGTTAGCAAACATGGTGGCCCAACACCATACTGAGAGACACTGCTTCTGTATGTGTAGCTCAATAAATACTGCCCAGACCAGTCTACATGTATCATGATTTATTGTTCCTGGTAGCCTTCATCTTCCTTTACCAATAGCACTGCAATCCCACACTTCCTTCTGGGTGTATTCTTTCGATGATGAGTGTAATTTCCTCAGAAATATCTGAGGTCATATTGACTGTTCGGAAATTCAAATAATGGATGCAATGGATGCTTTTGTACACCCTGTAGGACTAGGCCTGCTGTCAAGGTCAAATCGTCTTTTAGACTAGTACAATTGGTCTTGCTTATAATAAAGTCATCACCACTGTGTATCTTACCTTCGATATGATAAAGTCATATTTCTCCTGAAAGTTCATAAGGATAACTGAACAGAACGTAATTGAAAGGCATTACGTTATTGTGTCAGACATCTGGAGTGCAGCCACATAGGTGCCAGACCATCCAGAAGTAAGACTAGCGTTGTTTACCTGCTAGGCTTAATACAGTATTCATGTAAAAGTAAGGTCACAGCAATGCTCCACAGATATTGTGTATCATCATACCTGATAATAAATCATTTAGCATGGACTCCCGGATTCATTACCGATCTTTATTTAGCTGAGAAAGCAGAATACCATCTTGGCCTAGAAGCACTTTCATGAAACCTAAACGAGCTATCCTTCAAAAGATCATGGCTTATTTGACTACCCCTCAATATATGCTAATTATTCTAGGCAATAACCCTCCAGCAAGGCTGAACTGAGCCTACTGTGTGTGAGTATTCCTGAACGTAGCAGCAGTAGCGAGTACAGGAACAGTTCTAACCAGTGTATGAAAAGAGGCTGAAGACTTTTTCTCAGTCATCTTTGACTACAACGTACCTAACCCATGTAACACTTCCACAGGCAGGAGACTGTTAGTCTCCGAGGGAGCTTCTTCCATTTTCTAATAATTGCTCCAACAGTTGATCTTTTTTCACCAAGCTGCTTGGAAATTGCCCCGTAGTCCTTTCCAGCCTTGTGGAGGTCAACAAATGGCTAAGCTCCTTGGTCTTAGCCATGTTAGTAGTTGGAGTCTTACTGATTGTGTGGGGTGGACGGGTGTCTTTATGCAGTTAACGACCTCAAACAGGTGCTTCTAATTTAGAATAATAAGTGGAGGTGGAGTTTTTAGAGGCAGACTAGCAGGTCTTTGAGGGTCAGAATTGGCTGATTGGCAGGTGTTCAATACTTATTTGCAGCAGTAACACACAAATAAATTATTAAAAAATCATACATTGGAATTCTCATTTCAACCAAACCATACATCAAAGAAAAACTTGAATATAATTGAATGAACTATATTATATATATGCATAATCTGGTGTAATAATTTGGAGCAATGGAGAAAAGTAATATGCTGGGACAGGTTGTCATTTTTTTTTATGCTGGAGAATGCCAAGGAAACCTGCGACCCACGCTACTCTCACCAACTGTTCAACATGGCGGGTGTCACTATTTTTCCTGAGGAATGGGCTACCGTGCCTTATGTGACGTGGAACTGACTACAGATCCTTATTGCCACATGTGTAATTCTGGGACTGTAGGACCTTAAACATGTTTCTGGACAGCCCGGCTTTCCAGTAGCCTCTGGTCAGTCGTAGCTCTTGTGAGCACTTATTAGTGTTACTGAGTGCAAGAACCTCCAAACTGCTGTTTATTACCACTTTACAAAAGCCCCAGCACTGCCAAAGCTGCATTGGCCCTGCTCTTCCACACTCAATTCCACTCATAAACTAATTACTGAACCCTTTCTGAGTCAAAGATGTGTTAGAACAGCAAAAACTATGAACTTTGCAGTGCAGGGATCTCCCCAGGGATGAAATTAAGCCTAGCTGTGCTAGACTACAAGGAGAAAGCAGAAAAGCCAATCAGAGCACACACTAATCTTCTCTCTCTCTCTCTCTCTCTCTCTCTCTCTCTCTCTCTCTCTCTCTCTCTCTCTCTCTCTCTCTCTCTCTCTCTCTCTCTACTTTCGGAGAGACTTACTGTAACACCCAGTGATATCTTTATTTGAAAGATTAATAAAAGAACCCAAACAGATTCAGAGAATTCCTAGAAAGCACTATACAAGGATGTACGCTAAGAACAAAACACAGGCAGTGTAATTACACAGTTATATACACTCATCGTCAAAAGAATAGATGCTTCCAGAAGGAAGTGTGGGATTGCAGTGCTATTGGGAAGAAAGATAAAGATTACCAGGAACAATACATGATGATAGATTTAGGCTGATATGGGTAATATTTATTGAGCTACACACACAGAAGTAATGTCTCTCAGTATGGCGTCAGGCCGTACTAATACAACAGGCCAGACGTCTCGGCAAGCAGGAACTGCATGACAATCCATCCCATGCAGCTTCTTATAGATTCTTATAGATTATATCTTATAGATTATATGGTGGGGGTAGAGGTGGAGTGACACTAGGCCTTCTGGACATGTGACAACAAACTGTTCATCTCGGTGCTGACCATGGTGCCTCCACACACAGATTCATTGGTTGTCACCACCAAGACAAAACTGGAAATAGTCACTGAAGATGCCAGTGCCAATCATTAACATCTGCTAAGGAGCCATTTTCCACACATGGAACGAGACATTCCCTGCACTGTACCACCTCTTCTCAATCTATGAATCCTGTCACTCACACCCCACAGGTATTTATAAATATTAAAACTAAACTAAACTAAAACGTGTGCCAACTAACAACTACCAAAACATACCAAAAGCTCCTAGACTAGAAAATTTGTCTGGGAACTAACTGAAATCCTAAGCCAATCTACCACCTTGTGAAGCCAAAGCTTAATGTAGGGGGCGATAGTGAGCTCGTCAGCACTGTCTGGTGGGAGACAACCCTGCATTGCGCCCATGAATGTAGAGTTAGCATTGCTGACAGCCCCTTTCAACAGTGAAGCATGTAAATGTGTGTCAAAGGTGCATTAAAATGAATAACACAGTTATCACTAGTTAGTCGAGTATCACTAGTCATGTTAGTGGCTTTACTCCAGAATTTAAATGAGGTTTTCAGAAGGACGTACTCTTGTTTGCGGTGGACACAGCACCGAAAGCCAAACAAGTAGTCCCCAGATATGAATTCTCATTACAAGGTCATGTCTAAAACTAACTACTAGGCACTGGAGTGGCCTCCCTGAAAGTATTACAGTCATAATGATCATGTACAATTACTGGGAGCATTGCAGTTATAATAGTCCAATGAGTCTATGATGACTTCACAGCTATGCAGTTTTTTTTCCCAACCTGAAACAAAACCCAATGACGCCAACTCATCCCTGAACTGTAATGACTACAGTCATTCCAATCATGTATATTCTAATCAAATATACATTTGCATACTGATATGAACAGGCATGAAGCAGATTATTCTAAATGCCACTATAAAGGTCTTTTCCATTATCCGTTTACACCCAATAATGATACTACTTTAATCTATCCTCCGGTATGATTGATCATGGGATCCTGTACCAGTATAATGAATTGGATAACTAGATTAAATAGGCATTTTTAAATTGGCTGATGGATGGAACTGAAATTTCAAAGCTCTATGCTACACTTCAAGGGCATTTTTTCTGCCTCTCGTTGTCTATGTAGGCCCCCTGGTGGTCATGTAGACTCTGGGGTACATGCCCATGAAGTCCTTTTGGAGGATATTGTTTTGTTAATAAATGACGATAGCAAGGATGTTAATAACTCCTATGGTAACTACCCACTGTTATTTTTCAAAATCATGTACAATCCAATAGCATGATTGAAAGTACTTGATGAACAGGGTATCCACCTGCATTCAGGCTTACTAGTTAAAGGAAGCTTATACATGAGTCAAGGACACAAGAGCTTAAAGAGGAATCATAATGTCTCCTGCGTAATTCAGTCATTATAACAAAGTCATTCAGATGTAGAGAAGCAGAAGCACAGGTCACAGGAATCATCCATCCATACTGATCATTCAGAACGGCTTACATAACCTACACATGTTTACTGTGCTTTCATATATGCAATTATGATAATGGTACATATTAAATCAGAATTTCCTTTAGACTGCATTTTGCCTTACAAAGTCCTACACCGACCGAAACCGCGTACAAACCCAGTTCCAAATAAGTTGGAGAGCAAATAAAATGTGGGTGGAATGCAAATAAAACAGAAAGCAGTCATTTATACTACTACTTTAACCTGTATATCGTCGCTGTCCAATGAAAAACATGTATCTCCATTTTTGGCCATTTTGACTTTTATGCATCATTTGAAAACAGCAGCTTCTGTTTACACTTTGTGAGATTTGCATTATGAATGGACCAACTGAAATGGCCCAAAAGTGCTCAGTAAGACGTCTGGTTCCATTGACTTACATTAAAATTGAATAAGGTTTTTGGCCTCTCCTGTAAAGTTGCCATTTTGGAGACTTGTTTTTCTTTGGACAGCGACGATATGAATGTAAACAGCACTAAAACGAGATATGTAATGTTTTAGCTGATCAGCTTCTATGCTGTTTTGTGAATATACCTTCATTCCGCAGACATATGTGCAATATATCATTAATCATTCTTGGATTTGGGACACACCCTCAAAGAATGCATACATAACTAATGGTGTATGTGTGGACTGTATGGGTGGGAATGTTAGAAGCTTTGAGCTGACTGTGTATGTATGAGTATGTGTATGTGTATCTCAAGAGCTTAACTGGAAAACACGGCATGGCTATGCCATGGCCAGACGCATCACCAGACGTGTCCCCGATTGAAAATGTGTGAGATGCTATTGGGTAGGTCAGTACCAAGATGCCTGGTTTGTTGTCACACCCAGAAGGCCTGGTGTCACTCCATCTCCAACCCTACTACTAAATCTGCAGGAACTGTGTGAGAATATTCAAGCTGCATGGGATGGATTGTCACAGGATAGCATGAGGAATGTCTGGTATGTTGTGTTGGCAAACATGGTGGCTTGACACCATACAGACAGACACAACTTCCGTATATGCAGTATATACTGCATAAATATTCATCTTTATATCTAATTTTGATAATTGTTAATTAGTGAAATTGGTGCATGTGACACATTTTAAAAACGTTGGGGCAGGAACTGCTATTATTAACAATTAATAATTATATTAATAATATAATTATTAATTAATTAATTAATTAATGCATTATTAACAATAAAAACTCATTACCATCAGTGCACCAGCAGTCAAATCCACCAGTATCAAAATAACTATATAATAAATATAATAATATTGTTTATTATTAACTAATATGTAATTCCAGAAATGATAATAAGACATTAGAGCCATAATAAATGATGCTACTGATACTCTCCCCACTTTCGTACATTTGGAGGTAAGTACTTTAGTACTTTTACTCCATTGGAGGTCTAAAGGGAGGACCATCTACTTGAACTCACCTACATGCTTTGTGTACTTTGTTCAACACTGATTAGGATACAGCTATCTGTAGGCATTGAAAGCCGCCTGGTTCCCATCAGCACCAATGTGAACAGTTCAATGTCTCTAAGCCCCTCTGGAATGGAACGGCTCACATCAAACTCTGAATGACTTTGTTTACGTACTAGCCTTTTGATTAAGCAGACGTTTGGAGAAGTCCGTAAAATTCTCTTTTAATGAGCTGCCATTCAGAATGTACATAGGCACACCGACACAGCTGACTCATCATGAGCCCCCCAAAGAAAAAAAAAGCGCACCATGCTAACTGTATTTTCCTTTTTCCACGCTTGCACGACATTTACTTGTAACTAATGCCTCTATTGTGTCTGATAAATGCTATGAGTGGTTTATTCATAGGAAGAATACTGGCACAGCCACTTGAGTAAAGGACCTTCTTTTCTTTTCTTTTTTTTTTATTTGTCACATTTGGCCCGAGAGAGGAAAGTGTATTTCATGCAACAAGAAGCAAAGGCTTCCAGCTCCATTAGTTTAAAATCCCCCATGTTCGGAGTATTTATATGGGCTTTTTTCCCAGCCATTTATTTTAGGAAATAAAAAGCCCTGACTTTTCAAGGTTGTTTTGTGTAGCATTTGATCATGGCACAATGCTACTCTCGAGGGTAGCACTCAACTTCCTTTAAAAAGATTACTCGGGCCCGGTCTACGTCCATTCTTTTTTTTTTCCCTTCCCCCTGATGATTTTCTGTAAGCCACAGTTCATTACCTTACATTCACTCTGGCTTACCGATGGGCTAGAGCAGCTCCTAAGATGCTTAGAAGTCTGCGCTGCTCCCTGGATTCATCAGTAGTATGCTTTTGTGAGTTTGTACCAAGGCAGTTCCGTTCGACCACACAGGCCAAAGTGGGTGCAGATTCTAGATTGTTAGGCGAATACTTTTACTATGATGCTATTAGGAACCTGGATGAATTAGAGGTGCGAGTAGGAGTCGGGGGCAAGGGTCGTTCTTACCTTAGCAAATGCATTCTAATACTTGCACCCAGAAGGAAGTGTGGGATTGCAGTGTTAGTGGGAAGGAAGGTTACCAGGAACAATAAATGATGATACATTTAGACTGATATGGGTAATATTTATTGAGCTACACATACAGAAGTAGTGTCCTCAGTCGGGCCACCATGTTTGCTAATGCAAAATGCTAGAAGTGTCTTCATGGGGTTGTAGATGTTCCTAGTGGTGCCCTGTGATAATCCATCCCATGCAGTTTGGATATTCTCACATAGTTCCTGCAGATTTTGTGGTAGGGGTGGAGGTGGAGGGACACCAGGCCTTCTGGATATGTGATGCATGACAACAAACCATCCAACCATTCATCTTGGTGCTACCACTGTGCCTACACACACGGATTCGTTGGCCACCTCCCCTAAGGCAAAAGCAGAAGTCATCCTTGCCGATGACCCAGTGCCATTCTCAGTTACTCCATGACAGTTTGGCATGACACCGTTGGCAACACTGATGTGGTGGTAAGGGCAGTCGCTGTAACAGTCTGCCAAGGATGCTAGCACTAACATTAGGACTCATAGAGGGCTTCACTGCTTGCTCAGTGTCCACAATCATGCTATTGGGGCAGTCAAGTACAGCAATAAGGCCCGTCCTTGCTTACGTCATATGCTCAGCAGAGCATGAAACTTGAATCATTCCTATTTCTCACAATGTCAAACCTACCCACCAAGTTTCTCTCCTGGTGTGTGATTTCTTCTGCGTGCAGGGAATTGTGGAACTATTCTTTTGACAATATATATGTGTCTGGGGTGCGGATTGAAATGTGGTGGGTTAGATGAGGTAAACACGCACAACCTCTAACAACCTCAGACCATTATGTGAATGTAGAGTGAGCTGGCACAGGGCCAAACGCAATTAAAAGACCCATCAATCTCACCAACATGTAAAGAGGTTTGAGGGTGGATTTGAATAAATAATTAAATGGCCGTTTTTTTCAGTCTGTTGGATCTTCATATAAACATTCTGACTCATGGTACATTGCTTACATAAGTCGCCTTACTAGTGCCACTTTCTTCGCAGCTGCGGATTTAAGGTGGCCATTCTAGCCAAAACGAATCATTTGACCATCACTACATCTGTCTGCACTTAAGTGAGCGGGCACTAATAGACGTGTTGGTCGAAATACTTCGTTCTTGGACTTATTCTCACCATAACCTTCCTTCTCTCTAGGTATGAGCACTGGGTTGGGTTGCCAGGTAGTGCACTTATGCTCAAAAAAAAAGGGAACACTTTTTAATCAGAGTATAGCATCAATTCAGTTCAACTTCAGGGATATTGATCTGGTCAGTTAAGTAGTAGGGAGGGCCGTTAATCAGTTTCAGCTGCTTTGGTGTTAATGAAATTAACAACAGGTGCAGTAGAGGAGATACAATGAGACACCCCCCAAAACAGGAATGGTTTAAAAGGACGAGGTCATTGACATTTTGTCCCCCCTCATCTTTTCCCACTGATTCTTCACTAGTTTTGCAGTTGACTTGGATCAGCAACACTACTAGTACCATGGTGCGGTACCTGGACCCTACAGAGGTTGCACAGGTAGTCCAACTACTGAAGGATGGCACATAAAACCCCTCAGCAGGACCAATACCTGCTTCTTTGTGCAAGGAGGAACAAGATGAGCACTGCCAGAGCCCTACGGCTATGAATGTGCCTGACCAAACAATCAGAAACAGGCCTCATGAGGGCGGCCTGAGGGCCCCGACGTCCTGTAGTGGGCCCTGCGCTCACTGGCCTGCATTGTAGAGCTCGATTTTGCATTTGCCACAGAACACCAGAATTGGCAGATCCGCCACAGGCGCCTTGGGCTTTTCACAGATGAGAGCAGATTTTACCTGACTACATGTGACCGACATGACAGGCTCTTCAGACGCCATGGAGAATGTTATGCCGCCTGCAACATCATTCAGCATGACTGGTTTGGTGGTGGGTCAGTGATGCATATCCTTGGAAGGACGCACAGACCTCTACAGGCTAGACAACGGCTCCCTGACTGCTATTAGGTATCAGAATGAAATCCTTGGACCCGTTGTCAGACCCTACGCTGCTGCAGTGGGTCCTAGGTTCCTCCTGGTGCACAACAATGCCCGGCCTCATGTGGCGAGAGTATGCAGCCAGTTCTTAGAGAAGGTAAGAATGAATACCATTGACTGGCACACCGGCTCGCCTGACCTAAATCCAATAGAACACCTCTGGAACATTATGTTTCGGTCCATCCGACACCGCCAGGTTGCACTTCAGACTGTCCAGGAGCTCAGTGATGCCCTGGTCCAGATCTAGGAGGAGATCCCCCAGGACACCATCCGTCGTCTCATTAGGAGCATGTGGAGGCCATACAAACTACTGAGTACCAATTTGAGTTGCTGCAGTGGAATTTGGGTTAAATGGACGAGCCTGCCGCATCATTTTTGTGCTTCATTTTTTTTAGGGTGTCTTTGAATTCAACCCTCTGTAGGGTGATCATTTTCATTTCCATCAAACGATGTGGCATCCTTTCATTCCTAACACATTACCCAGTCTATATGAGGAAAGATATTCTGCATGATTTTTTTCTCATTGAGATCTGATGCGTTTTCAAAGTGTTCCCTTTTTTTTTTTGAGCAGTGTATATGTCTGTGTATTGTTCTCTCTAGGTATCAGCACTGGCCCTTGTTTGGACAGTGTCTGAGCTCATAGTGAGTTTTAGACCTTCTTATGCTAGCTAGGAAACATTATCCGACGGAACACTAAGCACGGTTGTAAGTCCTTCTGGATAAGAGCGCCTGCTAAATGCCTTAAATGTAAATAAACATGTTCACTCACATCATATAGTGGCCATAATTGACTCTAGAGTAAGATTTCCCAAGTACAGCAAAATCCTCTTCTGATGATGCGTCTTGAAGGTGTATCTACAACTGCTTTTTGTTTGCTTCTATACTCACTGGCTACTACATTGGGTACGTCTCCCTGGATCTACATTCATTGTCCATGTTATCAGCTCCACTGACCATATAGAAGAACTTTGTAGCTCTACAGTTACAGGCTGTAGTCCATCTGTTTCTCTGCATACTTTACTACCCTTCTAGTCAGGACCTCCACAGAGCAGGTATTATGTGGGTGATGGATCGTTCTCAGCACTGCAGTGGCATGTGGCGCACTGCACTGATGTGGTGTTAAGGGCAGTTACCATAATAGCTTGTGTACGTGTAGTCCAGAGTTGTGCAGCCATCTGCCAATGGATGACTCATAGGTGGACGAACTCATAGGTGGAGTCACTCATAGTGACTCATTACTGCATGCTAAATGTTCACAATGGTGGCTACTGGGTGTGTCAGGTACAGTGATAAGGCCCGTCTTATGGCCGAGCATCAAACTTGAATCGTTCACATGTCTCACAATGTCAAACTTACCCACCACGTTTGATCCCTGCCGGTTGATTTCTATTCTTTTGATGATGAGTGAATAATGCTAATGTAGGTCATTTGTGATTGGTTCCTCATGGCATACATTCACTGTTGGGCAATAATTTATTTCTACTTTATGAAACTCTTATATAGTTGTTCCTACCAGAAGCTCTTTAGCCAGAAAGCTTGGCAGAAGCACTTCTGGCTCATAATTTATTTGTTTCAGAACTCACTTTCTGAGTTCACTGAGCGAGCATCAACAAACTCAGTCTAAAGCTGCAAAACATCGAAAGGCATTTTCTGGCTGATTTAAGAGCTTAGCTCTGAGACGCTTATCTCGACGGGGCATCGTTTTGACCCTTTTGGCAAGGGAAAGGATCTTGCTTCTCAGGCTGTTGCTAAATACTCCACTAGCATACACACAAACACACAGACACACACACAAAGACACAAACACTATCTGCCTCACCCTGGGCCTAGACTGCTATCATCTCAGATGTATACAGGCATTGACCATTGTCCTTCTTATAGCAACACAGCAGAAGACTACTTCACGTCTATTATAGAGCAAGCATCAAAGTCTAGCTCTCCACTGAAAGCTTCTGAGCGCAGTGTTCGACCCGGGTGTTTCTGTGTTTTGATGCTTTCCACCAGATGCACTACAAAGCACTGGCACTTTTATAAGCCTGTGTAAAGGTGCTTTATGCTGCACCTAAATAAGAATATTGAAATTGTTAAACTTGGTGTTTAGCTAAAAAACCAAAGCATCAAGTTTAACTATTTCAATGTTCAAAATTTCAATCTTATTTAGGTGCAACATAAAGCACTTTTAAAAATGAATTTGAGTGGCTTTAAACACAGTGATTCAACTGAAAGCTGTGGTTTCAGATCATATAGTAGATGTGTCCATGCACGGTTTGGCCTGTTGTTTTTTTCCTCTTCAACCTCCCAGATACTTTATGAAATAGGAATCAATACATTGGAAAAGTTTGAGAGCTCTGTATTGTTTAGTGTTGATTTGTAGGTGCCATACACACAGACACATACACACACACACACACACACACCCAAACACACACACACACACACACACACAAGCACATACACATACACACACACAAACACGTACACACACACAAACACACACATGCACACACACACACACAAACACGTACACACACACAAACACACACACATGCACACACACACACACACACACACACACACTCACACACATAAACACCACATATACGCACACACACCTACACAAACACCACATATACGCACACACACCTACACACACACAGACACATACACACACATACACACAAACACACACACACACACACACGCACACACACACACACACATACACACACACACACACACACACACACACCCAAACACACACATGCGCACACATACACACACACACAAACACACACAAACACACACAAACACACACCCAAACACACACACACCCAAACACACACAAACACACACACACACACACGCACACACACACACACACATGCGCACACATACACACACACACAAACACACACAAACACACACACAAACACACACACCCAAACACACACACACCCAAACACACTCTCGCGCACACACACACAAACACACAAACACACACACACATACACACACACAAACACACTCCTAAACACACACACACACACACACACACACATGCACACACACACACACACTCACACACGCACACACACACACACACAAACACACACACACATATATATAGATATACTATAGGTATATTATTTTTCCTTTTCTTGGTACACATTTTTGTCCACCAACTAGTTTTTCAGATATTAACACAGTTCCGACTCCAAAATGTGAGGTCTGATTATGGAATGATGTGCTTGTATACATTTTTGATCAGACATGCGGTTTTCAGAAAAAAAATTACATTCCGATATTTTTCCCATGAAGAATGAATGGGATGAAAAAGTCCTCGGCCATCTACTGTACTTCTGCTAGGCGGACAAACACTGTTTTACATACTGTGCAAACCTCAAGCACAAATTCAATGTTGGTTTAAACCACATTCGTCTCTTTTGTCTTTTTTTCCCAATCACCAGTTCCTCCCATAGAATCCCATTCATTTACACACTCAGGACAGATTCTGAAACTCTAATCTTCAGCCATATAGAACCGCACTCGTCTATGTGTCAGTTAGTTTGATTCGCACTCGTCTGTTTGTCTTTTTTTCCCCCATCACTCATTCCTTCCATAGACTTCCATTCATTTTTACCCCCATTCAAACTGGTATCATGCATTTGTATCTAATGCTATGCATCTGCATTAACCCACCGACACTGCAGATATACAGACCACAAGCAATCCAAGCGCTGAAATATGGCGTTTTCTACTCGTATTTATGCCTCTCCTCTCAACTCGCAACAGAATCATCCCCAGCTGGAGACACTTGATTACAGTGTTTTGCAACTCTTTCAAGATAAGTACTGCTTCATCAGATCAGAAAAGCGCCACCGTATCAGTCTCCGCTCATATCCGCAATAAAGCTCGGATATAAAAAATGACAGCTTAGGAAAATGGAACTGGAATGGGTCTGACGCAGGAGCTACAATTTGAGTTTCAATTTAGCCCAGCACCACAGGAAGTTGTTTCCCGAGGAAATTAGGACGAAATCAAAAAACACACCTGCTAGACTTTACATTTCCAAGGCCTCTCGCAGAGGAACCCGAGTGTTTATTGCCTTCCTCGCTCACTCGTGTTTACGGTTCCTAGAAACGTGAGCTCGGGGAAATCGGATTTGTTATTAGAGGTCTTCAGCGACCTCGGCTTACAGCTCGATATTAAGCATCGGCAGTACAACCAACAACTGAGAAAAGTTTATTTGTGCCACTGAAGTAAAACAGTGAGAACCCAGCCAAGCCATTATGAGAAAAGTGAAAAAAGAAATAACAAGCCTTGGGAAACCATTTAAAAGGATGGAATGAGAGTGTAGCAATGCACTAAAGAAAAGAGGGCTTTCTGTATTTGAAACCCTGCTACGAGATCCTGCCTGATGTTCTCCCCAGAGAGTTATACTGCAACACTGAAATCCATTCTCCATCAATTTCAACAATCGATGGTTAAACAGGGCAAAGCAATTTCCTCGCTTACCCAGCTCTGTATCGGTTTCTAGCTCGGGCCATCATCATAAACAACGAAACAATGTTTAAATACTGTAAGCACACCAGATCAAACGCTGGTCATCTAATAGCGTGTGATACCTCCAGGAGCACCAATAACAGCTGTGATTGGATTTGGCATTGACTGAACAAGTTTCTGGATGTGGGCCACATCAATGTTCAGACACTCTAGCATCAAAGAATTGTGCCGTTGGGTCAGATTTGGTAGATGTCGTCCCTGGCACAATTCCGAGGAGAATTTCCAGTAGACTGGGATTTTAGCCACTGCTGGTGCACCTGTATGACCATACGCTTCCATACACCTGCAAATTCAGCTACTTCCTTCACACTATGGTCTTTGACACGCCCAAATGCAATCACTCTTTTTAGCCAATCATTAACATCTGCTCTGGAGCCATTTTCCACACACGGAATGAGACATTCACCACCTCTTCTTCATCTATACATCCCGTCACTCACACCTCGTGGGTATTTACAGCCCCCATCATCCTCGTGCAGAGCCGTCTGCAGGAACCTGAAGCTTCTACCATCTTAAACACACAGGGTGACTCATTTTTTTGGTCCAGTGAGCTTATGTTGTCAAAATGTCACAAAATTTAAAAAGCACTTCATGTGATCAAATACTTGCCAATTAACAGAAACCTACAACATGACACATTGTGCACATGTATAGTTTCCATGTGTCCGGGCGTATTCAAAAGTTTGGACACTCCTAGTTAAATGACATCTTTTAAATTGTATTTGCTGCTATGATGGCAGTTATCGTCTTCTGGAAGGTAGGACACTAGGGAAGGCATCCACCAAATCTGGACCAATGGCTCAATTTTTTTTTTTTTTTAAGCAAGATTGTCTGAATATTGATTCGGCCTACATCCACTACATGCCAAATCCAATCACAGCTGTTATTGGTGCTATATATATACAGGGGTTGGACAATGAAACTGAAACACCTGTCATTTTAGTGTGGGAGGTCTCATGGCTAAATTGGACCAGCCTGGTGGCCAATCTTCATTAATTGCACATTGCACCAGTAAGAGCAGAGTGTGAAGGTTCAGTTAGCAGGTAAGAGCACAGTTCTGCTCAAAATACTGCAATGCACACAACATTATGGGTGACATACCAGAGTTCAAAAGAGGACACATTGTTGGTGCACGTCTTGCTGGCGCATCTGTGACCAAGACAGCAAGTCTTTGTGATGTATCAAGAGCCACGGTATCCAGGGTAATGTCAGCATACCACCAAGGAGGACGAACCACATCCAACAGGATTAACTGTGGACGCAAGAGGAAGCTGTCTGAAAGGGATGTTCGGGTGCTAACCCGGATTGTACCACCTCAACTCTCCCTACACCTTACACCATACTAATAAATAATTGTGGTCTAAAACCAGGTGTTTCAGTTTCATTGTCCGACCCCTGTATATATATATATATATATATATATATAATATATAATGTTTTAATTAAAATGGGTTTAATTTGATGGGGGTGTCCATGTTTTACATGACTAGATAATGGTGCTAGCGTGTCCCCACTATGTGTACTGTAATTGAGAGCTTTTGCTAATTACTTCCCTAATGAGCAATACAAAGACTGACAAACAGTGGTGAAAACCAAACCCTTTTATCAGCACTATGTGTGGAGGCCTTTCCCACCATAGTCAAGCCATCACTTCCTACCCCACCCCCACCCCCATCCCCTCACTCTTCAGAAAAGCTGAGAAGAGACTACATAATGAATTATACTGGGAGACAGTTGAGGAGCATAATGAAATTTGTGAAATGGAGAGTGTTCCACTGCGGTAATTAAAATGGCCTGTGACAGGGGAAGTGGAGAAATGGGATGGAGGATGTTCGCACATTCTGTCTCCCTCTTTCTCTCTCCTGCATGTTCGCCGTCGGGAGCAGTCCACAGGGCAATGATATTACCGTTTGGGATTTTTAAATATTTCTTTTTATTTTTTTTATTTTGCGCTAATGATAATTAAAGCTCATTGATTAGCCTCAATTATATCCTATTGACTCGTTGCGGTGGGAGCTAATGTGAACTGAATACCACGCTTGATAATAATGATGATGCTTACTGAAACACTTTTTTCCCCCTTGTATCATCAGCTTTCCTGGCAGTGCGTTCAAATATTCATTGGTGTGTTGAGTTGGGCTGGACAGTGTAATGGTATTTAATATTCCTCTGGTGTTGAGTAGCAGATAAAAGAAAAGGGTTTTACTCCAGCAGGAGGTGCCTGTGAATAAAAGCAAATTGCTTCAGATTGCATTCCAGTGACGCTTATAGTGGACACACATGAACACAAATGTAATTGGGGGAGTCATTTGGGAATGCGGGGTTATGGATGGGGAGTGGGGCTATGGCTTGGGAGGTGTGGTTGTGATTTGAGAAGGTGGTTGCGGCTTGGGATGGGGGTTGTGGCTTGAAAGTGGGTTGTGGTTTAGAAGGTGGATTTGGCTGGGGTGGTTGTGGCAGGAGAGGGGGATTGTGGCTTGGGAGGGGGGGTTATGACTTGGGAGGGGGGATGTTGCTTGGGAGATGGGGTTGTGACTTTAGAAGATGGCTGTGGCTTGGGAAGGGGGTTGTGGCTTGAAAGGGGGTTGTGGTTTAGAAGGTGGATTTGGCATGGGGTGGTTGTGGCAGGGGAGGGGGATTGTGGCTTGGGAGGTGGGGTTATGACTGGGGAGGGGGGATGTTGCTTGGGAGATGGGGTTGTGACTTTAGAAGATGGCTGTGGCTTGGGAAGGGGGTTGTGGCTTGAAAGGGGGTTGTGGTTTAGAAGGTGGATTTGGCTGGGGTGGTTGTGGCAGGAGAGGGGGATTGTGGCTTGGGAGGGGGGGTTATGACTGGGGAGGGGGGATGTGGCTTGGGAAGATGGTTGTGATTTGAGAAGGTGGTTGCGGCTTGGGATGGGGGCTGTGGCTTGAAAGGGGGTTGTGGTTTAGAAGAGGGAATTTGGCTTGTGGGGGTTATGGCAGGGGAGGTGGCTTGTGGCTTGGGAGGCGGGGTTATGGATAGGCAGAGGGGATGTGACTTGGTGGGGTTGTGGCTTGTGTGATACAGGTCTTCCAGCAGTGGTAAATTCCAAGAATTGTACTAGGGAAGGCACTAACCAAATCTGGCCCAACTGCACAATTCTTTGATGCAAGAGTGTCTGAACACTGATGTGGCCTACATCCAGAAACATGGTGAATTCAATCACAGTTGTACAGTTTGTGGAGGTATTACACACTATTAGGTAAGTTTGAGATACATTTACATGCTAAATATGAGAGTTTTAGATTTTAGATGTGTCCTCAGTGAAATTAATAACTGAGTCATATGAATAAGGACTGCATTTCTTATTCAACTGTTATGCAGAAGTGATGATCACATGACAATGTCACTTTAATATGACACAGATCTGATTTATTCTAGGCTGTGTGGACATTTGTCAAATCCGATCTTTTCAAATCAGATTTGTGTCACTTTGGTTGTATACAGACTACCAGTTTTTCAAATCTGAGTTTTGGCATATCTAGTTGTATGCAGATATCTAGTTGTATGCAGATTTTTGATAGTCCAGACAGCGGAAAAGTACATGTAGTCCAATTTTTTGCCCATCGGATCCAAACCAAATTTGAAGGTTGTTTGAAATGTGATTCCAATTAGAGTTTCACTGATGTGTCTCAGTTTGGACACTCTGGCACCAATGTGGATCCAAATTGGTGCCAGATTAAGGGATCTCAAATTGGATTTCAATGTGCCTTTTTCTGTCACAACAAACAATGGCAATGTCAAATCCAGAGTAATGGAAGTGCTGGGATTCAAGAAAAGCGCTATAGAGCGGTGACCCATGACTTGACAGAACAATTGTTTGGCGGGTGAAATGATGCTTCTCCAGTATCCACTTTGGAAGCCATATTACCGGCGTGGCTATGTAGTTACTGATGCCTGCGCCATCACCACAGCAATCTATGATTGCTCATTCACACGATCATTTACAAATAACACTGAGAAACAAATCTGATTCCCCTGCAGTCTAAACACAGCCTCCTGTATGTGGTCCTAGATTGGATGTGTATCTATGTCCTGGGCATGCAACATGAATGTGACACTAGCCTTTTTCACCTACACTGAGTTGATAAGGAAGAGTCTTGTTCCTGAAATGATTCTAGAACATTAGTGCCATAATAAACCATGCTACGTTTACTATCCACACTTAAGTACATTTGAAGGTAAATACATTGGGGATATCTACTTTAACTCAGCCACATGGCGTCCACCCCTAGATTCTAGAAACCCTTATACGAAGCAGTGGTATCCTAACACCCTTTTATCTGCACACAAACGACCCCAGTTCTCTTGTTTGAGCTCCGAAGATTAACAGTCCGTGAAATGTGGAACAGGAGATTTCCTTAACGGAGGAAATAGGGATGCCACATTTCATGGTTTTATCATGGCTGAATGGGAAATGTGCTGTGCTGAGTGACCATTGGCTTCCTGTCAGGTGACCACAGTGAGTAAATGATAAAGAGTCCATAAAAGCCAGTGAGTTATGCTTAAGCCGCTGCTTTACCTGTGGGCCCTCTCCTTGGAGGCTCTCCACAATGCGCAAATAAATCTCCCGGACACTGGTCACCCTCGCCAGATTAGATTCTCCACCCAGAGAGACTCGCTGCTGTGTTTTACGTCTCTTTATGTACAGCTATACGAGACGAAACCATATGAAGCTGTAAAGTGACAAGCGATAAACGATATAGTGCCGTTTCAGGGGCTGCTCCGTCTACATCCACTGTCCTTGGCAGCTGAGATGATCGTCGGATGTAGAAGAATTTGTGGAGTGGTTTTATTCCACTGTTGAACCAATAACCATTGCGTTTAGTGGCAGATTGACGGCAAAGAGACAACTGAGTGAAAGTAAATCCAACCGTGCACTACACAGACTCAACAAACGCCCCAGTCACAAATGACAGTATTATCAGAGGTGGCTTAGAGAGGCTTTGTCTTTGTGCCATTAACTAAACCTAGTAGATGATGTCGTAAAGATGACATCGTAAAGCCGTCTTTACCCGTGCTTCTGGTTGATGGTAGCAAGTGATTCCACCCTGAGGTCAGATCAAGGACACACACACACACACACACACACATGCACACACAAGCATACTATTCTTCAATAGTCAGACCCCCACAGAGCAGGTATTATGTGGGTGATGGATCATTCACAACACTGCAGTGACACTGATGTGGTGGTGGTGTGTTAGTGCATGTTGTGCTGGTGTGAGTGGATCAGGCACAGCAGTGCTGCTGGAGTGTTTAAACACTGTGTCCACTCACTGTCCACTCTATTAGACACTCCTACCTTGCTAGTCCACCTTGTCAGAGACGATAGCTCATCAGCTGCTGCACAGTTTGTGTTTGCATTGTCTCGCATCAGTGCAGGACCCTGCCCACAGGACTGTTGGCTAGATAGTTCTGGTTGTTTGGTGTGCATGTTCAGCTGTGCATTGGTTTAGTAGATAGACAACAACCTTTCAGGCTTTGGCTTTCTAGCTAAAATCCTCATTACGAACATATGAACTTATTCGGAACTCAGTTCTCTGACAGCTCCACTGGTTGCCCATTTTACTCCGTATCCAGTTTAAGCCCTAATCTTGATTTACAATGCCCAAATAGATCTAGCCAAATTACTCTTTCCAGGTCTTCCTGCCCCTGGGTCCTTCCTACCCCTGTTCCTTCCTGTTACCTGCTGTGGCCTGTTAGTTCCTACACACTGACTTACCAAAAGTCATGGTGTTACCTCAGGGGACTGCTTGGAAACACCCACACCTGTACAAGTTATGAGGTTTTATCTTGAGAGAAGTTGAAGACTGGCCAGAGTCTGACATGATAGTGGGTGTCTGATGGACGGGACATTTAATTTCCGAAGTTGTGTGGCCAGTAACCATTCCTCGATCCTCAGTGTAACGACCACATCATAGAAATCATTGCCACCTGTAGTAGCCAGTTCAGTGGCCATCAATCTCGATCTTAATGACCATGACTGGCAGAGTGACTGGCAAGCGACACTGGCAGAAATCACTTCTACATTCAACCCAGGAGGCCCCACATGCATACCCTGTAGGTCAGTGCAGCGTTCTTTAGCTTCCATGAGATGTGGCAGCAAAAGATCTACCAGAGTGCTTCAGGACCCAGCTCCTCACCTGGACTCACAAAGTTGCTAATTAGACTCTAGAGGACTGGCAACATGATCATGATCCAATGAGTCACGGCACCAGTTGTTTCTAGCTAATGATCGCGTTCATATGTCGCGCAGACCCCATAAAGCTATGGACTTTACTGTCAACAAGGTGCTGTGCAGGCTGGTGTTGGTTCCATACTGGTGTTGGGTCTGTTGTCATAGCATGGGTTGGGGCCATTGGTCCACCTTAACACGTCATTGACTAGTGTCACTATGTTTCACTGCTTGGTGATCCTTTGCAGCCCTTCATAGACTTGTGTTCCTCTACAATGATAGCATTTTTCAGCAGAGCAATACACCGTGGTTGGTTTGAGGCTGGAGAGTTACAATATGAGCCCAGTTGTGGCAACCCACTGTCATGCCTTGTTGTCGCCTTGCTAAGAGCACAGCTTTTTCCAGCCACTTCTGGAGTGTTTTTATTGGTCCGTTTTATCATAAGATTCAAACACCTAGTGAACTGCTTTATCTGTCTGATTCATGAGGAGTGCTGGAACCCACCCCATCACACCATGTGGCAATTATTTAGCATCTCCAGTCTACCTGATTGCATGTCTTGGGATGGTGGGAGGAAACCGGAGCATCTGGAGGAAACCCACACAGACACAGAGAGTACATGCAGACTCCACACAGAAAGGACCCCGGACGCCCCCAGCAGGAATCTAACCCAGGCTGTGAGATGACAGAGCTACCCACCTATAGTATATTGATCATATTGCCAGATTGTAAAGTGTCTATGGGTATATTAAACAAGCTATATGCAATAAATTTCAAGTCAAGTAGTTTTTATTGCCATTTCAACCATACACAGTGGTGTACAGTACACAGTGAAACGAGACACAAGATAATACACAAGACAATTTACAATATAAGGAATAATGCTAATATAAAATTATTATTATTAATATTATTTTTTTATATGATGTTAATACTTATATTTTCAGCAGACAGCAGTATTGCATTCTGTTGCTACTTTGCACCAATAACATTGGTGCAATGAGACGATAGTAGTGACTTCCTTCAAAGGTCAGTTCAAGGACGTTGCTTATACAGTTCAAAGACACCCTTATAGCCCCCTCACCCCCCTCATACCCACACATCCATTCAGCCTCTTTTGGTCGAGGTTGTCAGCGTGTCAGTGCTATGGTGACTAATAGTCTCATTGCTGTGGATGATCTTATCTCAGCCACAAAAGGGTCTGTGACTTCTCCCAGTGTCTCCCGTACGTGTGTGAGTATCTAGGTTGGGCTTCAATGAACGTGCTGTCCAGATGGTACCGCACCACAGCCCGTGGGGAGGTGTCAGCACCTAGGAACTTAATGCAATCCTGGCACTTCATTGCTAAAACTCACACCCACCCGAGCTAATAAAGGCTCTTGGTGGGTCGCCGCTTACAAGTGCCCTCTGGTGTGATCTTGGGCACTTTACGGCCCTTTTTTATGCACTTCGGCGGAGCGCGCACTCCATTGACCTTATGCAGACAGCCAGTACGTCATGCGTGACAATAGGCCTCTTCCACGCCGGAGCACATTCCTGAACAAAGAGCAGCTTCCGCAATAACAGGCCCTCTGGGAAGCTGCCTACAAGTTGCTGTGATTTTAGCCTGGAATTACACGCCGCTGGCTGCTGACAGATAGTTGCAATTTCCCCTCATTTGGCCACCTGCAGCGTTGCGCGTCTGACACAGCAGCCCGTATTGCAGCTAATGGATGACATGGAGTCTTCGGCATTAATCTAATGTAACAAGATGTTGTGCTAGGGCTACACCGTGAGCTTTATTTGGAAGCATGTGGGCTACAATTTTTCTCATGCTATCAACACTTTTCTTTTGAACTATGTAGCACAGTATGTCTCCATTAACGAGACACTTTTTACAGGTTTTATAGCCAGCATTTTTTTCCCTTCCTTCCTTCCCCCATTAAAATACGGGCCACTAAATTCAAGTAATATTTTTTATTTAATATTACCTGCGTTCCTATGGCTACACCACAGTTACATAAGCCCTTCATCACACTTATCGGATAAGCCTGTGTAAACTTATAATATGATGAGCTTAGGGATACAGAAGGCAGGGGGCCTGATAGGGGAACCACACTTCCATTTTTTAGGATTAGTTGCCTTCAACTACAGCTGGACTACAGGCGTGACTCAAACGGCCTACAAGCTGACTCGTCGATGCTGAGCTCTTTCACATCAAAGAATTCTGCAGTTGGGAGAGATTTGGCGGATACCTTCCCTGACCCAGTTCTTCCTGTAGACTGGGATTGAATGTTCTCTGGGACTGGGAATTTGGGATTGAATGTTCTCTGGGACTGGGAATTTGGGATTGAATGTTCTCTGGGACTGGGAATTTGGGATTGAATGTTCTCATGCAGTGCCTACAGATTTTGCAGTAGCGGTGGCTACAAGGTCTTCTGGACATGTGAAGCGTAGACAGTTCATCTTGATAGTGACCACGCTGTCTCCACACACAGAGTCATTGGTCGTCTCCACTAAGACAAAATGGCCTGCTGCCGTTCTGACAGTCTGGTACAACACCATGACTCTTGGTGACTCTGACGTGATGTTAAGGGCAGTCATCGTAACGGTCTGTGAGCACGTCTTTCTGCGTCACTGAGACATCTGCCAATGATGTTGGCACTAACAGGATGACTTATGATGGGCATCACTGCTGGATCAGTCAGGTACAGCAATAAGGCCTGTCCTTGCCAATATCACATGCACCAACATGAAACTTGGATCATGTGTATGTCTCACAATGTCAAACCTACCCACCAAGTTTCATTGCTGTCAGTAGAGTCTGAACTATTCTTTTGATGTTGAGTGTAAGCACATGGTCTATCAGTAACCTAAATATAGCATTTTTCAGTAAATTCTAGTACAAGTTTTTAAATATTTGCTGAGATTAACATATAGAAAATGCAGAGACAGATAGTACATATGCTGCTCTTAATGATATCACTTATTTCCAAGTTATTACTCTGCAGAAATGGCTTTATGTTGGTTAAAGCAGTGCACTGAATGTTCTTTCAAAAGAAAGCAGCCATAATATCGCTAGTCTCAGATTAGCATATAACATACTGCCCCATATTATCATAACACGCTGTCCAATATTACCATATAACACTTTTCCTCATGACCTGATGTCCTGGAGTGCCTGAAGCCACCGTATTTATTCATGACATTTGACTCTGAAGCCATTAAGCATGTGCTTCATTCATATATTCATAAATATCCGCCCTCGGAGAGATCAGTCCAATGCCAAAATCACCCTCAAAAACAAACACGGGCAGTGTGTATCTACAATTCCAGCTCATATGCAATGATAAAGCATAGCATCATCTCACACTAGCATCATCTCGCACTAGCATCATCTCACACTAGCCACTTTCAGATTCATGGGGCGGCCACTGCTGTCCATCGACGCTCTCGCCAGCCTCCAGAGAAAGCCATTAGGTGAATCTTTATGAGGCTCTGAAACGCTGGTGATAGATATGGCTGCACGGCCCATAACTCGGCCGATTGATCAGAGGCGAAGGCCGGGAGCGCCAAAGAGGTCGCAGGCCGGCGTTATGGAAACACCATTGATGAAATAATTTCAGGGCGGGCCGACGTGCGCAAGTTAAACTAAAAACTCAAATGGCTTTATCGACCGCGCGTTCAGTCTGTTTATGGACATTTATCGCGGTCACATTACAGGGTGTCAGCAGTGGAGCGCCGCCGGGGTTTTGTTTGAACCAACCGGTCATCGAATCTATCCCAGGAATACACAAGTCCGTCAAAGCGCGGGCTTTTAATAAGGGAGAGCAGAGTGATTTATATGCACCCTCCACAGGTGGTTTATTGAGCTGTCGGTGCTGGAATTAAACCCTAAAACTGCTGCAGACAAAAGAGCCAAGGCGACACCCTCTACCATGACCGGCACACGGGGACGGGGATCTTTTATGGGAAGTCAATGCAACGTTCCTGGTGGAGTTATTACATATTAAAGAGTGCTCATGGAAAATTGATACATTCATGGGGGGGCAGCGGGTGGAGGGGTTGCTCCGGTTGTGGGTTATAGCATCTGCAGATGCTTCTTGTTCTTCAATAGGACACAGGCAACTCTTTTAACCCAGTCCACTCCCTCCATTATTGTCCTTCACTATAACAGGGTTTTCTATACTCTGCTGCAATCCAGACAAATTCACTTTAATCATTTCACTCCCAGGGGCAACGATTAGCATCTCTGAACTGTAACTGTAGCACTGGTGCCAAAGTACTTTATAGAAAACGTGTGTGTGTGTGTGTGTGTGTGTGTGAGTGTGCGTGTGTGCCCGGAAGCCTGCTGTGTGAAGACCCTGCTTAGCCTTTTTCAGAGCTACAGATCTCTGGAAGCAGCAAAAAGCCAGCTTCGTCTGAGAGTTAATTGACTTATACATGCTCCACAAACAACTGCATTGATTAGGAAATGATGCAAGGCTGTACCAGCCTTACAGAGCAGTGATGTAATGTTTGATTCGTTTCGCAGACGCGCTTCTTTTAAACGTCCAATACATAGGATGGACACTTTCATAACCCCAAAAAGGAGGATGACCCAACACCAAAAGGAGGACACTATAAAGAGAGGGGTATTAGACTGATACACTATAACAAGTACCAATTTATTGCAGCTTACTATTAAATATATTAACATGAAATGTTGAAAAGTATAACTAGAGCTCAAATGCTAATATTAACATACATACATACATACATACATACATTGTGGAGTCACATTATTATGACCATCTCATATCCAGAGTATCTGCCATGTGCAGCAAGCTAGCAACTAGACGGACTGGGAGTAACTCAATAATGCTCCAGTAGGTTGTCACATGTATCTAGAGCCATCCTGACTGAAGTGCATCCCCCAGCTGCTTGAGGGTGCATGGGGAGCAGCCATAGCACGAACACGACAATCAAGGTGGTCCCACAGATGCTTACTTGGGACTTGGCCATGCTATTCCCACCAATGTCCGACAGTTTTAGTTGTGTGACAGGTCGCATTGTCTTGCCGGAAGCCTCAGGGAAGACAATCAGCATGTATCACTCCTTTAACCCATGGCAGCTATGAAGGATGTGTGTGCAGCCTATCGCACACCTTATATACCCACCTAGCTCAGGACATGTGTCGTCCGTCATGAGCAGTGCGAGTTGCTGCTGTGAAAATGTGACGCGACTGTGTTGTGTATGACCAGATCAGTGTGAAAATACACCCTGGATACCCTCCTGTCCAGACATAAACCGCAGACATTACTTTATAGATCGGTAATAAGTAGGTAATGATATGGTCATTTTATGGTAATAAACTGTATTTAATGATTAAATTAATGCTGATTTCCTAGTACTAAATAATAAATCAGAAATCGAAGTTAGTGTTAACAAGGTCAATATGAAATGGTAAAATACTGGTACCAGAGTTGCACTGATCTAAAAAATGACCTGCTTATTTATTAATTCTTTATGTATAGTAAGTGAGCAGTTGTAGTGTTGATAGGGCAATAGTGTAATGATAACCCTACTGCTTTATTAACACTGCTAACAATGGTGATATGTACTTTCCTAAATATATGCACATCTTCTAGTCAATAATTAATGAAAAGATAGTCATTGTATCAGTGTTTAGTAATAAAAAATAGTAACAAATTTTATTCATCTAAAATAACCTGCTTATTTTATGGTTCCTAACGAATGATGAGAGAGAATAATAATTGGGTACATGTATATAATATATAGTTATTTGAGTCATTAACCCAAAAACAGTAAAGTAGTTTCCGTCTAGTTACCTGCTATCAGGGCTGTAAAGTACTAATTCACTTGTTTCTGTTTTATTTCTTACCTGTTCTGTATTTAAGTGGTCAGACACAGTGAAGCTAAATACAGGGGTTGGATAATGAAACTGAAACACCTGTCATTTTAGTGTGGGAGGTCTCATGGCTAAATTGGACCAGCCTGGTGGTCAATCTTCATTAATTGCACATTGCACCAGTAAGAGTGTGAAGGTTCAGTTAGCAGGTAAGAGCACAGTTCTGCTCAAAATACTGCAATGCACACAACATTATGGGTGACATACCAGAGTTCAAAGAGGACAGGTGCACGTCTTGCTGGCGCATCTGGGACCAAGACAGCAAGTCTTTGTGATGTATCAAGAGCCACGGTATCCAGGGTAATGTCAGCATACCACCAAGAAGGACGAACCTCCACCAGCATCACGTAGTGGACCTGGCCACTTATCCTGCTGTCGAAGAATGGCTTAAAATCCCTCTGACCACTGTGCAGGACGCAGTATATGTCATTCCCAAGACGAACTGACGCTGTATTGGGTGCAAAAGGAGGCCCTACACCATACTAATAAATGATTGTGGTCTAAAACCAGGTGTTTCAGTTTCATTGTCCAACCCCTGTAGTATAACCAGCAAAGTTACTCATGTCCATCTTGTTTCTTATTAACTACACCTTCATCAGGTCGTAACATCAGTTCAGCATGGTCTTCTGCTTCACATGTAGACTCATTATTTTACCATTTTATAATGGCCTTGCTGACACTCACTACAATTTCTGATTTTTTATTTAGTAACAACTAGAAAATTGGCATTTAATTAATGATTAAATACAATTTGTTATTGTTAAGTTACCATATCATTACCTACTTATTACCGGGAAAGTAAAGTGCTACCACTTTACCTGCCGCACAACCTAATCACAATACACTGAGCTTATCTCATAATAATGCTAATATATCATCATTGTAGGATTCCAACAGTAGTCGTTGATGTCCTTGGTTTTTCCATGTGATACGTCCTCAGATCTATCAGTAAAGTAATCTATAACACTGAAATTGCATGTATTATAAATGAAAACATATTCAGCCAACAAGGCCTTACATACCTAAGTCTTTTTCATGAATCCATGTCGTGCTAAGTGCTACACTGGTTGAATGAAAGTTTGACCTCTAAAGCTGATAATGGTTTGAATTCTGGTCTGAGCCTTTGCTCTTACAGTTCAGAGACTGCCACACTGTGGAGCATTTAATGCGCTCCTTTAACCAACACAAGACCCATTATCCTAATAATACCTGGTCTCTGGTGGTCCTATTAGGGCCCTGACCATTGAAGAACAGTGTGAATGGGGCTAATAATGCATGCAAAGTATGCAGATAAGCTACAGGCCTCTGGTTGGTATGACACAGCTGGGGGTCTATACTGACTATGAGTCATTGGGCCCCAGCACTACATTGGCCTATCTGTAATATGGTTACCCTTGTAACTCGCTCTGGACAACAGCATTGGCTAAATGGCATAAATGTATATACAGTCTAAGTGTAGAACTCGAGGGGCTCCTATGTGGTCAGTGAAGCAGATAAAATGGACACTATGAGTGTAGATATAATGAGGTAGGGTGGGCAGTGGCTGTATATCCCAAACATTAGAGTATGTGCCCTATGAAGCCTGAACTAAGATAAATAGTTTCTTGACTTGCACCACCAGGGGGCGGGCGTGAAGGCCACTTGTGGTGTGAAGGCCACTCTTCATCAGCTATTTTATCATCTTAACCTTTGGAAAAATGCAGCATCATCTTCTGTAACATCCCAGATAAGCATCCATTGTTTTATTCATTCTTGGGCAGACACCGAGACTTTTTGCTCTGCATGCTAAGTTTGTGGTAAATATCGCATTTGCAGTTCAGCCTGACAGCAAACAGATGCAGCCAAACAAGCCGCTTTTCCTCCAACCTTTCGAGTCCATCTATGAATCACGGCTCCACAAATCAGACGGCCACTTCAAGTGAAGCATCCATCGAGAGCCTCTCCTCGAACGCCCAACTTTCAGTTCCTAAGAGGGTTCCTGGGAGAGGTCATTACTCTTTTTATAATCTATTTGCCATTCATGAGAGGCGGCAGCGCCGGCGAACACAATGGAGGAAAAAAATTCCTCCACTAAGAGCCGCTTCACCTTCGCATCCGCAGCTGGAATGGGGCAAACATCTTGGCTGAGGGAAGCTCGTTATTTACTCCAGGGGGGATTTGGCTGCTGTGTAGGTCTGAGGACGGGATAGGGTATTGTGAATTTTTCATTTGGAGCTCCTATTTTTTCTGCACTTCAGGCTTTGAGAAAGTAGGGGGATATTTCACATCTGTTTTGGAGTCCACCAGCGTCTTCGGTGGATGTGATGGAGATGGTTGCTAGCTGGCTTGCTGCTAGCATGGACTGCAGTGCTGATTGAGATCTACGGTGGGACCTACCTCCACTTTTAGAGTGGGCCGATGCTATCAAGCCGGGTTCATGCTGATGCATCAGATATACAGTCAATATACAGTTTCTAACATACTTTATTTGGTGTATCCATGGCGCTCCTGTAACCTGCCAGGGTTCGCGTCTTCACTGCTGAGCATCCAGCGAGCTGACTGTGGGTTTCTTGTGTTTACTGCTTTAGTAATAACTGTATTGATTTTAGTTTGTGGGCCTGGAAGAGGGTTGGTGAATTGACTGAGGGTCCAGGCTCACTCTGCCACTGATAGTGTGTATGGTTGTGAGTTACTGTGAGGCCTCTGTCTACAAGAGTGTCTACCCAACAAATAAACAGGGACAACAGGGAGTTTGGAGAGGCGGTCAGCCTGGCCAGTGTTGAGGAACAAATAGATGTTATTGGTGCTTGTGGAGGTATTACATGCTATTGGGCACATTTCAGGCACAGGTGACTGTTTGGTGCAGTAAGCTTACTCAGCCATATCATACATAGAATCTCATTGGCAATACATTGACAGACTTTGGCTTTGTCTCTGTTAACTTCTTAAAATGAACCACCAAAGTGTCTAAGACATATGTATGTCTAGTTAGGCATAGGTCAATGGGAACTCCCACAGGAATGAAACTTGGTGGATAGGTTTGACATTGTGAGACATGCAAATGATACCCGCTCGGCTGTGCATGTGACTTAAGCAAGGATCGGCCTTATCACTATACCTGACTGAGCCAACAGCTACGACTGCAGCCATTCAGTGAGCAGTGATGCCCTCCATGAGTCATCCTGTTAGTGCCAGCACCATTGGCAGACAGATGCATAATGCAGGACTGCATGCACACAGACTGTTACACTAACTACCCTTAACACCACATCAACATCACCAAAGACTGCAGTGGTGTAAGGCCAGACTGTCATGGAGTGACTCAGAATGATTTCAGTGATGAGTCCAGAAGGACGGGTGTCACTCCACATTCAGCCCTACCGCAAAATCTGGGTTCCTTCTGCTATCTATATTTAATTTTTTTTTTTTTTTTAACCAAAGACCCACCGTAGTAAGTATACTCCTAATTAGCAGCATATGTTTTGACGGAACTGCAAAAATCAGTTATTTCCAGGATTTTATTAGATAATTTTTTATTTACATATTAAAATAAAAACAACATCGATAGAAATTACATTATTAAAGCAGGAGAGTCAGTGAAAAAAATTAAAATTTTTTTTTGCTTGAGCATTAAAAAATGGAGAATGGTGTGCTTATGGAAACACGGCTGTTATTGTGATATGTTTTGGCTGTTCATTGATATTATTGCTTTTACAAGGGTGCAGCCTCCTTCAGGCTCATAACACTCTATTCTCTTCTGTTCCCATTTAGTTAGCAAACAGTCCCTAGCTGATTTAAAGCACAATGGATATTCATTGCTTATTCACTAAAGTGCAAACATCGCCTACACGTGAACCTGTCGCCTCTGGTATAATGTGAAACGCACTGTGCAGTATGATTTTAAATGCAATGTTAATAGCCTCAGTGTTTCATATCAGCCGACGCAGTGCAAGTGTTTGTTTATGGGTATAAACAGCCACTTGTAAAAGCAGCGTGCTGCATTAAAGTTTAAAGAACCTTCACATGGTACAAGGGTTCTTTACCAATTGACCCGTTTTTTCAATCAACAACCCATTTACTTTCAAGAGCGGTGCTCTGTTTAAGATGACCCATAAGCATGCCCACTTGGTGGAGTGGAAGCACCACACCAGGCTGCCCCCCTGAACTCCCCTCTACACCCCTGCGGCGATCTGGCCAAGCTCAGACCCTCCCCCCCTGCTAAACCCCACATCAACCGCCCCATCCCACACCCCCCTCCATGTTCCATCGTCCTGCTCATGCCCCACAAATTTCCATCTGGAGAGCTGAGCGCGCTCCACCTGGACCCGCCATTACGCCAAGACTTATCTGTCCCTCCTGAGCAGAACCGTGTACCTCTTTGCATATTTTTGCGGCGGATTTCATGCTTTCTGGACAGGACTGTGATTTAAGAGCGTCCCTAAAGGAAGCGCCTGCACTGTAAATACAAGGCGAAAGCACTTCTGTATTGCTTGGGCCCTAATTGAAAATGTTGGCCCTTTTTTTCACCTTCACAAAAAGAACTTTGGACAGAGAAGTTTGCAAGATGCCGGGGAAATGAAGAAAAAGAATTATGCAGTGAACAAAAAAAGCACGACTTGCTTCCTCGGGGCGCCGCCCACAGAAAAGAGCCTACCTTCTTTCTCCATACGGTACATGAATGGAATTGTGCTGTGAGCGGGAAAAATGTCAAGACCACGACGCTCACTAAAGCACTGATATAGCACGTTCGTAAGCGACTAGTGACAATGCTAAAGCCCTTACGCACTAGTGCTGATCTTGCAATATAAAATTATTCTGTGTGTTTTTGAACATCCATCTAGAACTAATTTAATAAGTAGTCTTCACAACCCTTAGCTGGATGGTTGGGGTGTGTACAAAAATACAGATGCATGCTCATCATCACAGAATAGTTGCACCCAGTAGGAATCAACCAACAGGAATCAAACTTGGTGGGTAGGTATGACATCGTGAGACATGCAAATGATTCAAGTTTCACGCTCAGCCACACATGTGTTGTAGGCAAGGATGTGTCTGACTGATCCAACAGCCATAAATGCAGACAATTAGTGAGCAGTGATGCTCATCATGATTCATCCTGCCAGCACCATTGTCAGATGGCTGCAGGATGCAGGACTATATGCACACAGACCTTTTTAGACAACAGCCCTTAACACCACATCACTGTCGCCAAACAAACTGCCAGACTTCTTATGGAGGGACTGAGAATGGTAGCAGATGTGAGAATATACAAGCTGCATGGGATGGATATCACAGAACACCATTAGTAACCACTACAACTCCATGCCGAGACATCTGGCATGTTGCATAAGCAACACCATACTGAGAGACACTGCTTCTGTATGTGTAGCTCAGTAAATATTACCCATGTCAGTCTAAATGTATCATCATTTATTGTTCCTGGTAACCTTTATCTTCCTTACTAACGGCCCTGCAATCCCACACTTCCTTCTGGGTGCCATTTTTCTTTTCGATGAGTGTATATTGTAAGAGTGGAGATTAGATTGTATTTCAGAAAGCTGAACATGTTCAGTGTGGACAGAAAGATCATAGGCATTGTTATGCTGTTTATTGAATCTTGTTTAACTTCTTCTATGATGGTTTATTCACTGGAAATTTAGGTGTATGGAACAAAATTTCTTTCAATAGTATTATTAAAGTGGCAAACAAGATCATTGGAAATGTCCAAGCTCCTTTAAATGACATATTTATCTGTCCCATTATGCAGGAAGCAAGATTGATATTGAGTTTTCCAGATCAACCATTTAATTTCCAGTTTCGACTTCTTCCTTCTGCACTCAGATATAAGCTCCCAATGGAAAGTACCAGACAGAAGAGCCCTTTTATACTCAGTGTAATAGGATTAGTAAATATGTTTGTTATTGTGCTATATACAGGGGTTGGACAATGAAACTGAAACACCTGGTTTTAGACCACAATCATTTATTAGTATGGTGTAGGGCCTCCTTTTGCGGCCAATACAGCATCAGTTCATCTTGGGAATGACATATACAAGTCCTGCACAGTGGTCAGAGGGATTTTAAGCCATTCTTCTTGCAGGATAGTGGCCAGGTCACTACGTGATGCTGGTGGCGGTTCGTCCTTCTTGGTGGTATGCTGACATTACCCTGGATACCGTGGCTCTTGATACATCACAAAGACTTGCTGTCTTGGTCACAGATGCACCAGCAAGACGTGCACCAACAATCTGTCCTCTTTTGAACTCTGGTATGTCACCCATAATGCTGTGTGCATTGCAGTATTTTGAGCAGAACTGTGCTCTTACCTGCTAACTGAACCTTCACACTCTGCTCTTACTGGTGCAATGTGCAATTAATGAAGATTGGCCACCAGGCTGGTCCAATTTAGCCATGAGACCTCCCACACTAAAATGACAGGTGTTTCAGTTTCATTGTCCAACCCCTGTATGTGATGCATGTTTTTGTTGATGTAGTTGATGTTTTTATTTCGTGTTACAATATTAGATTAGCACTGCAGTATGGATACCAGGGGTGTTTTCCCAGTGGCGATAAAAATCTGTGAAATGACAGTAATTTAATTTCTTACATTTGGATCCCCCTGGTCGAGTAACCATAGCAAAAAGGTCAAAGATATGACATTTAATTTCCCTAAAATGACATTCATGTTTTATGTAGTTTTATTTTCTCTCAATATGTCTGCACTACTCAACTACGTAATTGTATAATGGATACAGGAGATGTGGTGGGATGACTATGCCTGAAACTCCTCCTCCTTTCAATTTTTTTCCTGTCTAATAGCCTATCAGTTCTCCTCTCTGCCTTATGCTTCCTGTGATGGCGATTCACCCATCACCATCACCACCCCATCTCCACCTTTGAGGGTTGGCAGGCCCTTCTGCCTACTAGCTCCAACCATAAGCCACCCAGAACTCCTGGCAAAGTTCTCCCTTTCTCAATCAGTCACCCCACACGTACTGTAACTGTATGTTGAAGGTCTTTCCATACAACTATAAATGCACCTACGAAGCAACTACAGTGGGCTTTTCAAATACAGTGTCACTGAAGTTTCTCTAGACATAAAATGAACCGCACAATCAAATGAGATCTATCTTCTTTAAGCACTGAAAAGAAAGCAGTGGAACTCTGGTGTACTCTCTAGCACTGGGCCCGGTGAGAGGGGCGAGGTTATCGTTTTACTTTCGCCAGGGATCCACTGGGACGAGGCCGGGCGCCTGCGGTCGATGCTGTAACTTCAGAGATTATGTCCATTGATTTTAGTGCATTGGCCGAGCGCGGCTAAGGCTCAGTGTTCTGCTTTGTGGTTGCAGGGGCAGAGGGAGCCGTGTTCAGCAACTCGGTGGAGACCCCACACGTCCGAGCGGAGCCCTTCAAAGAGCTGCGGTAAGAGCTTTCATTATTCACCGCTCAGGGGGGATAACAAAAAAAGGCAATGTGCAAAGAGAAGGGGCTTTAAAGGGTAACGCTACTCTAATCAGCTTATCAGAGCGCCATGCTAACGCCAGACGCCGCATGGAATCAAGGGATGTGGAGCGTTGAAGAAACAGCTGATCGCAGATGCACTGCGAAATGTGCTTTGGAGCCACTGCAGATGCATCTGAAAATAGAGGAGCACTCCAGACCGACCAGGGAAACCCACCTCTGATGTTGTATCTTGAAAGTGGGGGGGCCAGTGTTGACAGGCCACATGCACATGTGCGCATTTGTACTGGCTTTTGTGAATTTGAGTTATCCTTGTTTATTTTGCAGTAGGAAAAACAGATAACGGATCTTAACTGATACTCCTGGAAAGCTAGGAAACACAATTCCAACATCCCCAACCTTTATTTCACTAAATCCACTTCAAATCTGCTAATAAAAGTGATCAGTTGTCCTCCCACTTTTAAGAGAGGTCATAAGAAGGTGGCTTTATTAGTGCAACATTGTGCCACCTCAAATACTTAATTTACTAAGGCTGCTAGACCAGCTGAGCACACAACCACCTTTAACCCCAAAATTTACCGTAGCTAAATTTTCTGCCTTTTTTAAGGTTTTATAATTCTAGAAATAAGCCTTTGAAACTTTCATAATCACACACATAAACTGGTATAATGCAACAGAATAAGGCTTCATAGCACATAAAGTGACATAATGCATTATAACTAATAATGTATGTATATTTCCTGTTATCAGTGAAATGGGTATCCTAAAGCTTCATAACGAATGTTGTGTTCGTTTGCATAATGCTTTATTCGGGGGCAGTTGTGGGCTGGAGGTTAGGGAACCAGCCTTGTGACCGGAGGGTCACTGGTTCGATTCCCTGAGCCTACAGTTAATGACTGAGGTGCCCTTGAGCAAGGCGCCGTGGATAGGGCTGCCCACCGCTCCGGGTAAGTGTGCTCACTGCCCCCTAGTGTGTTCACTAGTGAGTGTGTTTGTGGTGTTTCACTTCACGGATGGGTTAAATGCGGAGACTAAATTTCCCCATTGTGGGACTAATAAGGGATTTAAATGTTAAAATCTTAATAAGGATCCGCAATAAGGCCACGCTCTAATAAATGTATTATGTGAATCAACGCATTGAGCTTTATGATCAACAATCTATATATACATTTCAACATTACATCTTTGTTCCATGAAGCTTTATAATGCGGTGTTATACTAGTTGATCTGAGTTGATGTATGTGATTTTGAACATTTATGCACAGTTACAAAAGCTGATGTCAAGCATCATAAAACATTACAAATGGATTATAGATCTTTATGAATGCACCTATAATGCACTACGGATACCTGATTCTTAGAAAGTGTTACTGGCGGATGTCATCAGCCAGTTTCTTCAAACTTGAAAAGTGGATCTAAAAACACTGATTGCTTCTTATATACTGAATATCAGATGTTTGACTGTACATCACTAACCGTGAAGTTTCAGCCACAAACTATGTGGTTGTGTAATCAGTCAAAAAATCAAGCAAAAAAACCTTCTTCCCAATTAGTTTTGTATAAACCGATATATACACAGGGTTGGTGTAGCTCAGTGGATAACACCACTGCCCGACATGGAGCCACCCCGAGGTTCCCGGTCTGGGTGACTATGACTCCTAACACTACATTGGCCTACCTGTAATATGATCAACCTGTTGCTCTGGATATGAGCGTCAGCTAAATGCCATCAATGTAAATTTAGAAATATAAGGTTTGTAGTGACTGAGCTGAAATATTAACTGAACTAATAAGGATTATAAAATAATATAGAAAAATTAACATATATATATAACTTGTGTTGTGACAGCAACAACTCTAAATGTTTTAAAAATTAATTAATTGATCAAAAATAGGTAAAAAGAAAAGAAATAAAAAAACCTTCCTAATTTCCTAGAGTTTATAATCATGGACCTAGAAGCATGATCACCAATGGAGATATCTGAGATAGTAGAACCCTTAGCAGATTTGTGGATTCTAACCAATATTTTGGGGAAATAGAATTGTCCCCAGCAATATTTATATGAATTTTTAAAGTGCCATCAGTTAAAAAGTGTGTATTGTGTCCCTCCCAGGACCAGCCAGGTGTTATCTAACACACTTATAAAGTCACGAACACTGAATCTGCTTCTTAGCATCCCAACAGATCAGAGATGCCAAATGACAAATAATGACAGTGATAATCATAAGGTAGTTTACAGCAATGCTACCAATTCCAGCCTTTTAATTAAGCTGGAAGTGCTTACCTGAATAAAGTCTCATGCAGAAAATGTCTAGCCATCCAACTGTGTACATCCTCCAGTCACCTAGTACCTAACATATCAATGAATTTGATTGTTGAGAATGAACTGTCAAAAAATCTTTTCCAGAGGATGTGTATAAATGGGCAACTGAATAGGATCCATTACTGACCCCTGGGGGACACCGAAGGTAATAAGCTTAACAGCCGAGGAAAGTCAGGATAGGCCTGTGTGGAGGACAGTGTGGAGCGAACCAAATACATGCACATGGCACATGAACTGCACATATATGTGTTTTAAAATTTTGCAGTGGTTCCATCAATAGTATATATCAATGTAGTTTATGCCAGAAGAAAAGCAAATGAGTAAGTAGTTATGACAGTAATTATGCTGATGTAGTACACCGCCTGGCCACCTCATTAGGTACACCTCCATTGTATATACTCTCATTGTCCATGTTGTTAGCTCCACTGATTATATAAGAGCATGTTGTAGTTTTACAGTTACAGACTGTAGTCCATCTTCTTTATCTGTATACTTCATTACCCTGTTCTTCAATGGTCAGGACCTCCATAGGACCACCACAGAGCAGGTATTATCTGAGGGGTGGATTATTCTCAGCACTGCAGTGACAGTATTAGTGTATGTTGTGCTGGTGTGAGTGGATGTTTAAACACTGTGTCCACTCACTGTCCACTCTTTTAGACACTCCTACCTTGCTGATCCACCTTGTAAATGTAATGTCAGAGATGGTAGCTCATCTGCTACTGCAGAGTTTGTGTTGGTCATCCTCTAGTCCTTCATCAGTGGTCACAGGATGCTGCCCACAGGACGCTGTCAGCTAGCTAGATAGTTTTGGCTGGTGGACAGTAGTGGCTTAGTCCAGCAGTGACACTGAGGTGTCCAGCAGCACTGCTGTGTCTGATCCACTCACACCAGCACAACACACACTAACACACCACCACCACCAGATCAGTGTCACTGCAGTGCTTAGAATGATCCACCACCCACATAATACTCTGTGGTGTTCCCTGTGGGGGTCCTGACCATTGAAGAACAGGGTAATAAAGTATATAGAGAAACAGATGGACTACAGTCTGTAACTGTAGAACTACAGAGAGCTCCTATATGGTCAGTGGAGCTGACAACATGTACAATGAAGTGGCTGGAGACTGTATATTATTTTCATGCGGAAGCAATGTGTACACATTTAAATGAAGTATAATATAGCTCAAGCAGCCATTCTGCAGCGTAGACTTATGCCTTAGATTATGTAAACCAACCCTAAAATGGAATTCACAATGATGCATTTACACAGTCGGTGGCTGTTGGCCAACAGTAACAGTATAGAATCAAGCTTTATGTAAGTGTAATAGAACTGACCTTGTTTCAGCATCAATCAAAACCACGTTTAGGCAACTCAAGTACGTTCCGCCTTTAATTGTCCCTCGCGCAGTGCTGTTATTTGTTCCTAGCAATGGAGCTTTCTCTGCAAAACTTGCACTATCCCAAGGTCTTCCAATGACTCACACTTTCGCCGAATGCTGAGCTGCTAAATTGAAACAGTGAGCAAGTTTATTGCTAAAGACTTTTTTTTTGTATCTACTGGAGCATTAGTTTTTCACCTTTATGGATCCTGCTCTTAGACTCATTCACATGAATATACTCATTGACAAACAAATAACACACCAAGAAGAAGTTACTGGAACCGAATGAAACCCTTTATGAGTGAGTGTAATGATGATATATGTAAGTGATTACAGTATTAGAGTGAAAGGAGAGATTTATTGGGGAAGAACTGAACAACTGAAAGTAGGCTCTAGTACCCTGTTGGGCCGCCCCTAGCCTGGACTCAGGATAAGGTACCGTTGGGCACACAGGTTCCGGATGGCATCCTGCAGCACATTTGCCCACAGATGTTGCAGCTGGGCCTGTGGATCCTGCACACGTTCAGGTTGCCGAAGCTGGCGTCCCAGCCGAACCCATAAATTCTTGGTTGGCGATAAATCTGGTGCCAGCCAAAGAAGTGTTGCAGTCAGGTTGATACATTCCTGGGAAACCCTTGCTGTGTGTGGGTTAGCACTGTCCTGCTGAAATGGTCTGGACCCCCACAGAACCACCACAGGGCAGGTATTGTCTGGGGATGGATCATTCTCAGCACTGCTGTGACAGTGTTAGTGTGGGTTGTGCTGGTGTGAGTGGATCAGACGCAGCAGTGCTACTGGAGTGTTTAAACACTCTGTCCACTCACTGTTTCCTGGGAGACCCTTGCTGTGTGTGGGGGAGCATTGTCCTGCTGAAATGGTCAGGACCCCCACAGAACCACCCCAGGGCTGGTATTGTCTGGGTGGTGGATCGCTCTCAGCACTGCTGTGACAGTGGTAGTGTGTGTTGTGCTGGTGTGAGTGTCCACTCACTGTTTCCTGGGAGACCCTTGCTGTGTGTGGGGGAGCATTGTCCTGCTGAAATGGTCAGGACCCCCACAGAACCACCACAGGGCAGGTATTGTCTGGGTGGTGGATCGTTCTCAGCACTGCTGTGACAGTGGTAGTGTGTGTTGTGCTGGTGTGAGTGTCCACTCACTGTTTCCTGGGAGACCCTTGCTGTGTGTGGGGGAGCATTGTCCTGCTGAAATGGTCAGGACCCCAACAGAACCACCACAGGGCAGGTATTGTCTGGGGACCATCATCATTCTCAGGTGCTGTGACAGTGTTTGTCTGGGGTGGTGGATCGTGACCAGTGGACAGCTGTGACAGTGGTAGTGTGTGTTGTGCTGGTGTGAGTGTCCACTCACTGTTTCCTGGGAGACCCTTGCTGTGTGTGGGGGAGCATTGTCCTGCTGAAATGGTCAGGACCCCCACAGAACCACCACAGGGCTGGTATTGTCTGGGTGGTGGATCGTTCTCAGCACTGCTGTGACAGTGGTAGTGTGTGTTGTGCTGGTGTGAGTGTCCACTCACTGTTTCCTGGGAGACCCTTGCTGTGTGTGGGGGAGCATTGTCCTGCTGAAATGGTCAGGACCCCCACAGAACCACCACAGGGCTGGTATTGTCTGGGTGGTGGATCGTTCTCAGCACTTCTTTGACAGTGGTAGTGTGTGTTGTGCTGGTGTGAGTGTCCACTCACTGTTTCCTGGGAGACCCTTGCTGTGTGTGGGTGAGCATGGTCCTGCTGAAAGCCTTGCCATATCACTGAGCTGTTAGTTTGTCCTTCGTATCACTACTAGGAGTGACTGACTGTCGTATGCTAGGGTTTCCCAGATCATCACACGAGCGGTTGGGGCAGTGTGTCACTCTATAGCAAAGGCAGGATTGAAGCGTTCACCATGAGGCCTCCTTACTCAAACACAACCATTGTCGGATCCCTAAGAGAACCTGAATTTGTCCCTCGAGACGATACAGTTCCAGTCCATAGCAGTCCAGGTTTCTCGTTCATTACCCCATTGCAAACAAAGGGGACAGTGGCAGAACACGTAATGAGTGCTGTGATAATGGTCCGGGCATAGACAGGGCTGACTGTATTGGTTCATCTATTCTTAAGAGTTGATTTGGAATATACTGCAGTATTGACATCTGGAGTACAGTGCTAGGGCCTTAGCACATTACCACCAGTCCTTTCAGCAAAGTGCAGTTGTTACAACCAGCAGATCTGAGATCCACGCCAGCAGGATGCTTGTACGTCGATAGCATTTTTCCTTGCCGAGGTTAATGATCAAAGATTGCTTCAATGTATGTATGTAAGGGGAAAAAAAGAAGGTCTTCTTCCATATGCCTCATCGTTTTGCTCTACAAAGGAGGGAAAAATGAAAAACGAAGCATGATGATTCCCAGGCGTCCCTTAGTGTAAAGGTTTTCTTGCATGTGCTTAGCTGACAGCAGATTACTGAGTATTTCCATAAGCCTGTGGCTGTCAGCAGAGAGGGAGGGAGGCTACTTTGATTTGGATTACTGCCTGTTAAATGTATAGCCAGCCATGTTGATGACAGGCCACAGAAGCTCCTGTCTACACTGCAAAACAAGGCAACAGCTCTAGATCACCAGTGCATACAAGAAGAACTAGAAAGTCAGAACCTGACTGTGCTTCGTCACTCATCATCAAAAGAACAGCTGCACCCAGAAGGAGGTGTGGGATTGCACTGCTTTTGGGAAGAACGATAAAGTTTGCCAGGAACAATGAATGATGAAAAATTTAGACTGATATGGGTAATATTTATTGAGCTACACAAACAGAAGTAGTATCTCCCAGAAGTCTCGGCATGGAGATGTAGAGGTTCCTAATGGTGTCCTGTAATAAGCTTGAATATTATCACACATAATTAGATTTAGTGGTAGGAGTGGAGGTGGGGTAACACCCAGCTCGCTGGACGTGATGGGTATCAACAGACTGCTTGCTGTATGTCTGCAATTGTGACTGTTGGGCCAGTCAGGTACAGCAATAAGGCCTGTCCTTGATGTCAGTTGGTTGATTCCTTCTGGTGCAACTATTTGCGCAGCTGTTCTTTTGACGTATGAGTGTATAAATGTGTTCGCTGATACGACTATATTTGCTGATATGCTATGAGTCACTGTGTCTAACCTTTTAAGTGGTATCCGTGATTGCCCTCCATGCAGTCATACAGTCAAGCACCATGGACAGCAGCAGCCTTAACTGAACAGCTACCACCTACACAATCTGACAGATCATTTACTTACATGCTGGAAACAAGCCAAATAATCTCAAAATGATATAAGAGATATACGATCGTTTTATTTGCAGAAGATGATTTCATTTTTTTAGTGCATGAAACTCATCAAACGATGTCTTAGGTAGTGTATTTATGTGCAAGTCATTTAAAAGCTTTCCCCACTGCAAAAATCTCTTTCTCTTATATATATACACACACACACACACACACATACATATATATATATATATATATATATAGAGAGAGAGAGAGAGAGAGAGAGAGAGAGAGATCTTATATTTAGTTGTTTTATCTTGCATTTCTAATTTTGAGATTGTTATAAGCGAATTTTAAGAGTACATGACTAATTTCCAGCTTCTGTACTTGTTATGAGTGGTTTAAGTATGTAAACGATCACTGCAACAATACATGGACAAACATAGAGGGAGAGACGAGGTCAAAGTCAAGGGACAGGCTGAGATCAAAACCAGGGTGGACAGGCGAGGTAACCGAAGCAGAAGTGCTAGACAGGAGATTGGTAAAGAGAGTGAAAGAGAGGTCGATAACCAGAGGGTTGGTCAAAGAGAGAGCCAACAAGGGGTAAGCAAAAGAGGAGGCCAAAAAACAAAAAGAGCCAAAAAGCCAAAGAGGATCAACAGCATAGAAAACGCTCAGAAATGCAAACTAGGTTTGGCAAAACTTCGCAATGAGGAAGTGTTTGTAAGAGGTACAGTATATATACTGAAGCTAACGTGGATGCAGCTAAGCTAAAACCCATGTGACTTAGAGCGGTGCTGATTGGATGGCTGGGAACATGTGGGTGTGATGCCATCGAGCGATGCCCTCTGGAAGAGTGACAGTTCCAAAGAATCACCCAGAAACGGTTGGTTATTCCTGAACCCACAATCAGGGAATCTGTCTGATTATTCTGTGTTCCAAAGCCTGGGCTGCATTACTCAGCTGCTACATCACAGAAGGCTGTTCTAAAGTAAAGGACTCTTCATATGCAGCCTAGAAAGGCAGCCTACTTTAGAGGTGATTTCAAGGACGCAACTGGTGCATCCTTTGTCTCCCTCAGTTATCCACAATGCTTGTACAGCGCAAAGGAGTACAAAACGGCAATATGGCAGAAACTAATTATCTGCCAGTACACTGAAAAACTATGCCTACCTGAAGTGCCTTAAAACAGGAAACATATGTCTGTAAATACGGTGAATAATCTTATAATAAACCTAAACCAATCTACAATTAAAAAATACAAGATATATCAACTTCATATTTTTACTTGCCAGGTTCTGTGACATTAACCACTTCAGACCAGTTTCCCATCACCTCCACCGTGAACAGTTCTGACTTTGGAATGTTTCTCTGAATGCTGTTTTTCTAAAACCACACCAAATGACTTTCTTTACATCTTAATGATGGAATGATGTAGAAAAAAATGGAAGGAATTCACCTCAAGGACGTCCATCACGTCCATTCATGTTTCATAGTGAAAGACTAGCAGACTGTTTCTAAACTCCTGGAAACCAGCCAGTATTAGACTGTCCATAAGCATTAACAGTCATCTCTGCTCTGCTTCTATTAAAGCTCGTATTATCTGTGCTCTAGGGAAGGTAATAGTATCCATTGTTTGCTCTGAAAGCTTTGACCAATTACATCCAATTTGAGTAGCCTGGCTCATAAACCAAACTGTTTGGCTATTGTAGCGAGTATCACACAGCAAGCAGTCAGGGGATTTATGTAAGCGGAGGATATAAATAATAATGAGCTATTCTTTCTTCTGTATGACAGCAAATCGAACATTTTGTGCCTCATCGTCTGTGCTGTTTTGCTGATGGGGTTAATTAGTATGTCCCAGGTAGATTCAGCCCAGCAAACACCGCAGTATGACTTCTATAGCTTACCTCCAACCACATCAGGGCGCTCCCACACACGGACACTCGTAGTCCAAGTGGTCAAGTGTAAAAGCTGTTTGGGATGTGACTGATTGCATGCATTACTGTCCTTCCTTGGTTTTGTGATAGTATGTAAAGGACAGTTTCAATGTTTATAAATAAAACATTTCTTCTACAATTTAGGAGGGGGAATCATTGTGGACATTTAAGACCTCCATACTCAAATGTCAGCACAATATCTAAACTTCATATTCTGAGTGTGTTTCAGTTACAGAGAGACTAATACTAAAGACCAATACTCACCTTTTAACCTTGTACCCTCCAGCAACTGGCTGCTGTGGTACAGCTCAACTACCAGTCAATGAGTGAAAAGTCACAGTGCTACAGTTGTTACAAGGTGGCCTTGGTGATGGACATGGAATCAATACCTAAAGGAGGTGGGACTTTTGCAAATAGTCTATTGCAGATGTTAAATAAATCTCAGTGATAATTGCAAGAACAGCCACAGTAGTGTGGGGATGGGGATGGTGGGTTTGGCCAGTCAGAACACAATAAGTGAGCTGACCAATCAAAGCACACTGGGCTCATTGGGGGATGGGGCTTAAAGACCTAGTTTACCATTTACGTAATTTACATCATCAGACACTGGACAGCATGACATAAACATTAGACAGGGACCTTGTTGGGAAACTTGTTGTTAGATACTTAACTTTCCTTCATGGTCATGTAGGTGGTGTTTAAAGAAAAGCTTGTATACTCTGAATATGAAAACGGCTCTGCCGTGCAGAGATCAGTTGGGAATAACATAGTAAATAAGCTCACCGGACAATACGATGACCGTCACCTTTCATGTTTAAGGTGGTAATAACTTCAGGCTCCTGCAGATGGCACAGCACGAGGATGATGGGGCTATAAATACCCGTAGGTTGTGAGTGATGGGATTCATAGATTGAGAAGAGGTGGTACAGTGCACACACATGTGGAAAATGGCTCCAAAGCAGATGTTAATGGCTGGCTAAAAGGAGAGATTGCATTTGGGCATCTCAAAGACCATAGCATGAAGGAAGTAGCTGAATATGCAGGTGTATGGAAGCGTATGGACATACATGTCCACCAGTAGTGCAGCAGTGACTAAAATCCCAGTCTATAGGAAACTCTCTTCAAATCTGACCCAACTGACCAATTCTTCAATGTAAGAATGTCTGAACATTGATGTGGCCAACATCCAGAAACCTGTCCAGTCCATGCCAAATCCATTCACAGCTGTTATTGGTGCTCATGGAGGTAATACATGCCCGTAGGTATGTTTCAGTTACAGGGGGCTTATCTTTTTGTCTGGTGAGCTTAATAAAGATGTAAAAATAAGTGTGTCATCTTTATCAGAGACGTTCTCCATCACTCCAGCAAATACGGAAGAGGTTCTATTTCTATTGGGACAGGGAAACATCTTCCAACATTGTTTCTTCAAAATGTACTAGAGCAGCAACCAAATTCTACAGCCCCTCAGCAAGGTTCTGTGACCCCCATCACTCTGTATATGACCAGTAGTGAATTCCCGCAGGACACAGCAGCTAACAGCAGAAACAACAGATCAGGGAAAAGTTTACAGCCCCTTTAAGACCGGAGCTGGATCTGAGGAGTAAGCAGTGCTGTGTGGATACAGACGAGGGAGGATCAATGTCCGTGTAGCTGGCAACTCTTCCTTTTGGACAGGCGCTCTTTCCCTCCCAGATCAATGCCGGGATGCTCATCAAAATCTAATTAAAGGAGATTCTCATTAACTAAAACAAACACGTGAAGTGCAATGCCAATAGCCGAGCAGAGGGAGCCTGCTGGCGAGCGGGTCAGATATGGCAGGGAATGGACATTTTAGCTGGGAATAATGAGCAATAAATGGCCTGTGGGGGCATTAGCATCTCCACAGCTGCCTGCACGTTAACAGCGCATATGCACGCGCCTATACGTGGCACAAGAGTGCTTCTCTTGCTTCTCTGCCAGGTTTTGCTGACATACGTAGATAACACAAGTAGAAGTAGCGCCACCAGTACTGACAGACTGACATCGGCTATCCACGTCTCTGAGAACCGCAAGGACAAGCTACTGACAGCCATCAGTCAACATGAAGGTGTAATCTCAGTGTAGAGTAGCGACGGCATTACTGTGCATCAGAAATCCGAGAGCGACTAAACATCCTCGCTTATATATCATCTCAGTGTTATTTCATGTCGGAGTAAAGGGATAAGGCGCTAGGTGATTTTGTATAAGCATCCACACTCCAGTGTTATTTCATTGTCGGAGTAAAAGTAAATGTGCTGTGTGGTATAACTTATAGTCCAACTTTCACCTCTAATAAAGTTAATGAACTTGTAACTTTCATAAAGTGAAATGACTGAATATAAAAGACCATAAGGTGTGAACAGGTAAAATATACCTCCACTTGAGTAAAACCCTGAGTATGTACCTTCAAATGTACAATATGTACAATATATACAGTATATATATATTAACTGCATCCAATAGCATCTCACACATTTTCAATTTAGGGATCAACTCACTGTAGGTGAACAGACTCTAGTGTCACTCTTGGTCCTCCAGTCTTTTATTAGAGGGTCATTAATTAGTCTGACACTGACGTCTATTCAAATGATCATAAGCACAAAACACTGAAGGAGAACAGTTTCCATTAGCTAGAACCAAGACACCTGGAGTCCAACCCTGTTTCGTCCAAATCTAACAATGTTCCAAAATCTCCCTCAGTGGAAATGACCAGCATTATTCTGCATTTGACCAGTAGAAAATCCATGCAGGTCCTCACAGTTAACAGCAGGAAAAAAACAGATAAGGGGAAGTTTATAACCCCTAGAGCTGGATCTGAAGGCTAAGCAGTGTTGAGTGGATACAGATGCGAGAGATCAATTGCAGTCTACTAGCTCCACTCTTATATAAGACATAATGGGTTCTGGAACACTGTAAATGTTTTTATTTTGCAATTATCTGTAAATAAGATTCTACAGAGGTTTTGACTTATATTATTTATAATGTTTATATTGTTATATATTGTATTTATATATATATAATTATATATATAATTTATTTTTTGTACTGAGTACCTTGCTATCCCTTTGCTGCTGTAACACTGTGAATTTCCCCACTGTGGGACTAATAAAGGATTATCTTATCTTATCTTATTGCAAAAAAATCGTATTCTTATTTTTAGGTTGTTTTAAGCCCATTTTAAGGTTAGTTAACTTATTTCCAATTATATAATATAAAATAATAAATAAAGCAGAATTATTTGCCAGTATAATGAGATAGTTTTGCTTTTTAAAAATAACATAAATCAAGTAAATAATATCTATAAATTAGATTTAATAGTACTGTAATAATAAGTCTTAAAAACTGCAGTGTAGTCTCGTCTCTAAGCCCTCCGAATGTTGTAAATGCTGATCTCTATGCTTTACTGTACCACATTTTCAAATAGTTAATAATAATTATTATTATTCTTATAAACATAATAATTATAATAATATAGTTGGTTAAAGTAATGCATCATGTGTCAAAAGGAAACAATGTTAACATTGCTAAGGTAGGGTTCCAGCACCATAGTGCCGCCGGGGTCTGTTGTTGATATAAGTACGTGCTCAGCCCAGTGTTCAGATCATTAGCACCCTGTTTTATTTATGGGGCAATACAGACGTTGTTTAATCAGAGTAACAGTAGGAACTGATTGGAGTCTATATTATGTGGCACTTCATGAGCTTGCTTGCTTACAATCGATGTCCACCTTTGTTAGACACAATGACATGTAGAGACTCCATTAGATCACATTAATAGACTGCATGTAGGAAGACTGATGGCACTAGAACCGGGCCATGTTGGAATTTCGGAGGAAAATACAATGAAAGGAGTAGTGGGAAACTTTTCTTATAGAACTGGTCCACATGCAGGTGGTACAGCATCGTCTACAGTGAAACTCACAGCAAAGAAACTAATTTTAAAAAAATCGAACAAAGATGTCTCCTTCCCAAAGGACTTAGTGGTGCGAGCTGTAAAGCATCCGTCATCAAAGTGTGTTTTATTTTTTGTATTATTCGTTTTTTTATGAAAGAATCCGCCGAATATCTCCACCGATGACATTTTCTCGCTGTCACATAATTACTGTTTTTCAGATGTGCAGTTGGACAGCTGAATGCAAAAATTTTGACCCTCACTTTCCTATTATTTCCATCTGAACAGAGACAAAAATTACTTTCTGTTTTTTCCTTCTTTTAAAGCAGCTTTGAAAACGGTGGCAGGTAACAATTTGGAATTCCGCACACGACACTTTTCTGTTTCTTGCTAATGCTACGTTGTCATGAAGCCTCACCTTTCTTCTGTCCATCGTGCTTTTCGTAATAAATAAGGAGGAGAGAAAGAAAGAAAACCTGAAAAACTATTAAAAGTTCCAAGACAATGGAGTGTGACAGATACTGAGCCACCTGCCGAGAAACTCTAGTCCATAAAACGAGAGGGAGGAGAAGAGAAAGGAAGAGGCTCAGGATGAAACATTTGGCTGTAGAATGAGCTTTACAGAATAAATAGAGGCTGGCTGGAGAGCGCTTTTCCGAGGCATCTCTTATCTTTACTGCTCAACAGCCATGGCCGTTCTACCTTTTCCCGGCCCAGAGGCAGGAGGAGATTTGTAATCATTAAAAGCTGTGCCGCGTCTGCAGTAGTTCTGGAAGCGGCCCCCAGTGGCACTGCAATGGGGTCATTGCTCCAGTCGGGGGTTGAAAACAGGCCAGGAGCGTCTCGCCGAGCCCCATTGCGGGCTGTATTTATGAGAGTAATTGGGCGGACACTGTGTGCCGTGCTCAGGTCACACTCGCCCTAGGGTCCTTTCATTATCTCCGCACAAACGCACTGCAAATAATCAACTCAGTCCAGTGATGCCACGGAGAACGTTACCAAACGAATGACTGCAAACAGGAGACGGTAGAAGTGGTTGGATATGGTTGCAGTACTTGGTTTAATGGAGTAAATAAAGTTTATCTAGCAGCCATCGTGATATCTTCTGTAATGACCTGGCATGGTGGCATGGCATCTACCAGCAAGCCATAGTCTTTCACATCTGCTTTGGGTTCATTCAACCTGTGTCTATTTAAATCCAAGCTTCAGTGAAAACACCGAATATCAAACACCTTGAGAAGGTTTTCAAGTGCTTTGGCCTGAATGCCTAATTAGTTCAAATTATACAATATCAGAAGATCAGACCTTGGAAAAAGAGCTACCAGCCAACTGATATCCCTAAGGTTTCAGAGGACAGAGAAGGCAACAATGGTGATACCCAATGGTCTGCTGAAGAACACACATCACCAGTAGTTGATCCCTGCTTGCTTTGTGTTGCTACTGCTTCCTACCGCTGTGCACCTCCTTCTGTTGGCGATGAAGACATATCATCTGCTGTTCCTTGCTTCCAGCAAATACTAGTGCTAACAAAGGCTGATAGTGGACTTCAGGAAGCAGGAGAGAGTGCACACCCCCATCACCATCAATGGGGCAGCTGTAGAGAGGGTCAGCAGCTTTAAGTTCTCGGTGCTCACATCACAGAGGAACTCACATGGGTTCAGTCAGTCACACGGGTGGTGAAGAAGGCACAACAGCGCCTCTTCTTTCTCAGGTGACTGAGGAGGTTTGGCATGGACCCCCGCATCCTCAGAACATTCTACACATGTACTGTGGAGAGCATTTTAACTGGCTCCATCACCACCTGGTATGGAAGCTGCACTGCTATCGAGCGGAAAGCTTTGCAGAGGGTGGTGCGGACAGCTCAGTACATCACCGGGGTTCAGCTTCCAAACCTCCTGGATTTATACACCAGCCGCTGCCTGAGGAAAACCAGGAGTGTTCTAAAGGACTCCACCCACCCAAGCCACTGTCTGTTCTCACAGCTGCCGAGTGGGAGGAGGTTCCGAAGTATAAAGTCCAGAACCAGCCGCCTCCGAGATAGTTTCTTCCCCCGAGTCATCAGGCTACTGAACAGCCAGTAGTGCTGATGCACCGGTATATGGACCTGGTTCAGTACATCTCACCAAAACCATCTATACGATGATCTCCATGGACAATCATCACTCTGCACTTCCCATTAGCATATTTACACTTGCACATAGACTGGCCTACTGTTATCTTCCATCCACACTGTACATCTGTAGTGTATGTATATACATATATAATATAATATTCTATGTCCTGTATATACCCTGCATCTCTCATCTACCTCAGCCTTACCATAGTGCTATATAGTAATGTGTACATCTGCATATATCATAGTTTTTATTCATAACTTTGATTCATAACTGTAAATTAGTATAAACAGAGATTTTGTGCTTAGTACTGTATATATTTATTGTCTAATTTATATGTTTGTATTGATGTGACAATAAAAGTGATTGATTTGATTTGATTTGGTTCCATGACTAGCACAAAGGTTCTAAGAAGCCTGAACCAGGGTTCATACGGTTGAAATAGGCTATAATATATTTATGTATATGTGGACCAACAAGATGGGGAGGTAATATAGAGCAGATAATAACAGCCTATTAACACCTGGTCATTTAATGTGGCTTGTATCTGGATTGTAAGCCGATAACCACATGCAATTACGCTTGATACCCAAATAGCGTATGACGCACTCAAACTAATTTACATGATGTTATTCATTTCCTTACACTACCTTAACACGGATGCTTACAAGAAGACTGACGTTTAGAGTAATTAGCTTGCTGTGTTAGTCAGTGTGTTCATGCACTACATGCATTAAAATATAATGCATAAAAGCAAGACAGTGAAAAATAACGAGGGGAAGATGAAACAAATTGGTGCTTTGTTCTAATTAGCTCAGGCTGCTGAAGGCTACTGAATTAAACTCATGTCAGGAGCTGAACTGACGGAGCAGCTATGCTGCAGTTTAGCGGTCACAGTCCAGTGGGTGTTTTTTTTTTTTTCCCATATGCCGGACATCATAGCGGGTGTGGGTGGTGAGGACATAGCAGTTGTACTTGTATAACATCTGGCTAAAATGTGTCTCAGACCTTCACACCAACAGGCTGTTTGTATTCAAGTCTGGAACGTCAATTGCCTAACAGTTAGCTTGCCATGCCAGCTTCGGCAATAGTTTAATAGATTGCCAGTCCAGAGGCAACTAGAGATGTACACGAAACTTCCCAGACTGACATTTTGGCAAAGGTAAAGCTGGTTTAAAGCCAACAGAAAAGCACCTTTAACCCAAGTTTAAAGCCAACCAGCTCTTCAGTACATCCGATTCCACTGCCACCGTTTCTCTGTAGAGATTGTATGAGTATGTTGCTTGACTTCATAGACCTTGTAGCAGTGGGTGTGGTTGAAACACCTAAATTTAACGCTCAGAACTTGTTTTTATTGTATCCTGTACAAGGAAATGAAACTTCATTTAACTGTAAACTTGTCCACCCAGCCTTCACTGTAGAATTAATTTTCAGGTGAGCATAATTGACGTATTATAATTTTTAGACTCATAGTATAAATGAGCAGAAAAGCTGCATAAATAGTTGCACCCAGAGGGAATCAACTGTCAAGAATGAGACTTGGTAGATAGGTTTGAAATTGTGAGATATGCGAATGAAGTTACACACTGAGCTATGCATTTGACATAACAAGGAAAAGCCTTATCACTGTACCGGACTGACACAACTGCCAGGATTACGGACATTCAGCAAGTAGCGATGTCCTCCTTGAGATGGCTGCATGAAGCAGGACTACATGCAACCAGACCATTACAACGACAGCCCTTAACACCACATCAACATCACCACCACGAAGACTTCTATGGTGTTGTGTCACTCCACCGTCACACAAGGCCTTATGCAAAATCTGCAGGAAAATATTCAAACTGCATGGAATGGAGGGCACAGGACACCACTGGGAACCTCCACAACTTCATGCCAAGATACCTGGCATGTTGCGTTAGCAACAACACTGACACATCCTGATGGGTGAAACTACTCTGTTGACGATGAGTTTTATATACAGGTACTCAGTAATCAATACCAGAATACCAGAGTAACTCTGACATAGCTTGGGGGAAACATAGCATTGAAAATACGATATCATGTGTAAAATCATAAATTAGCATGTTCCTATCAGATAAACAAAAGCTAATTATGAAGGGAATCCCAAAGTTTATGCTGGTGGACATCCCTGGCATTTTACTGGTTGTTCCAGGTAGTCCCAGAGATTTCCAGGATTCAAACCTGGGGATATTGCAGGCCGGTCCAGATGTGCGAATCTTCCTAAATGTTCATAATGCCAGTCAGTCACATTTGAAGCCCTGTCAAGGCAAGGACTGTCATCTTGGAATATGATGAGTAAGATGATGAGCTTAAGGTAACACCTGGTTGCCCAGCAGCTCAGTGTACTGTGGTGTACTGTGTACTGTGGTTCAAACGTACTCTCAGCTCAACCAAAGAACCCATTTCTGAACATCACAGAGGAGACTCATTTTTGCCCAGAGAGCAAAAACATCAGATTTGCTTAACTGGTAGCTGTCAATGTAAGTTAGATGACTGTCTACTCTGACAACTGACAATTCTAATAACCCAGGTTATGGGCTGCCCAGATGGCTTTCAGTAAGGAGGCACGGTGAAGGACAAACTAAAGTAACATGCCATATAAATGTACATATATTTGCACAGGCATTCCCACGTTCCCCTGTCTTCAGTGATGTAGGCCTGTACGGTGCATGCTGGGTATAAAGGTAGCGGCTGTGCTTTCAAAGGCAAAGTGTGTAATGTGATTAGTGTTTTATCTCAGCGGGTGGTACCACACGTGCCGATGTCAGGAGGACGCCTCTGCCTGTGTTTTGATTCTGTCTGATTCCTTTTGTGACTTTGAACATTCCTCACAGTAACGTACTCGCTGCCTTTGTGCATGATAACTGCCTCGGCGGGGTTATTAGCTATATAGGGGGAAGGTGACAGGGGGTTGAGGGGTGGCGCAGAGGATTCAGATCATATCACGTCTGTTCTACACCTTTAAAAAGATGAATTTTTCATATATGGGGAGGTTCTTTAAATTTTAAAAGGTGCTCCACCAACTCACTTACAAAAAGCATGTAACAGTATAGTTCCAACTTCAGAGACCATCCATCCATTTCATTTCCAGCCAAAAGGGACGAATTTCTGTATTCAGGCAATATTTCTGTGAATATTAGATATGAGATAACCCACATACATAATGAAGAGGAACACCACCTCCACCATGGCAGTCACTGCAGTGCTGAGAATGATCCACCACTCCCAGAATGCCTGCTCTGTGGTGGCCCTGTGATGGGGTCCTGAAGCCTACTGTATATAGATGCAACACAACATGCCAGACGTCTCAGTATGGAGCTGTAGAGGCTCCTAATGGTGTCCTATGATAATCCATCCCATGCACCTTAAATATTCTCACACAGTTCCTGCAGACTGTGGGGTAGGTGTGGAAGTGGAGTGACACCAGGCCTTCTGGATGAGTGACCATTCTGAGTCATTCCATGGCAGTCTGGCACGACACCATTGCAGTCTTTGGTGACATTGACGTAGTGTTAAGGGCAGTCATCATAACGCTCTGCATGCATGCAGTCCTGCGTAATGAAGCGTCTGACAAAGGTGCTGGCACCAACAGGATGACATCAACATGGAGGACATCACTGCTCGCTGAATGTTGGGGTCACTCCACTGCCACGAATAGCATGCGAAGGTAGTATCCACACAACCAGGATGGCGCAAAATACATCAATAAGACCATCCCACTTCCCGGACCCCTACACCATGCTGTGATCAGTGGATCAGACACGGCAGTGCTGCTGGGGTGTTTAAACACTGTGTCCACTCACTGTCCACTCTACAGTCAGAGACAATAGCTCATCTACTGCTGCAGGGTCTGTGTTGGTCATCCTCTAGCCCTCCGTTAGTGGTCACAAGACACTGCTACCCACAGGACACTGTTGGCTGGATAGTCTCAGTCTAGCAGCACTGCTGGGTCTGATCCACTCCCACCAGTACAACACACAGCACCACCATGTCATTGTCATTGCCATGCTGAGAATGATCCACTGCCTACATAATACCTGCTCTGCGGTGGTCCTGTGGGGGTCCTGATCTTTATAGAATAGGGTAACAAAGTATACAGAGAAACAGATGGACTACATTCTGTAACTGTAGAGTTACAAAGTGCTCCCTTTTGGTCAGTGGAGCTGATAAAATGGACAATGAGTGTAGATAAGGAGGTGGTTTTATTGTTATCCACACAACCTCCTACATGCAGCTCCATCATAACTGCAACAGCGTGATAGCAATAAACATAACCATTTTCTGAGCTGCTACGAGCCCCCAGCATCTAAATGACCTGAGGAACTCTGTTAAGAGGAACAGTAGCTCCGTTTCTGCATCACAGGCTCTGCCTGTGAGAAGATGTCAGCAGGGGAGGCGGGTGGCCGCCGAGGATGCGGATCATGTCGTCTCCGTCCTACACCTTTAAAGGGATCAATCTGATTTCCACTCATTATTTTCCTTTCTTTCCCCCCACCGCAGCTGATTAGTCGACGCCCGGCTCTCCCGAGTAGGCCCAGGTGCTGCTCGCGTACACTGCGTCGCATAATCTGCTTCATTTCACTCCCTGACAGCGCTGTGTAATGTTGCTCCGCCTCCCCCTGAATACTGATAGCTAGCAGATGCCGGCGCCGCTTGAAATTCAAAAGGACGAGTGCCGGATTTTCAGATAATGAAGGCCGCTTTCATGTTTGATCAAGCTAATGATGCTAATTTTGCTCCCGTTTGTATCCCTTAAACTCTGCAATAGCTCTCCTGTTGTGAGACGAGGCAGAGTAAAAGTCGTCAATGCAGTTGGCTTATTGGTTGCTAACACGCCCCACCCCCCCATCCCCCATCCTAGTTTTATTTATTTGTATATGTATTTAATTAATTAATTTTTTTGCTTTGGCCAAAAATGGTCCTGTCTTTATTTGTGTTCTCTAATGAACTCCGTCTCTGCATGCAGCCTATTATTTTCCTCCTTTCTATCACACCGGCCTTGCTCAGCCGCCCGCCCACCACGTGGCTTCATCTGAAAGAATGCTAATCAGAAAGTCTCCTCAATGACTCATTAACCGCACTGGGTGTATGCCATTTTGTCCACATGCTCCTCAAACCCAACAAGAACGTTTGTATTTCATTTCTCGCTTATTATCGCTTGTGCGATCACAGTACTTCTTAACAGTTTGGCTGCATAACAATACAAAGTTCCTAATAAATGCCTTCATGAAGTATGGCTTAAATAATTCCAAATTTGACTGGGTTGCCATCCATGCGTGTATTAGTTCTGTGCTTGCTAGGTAAACAAACTTAGCTCCCATTCTGATGTAATCATGTGAAATTTTCCGTTTGGTCAAGACAGTTGTTTGTTCACATGCTCAGGCTGAGATTTCCGTGAGCGTTGCCTGGAGGCATGGTCGTTCCTGGAGTAATATGTTGGCATACACTTGAAATATTCTGTCTGCAAAACCGATAATTGCTAAGAATGGGATGGCTACAGAGTGCTATAACAGTGAATGAAAGCTAGGGGGTGCTAGATAGCACAATCTGATATGCATAGTGTGAATCTGCCTCCCTTATGCAAGGCTGATAAATGCTAAGAGTGGGCTCTAAAAGATATCAACCACAACCAATGAGCATCCAGGAATACTTGGGCCTAAAAATGCTAGCATAGAATACAGAATGCTATAACATTGAAAGACACTAGGGACGCTAAAGGGTTCAACAGCCTCCTGTCTGCACGGCTGATAATTGCTAAGATCAGGCTTTAAAAGAAATCTACTGCACCCAATGAGCATTAAGGAATACTTTGCTCTGAAAGTGCTAGCACAGCTAACTACAGAGTGTTATAACAGTGAATAAAGTATACGGGGGCTAGATAGCACAATTCAATTTGTGTAGTGTGAAAAGACCTCGTGTGCGGCATCTAAACGAAATCTACCACACACAATGAGCATTAAAGAATACTGAATCCTAAAAATGCAAGCACAGTGCTACAGAGTGCTATAACAGTGAAAGAAGGCTAGGAGGGGCTAAGTAGCGTGATCTGATTAACACTATGCAAATCAGATCATGCTAGTGTTAAACGGCCTCTTGTCTGCAAGACTGATTATTGCTAAGAGTGGGCTCTAAAAGAGATCTTCGTTTACGGCACCCAATGTACATCAAGAAATACTTTCTCCTAAAAGTGACACTAAACAACACTAAAGACTACTGACCTAGCCTGGATCACCCCGGCACACTGGGCTCAACTACCTCACAAGACCTTAACCTGTATACTACTTTATACATCTCAGCTGTGTATTTATTATCTATAATTATTTATCTGCTGTACATCTGTACTAAGCTGTGTACCTGTTAAGCCTTCGTACTATAATACACTTTAATATCTATACTGTTTACAACCAGTACTACACTGAACCTAGCTGTTACCTGAAAATTAAGCTGTTCTACTACCTGCACTGTACACTTTATATATCCATACTCTTTACAACCATATTTACTGATACTGCTCTACACTTTGCACATATCCTATCATACTTTACGCACATTGTTTTTGTCTATTTGTCTTTGCACTACACTATTTTTTACACACACACACACACATATATACCTTATACTGCAGTGGAGAAGGAGCCTGACTGTGTTTCGTTATACTGTACAACCCTGAGTATAATGACAATAAAGTTGAACTGAAGTGCTAGTACAGTGCTACAGAATTATGTAACAATGAATAAAGGCTAGGGGGCGCTAAATAGCACAATCTGATGTGCATCGTGTTAAGTGGCCTCCTGCTAGCTTTTACTCATTATTCCCAGTGGTAGACTTTGTGATGTACATCATTTATGTGATCTGCGCATCACGTGATAGACACACAGTTACGCAGCATGCAGCCTGCAGCTACGAGCTTGTTGAGCTGAGAATAAAGAAGGCACGTTATCTGTTATATCCTTCATCTTTACTTTGTTACAAAAGGGTACAGAGTATAGCATGGTACCAGGAGTTTTCAAACTCATTATAGGCTCGCGTGCAGATGAACAAGAGACTGTTGAAGATAATTAAGGCGAGTTAAAACTAGCTGGGTTGCTAGTTAGCCAATAAATGGCTAGCTACGGTGGTCAGGAGAGGGAACTAGCTACGAGCCGGAAAGATGGAGCAGTATCTAAAGCCACCAACTGAACTAAAGTTAGTGAGAAATGCAACCGATTGTTTACATCATAGTTGTGTAAACAATGTTCTTGGAGGGATGTGATGTACATCATTTATGCGATCTGTGCATCACGTGATAGACACACAGTTACGCAGCATGCTGCCTGCAGTTACGAGGTGTTGAACTGAGGATAAAGAAGACACGTTATCTGTTATATCCTTCATCTTTACTGTGTTACAAAAGTGAACAGAATATAGCAGACTCTGCAGGCCTTAAAGCACACCAAGCGAAGTAAAGCAAGGAGTTTTAATTGACCTAGAATGCTCTTGAACTTTGAGGCGAGCTGTGTGTCGGGGAGAACGCACCGCCTCTTTATAAAGAAGAAGGGCCGAAACAGCTAGCTGTAATACATCTTTAGCCCCGAACACCTTTCCAAACAAAGTAATGAGCTTGCAAAGCTTCTCCTTTTTTCCTGTGTGGGACACTTGCATCGTTCGGGGCACAATTACAGAATATCTCTTCCCTAATATCTTATGCTCCGACTAGGCTCGGAAATGTACTATCTTCAATTACATTCAGGAAGGTGGTGTAAATGATATTGTCTCCGGGGATCCATTCTCCTTCCAGTGTCTCATGCTCCCTCAAGCACACGAAGAAAAGAAAAAGAAGAAAAAAGAAAAAAGATTTCTCATCAGTCCCACTTTTCCTATAGTGTGGTGCACAATTAATTTAATCTGTCTGGCATATCAGGAAAAATGGCTGCCCTTGCTGAACGCCTGCCATTACCCACGTTTCATATGTTTCCCAGATGCGGTACTCAGTCATGACTAGAAGATGATCTTCAGGCATACTTGACTTTGCTGGAGGACAACAATAAATAAATAAATTAAAGTTGCATGGTGCTCAAGTGCAATATAGTTGAGTGTATTTGGACTTGACCCCAGCTCTTTTGCAAACTACCTACATGGGCAAAATTCATATTACAGGATATATGCACTCATTATAAAAAGAACAGATGCACCCAGATGGAAGTGTGGGACTGCAATGCTATTGGGAAGGAAAATAAAGGTTACCAAGATCAATAAATGATGACAGATTTAGACTGATATGGGTAATATTTATTGAGCTACACATACAGAAGTAGTGCCTCTCAGTATGGTGTCAGGCCGCCATGTTTGCTAATGCAATTGTAATGCCTTGTAGAAGTTCCTAATGGCCTCCTGTGATAATCCATCTGATGCAGCTTGAATATTCCCACACAGTTCCTGCAGATTTTGTGGCAGGGGTGGAGGAGGACTCATTGGTTGTCTTTACTAAGACAAAAGCGGGACTCGTCACTGAAGATGACCTGCTTCCATTCTGAGTCATTCCATGACAGTTTGGCACAACACCATTGCAGTCGTTGATGATGCTGACGTGGTGTTAAGGGCAGACGTCGTAATGGTCTAAGTGCATATAGTTCTGCATCATGCAGTGGTCTGCCAATGGTGCTGGCACTAACAGGATGACTCATGGAGGACATCTACGCTTGCTGAATTTCTGCCATCATGACTGTTGGGTCAGTCAGGTATTTTGATGATGAGTGTATTTCGTATTTGTGTGCAGATTGCACATAGGCCTTTTGTCGCCATGGTCTGTCAGCATGTAGGCAAAAGTCTTGTTGTTACCAATTGTTAAGAACATGCTAACATGTTCATGCTAACTTGTATGTGTATAGGTAACATTCACAGGCTAACAACAGGCGTGTTATCCATCAGACAACTTGCATCAGAGATGAGTGCACACCTACCTTGAGACTTTCAGACTGGACTGATTTTGGTATTTCCCATTCAGTTTGTGTGTATGGCATGGTGGCAGAGTGAGTAGCGCTGTCGCCTCGCATCTGGGGTCTTTCTGTGTGGAGACTGCATGTTATCCCCATGTCTGCATTGGTTGTCTACCTCAGTCCTAAGACATGCAGTCAGGTGAACTGGAGATGCTAAATTGCCTCCCTTCAAGGTGTGAGTGAGTATATGTGTGTTTCCCCTGTGATGAACTAGCGGCCTGTCCGGGGTACATATGCCAATATGTGACATTCTCCCCAGGCCAGTTTTACTTAAAGAGCATGATGTGGCCTTTCAGAAAAGTTGGAACTCTCTCTCAAGTTTCGCTCCAGTATCCCTCCATCCTGTGAGCCAGCAGTGCTCTTCTCCACCACACTGACGAAGCAGTGACTCTACAGCTCTTGCACACAGTGGCCTTTCACAGGCTCTGCCCTGCGGAGCTGTTCAGCAGAACTGCATACAGGGGATTCTCACAGATGACAACAAAGTCCTGAAGACACAGAGTCAGTCTGCAGGAATCACACAGAAGACGCGTCCTGTTATTTGTTTGGCCCTACCTATTTTTTAGCATGTGATTGGACCATTGCATTAATCACTAATCCTTCCCAAAAAAGCCAGTGTAGCATAAAACGCTTTTTTAATAACAGCCATAAATTATATGATTTGGGAATTAAAGCGTGCAGTGTTTTGGCCATTCATTCAAGAGATGATATAAATATCATGACAATAAATCATGAGGGTTGGACATGGAGCGAAGCACGTTCTCCAATGTGTAAGCATGGAGCGAGCCAGGGAGTAGGGACTGGAAAAACCCTTTAGTGGAGTGATTAGGAGAATGCTTTGAGCAGGGAGCAAAATGTCTGCTGCTCTATTTACATGATTTTGACCCAAATTAAGCCTTCACTTACATTTCCCATGGTTGTACCCATGCGTACCTGTTACAAGATCACATTTAGCCCTATAGGAGTGGAGTGACACCAGGCCTGCTGGATGTGTGACAGCATAGATCAGCTTGGCAGCACAACATTATATAGTGGGGTAAATAAGCATTACAGAGGCCTAAATTTAGTCCAGCTTTATGTTTTACCAAAAAAACAAGCTGCACGGTTTCTCATTAAGTGCCATTTTTGACCATGTCTAACATCTGAAAGGTGAAACAATAAGTAGAACCTTTCCATGATGTTCTCCATAGTAGGGTATCTATGAAAATGGTTCTTAAAGAGACATGCATTTAAAAAGACTGTTCGAGAAAGCGAAGGTTCTTTTTGCTAACAGTGTATGTTTTCTTCTGTTCCACAGTTTGGAGTCCCCCACCCGCGCCTTGTACATGGAGGCTCCTAAAGGCGTCCAGATTCAGGCAGAGGCAGGCGACATCCAAGCCACATGCAGAAGCGACCTGCGTCTGGAGTCTAAAGATGGAGAGGTAACTGTCCTCTGCTCTGTATAAACCCCCAACTCAGCCAACACACACTGAGAGTCCTCATTTAGTCTCCTAATGCTGTTGACGCCATGGGCGTGTTGGACAATCTGATCCGCTCCACATTTTCTGACACCCCCATCTGCCACTGGTTCCCATCCAGACAACGTTCATGTCCATATGGTCCTTCCTCTTCTGAGGAGGAAGATGGAGCCTTGAGCCTAATATTCGGCCTGCGATACATCAATGGCAATTATAGCAGATATCCATGACCTAACATTTGGGGAAGTACTGATAACCTTGTAGGAAGCAGATTTGGTATGCAGGGTTTGAAGCAGTTGATAAATCAGAAGATTATCACCATATGGTCAGAAAATATGTCAGTAATTACAACATGGTTCATCATGGTAACGAACGCAGGGTATGAGGAATACTGACAATAGCTTGGTTTTGATACCGTAGCACTGGGATACTGTGGCGATTACTCAGTAAAGCTCAATTACGCTCAATTACACAACTAAACAAAATCACTGCGGCTTGTTGGTGAATTGTCAGTGAGTGATTGGCTAATTAGATGCGTTTTGAATTCAGTAAGAAGGCCTGATGGAGATCTGTTTATATGCTTTTATGCCAGATTAAATTAACTCCTCAAATCAAAAATATTAAATTCATATAACATATACTCATCATGTCTCTCAATATGTCGTCTGGCAGGCCAGCTTGAATATTCTCACACAGTTCCTGCAGATTTTGTAGCAGGGGTGGAGGTGGAGTAACACCAGGCCCTCTGGGCGTGTGACAACAAATCATTCATCTTGGTGCTGACTACAGTGCCTCCACACACAGTTTCGTTGGTCCTTTCCACCAAGTGGGACTCATTACTCCATGACAGCCTGGCACAATACCATTGCAGTCTCAGGCAATGTTGACTCTTATATATATAACACTTTGACAACACATCAGATCTCAATTGGGAAAAAAATCATGGATCTGCCAATTTTGCTGTTCTGTGGCAAATGCCAATCGAGCTCTACGGTGCTGGCCAGTGAGCACAGGGCCCACTACAGGACGTCGGGCCCTCGGGCCGCCCTCATGAGGCCTGTTTCTGATTGTTTGGTCAGACACGTTCATAGCAGTAGGGCTCTGGCAGTGCTCATCTTGTTCCTCCTAGCACAAAGGAGCAGATACCGGTCCTGCTGAGGGGTAAGGACCTTCTACAGCCTTGTCCAGCTCTCCTAGAGTAACTGCCTGTCTCCTGGAATCTCCACTGTACTCTTAAGACTGTGCTGGGAGACACAGCAAACCTTGTGGCAATGGTACATATTGATGTGCCATCCTTCACTAGTTGGACTACCTGTGCAACCTCTGTAGGGTCCAGGTACCGCACCATGGTACTAGTAGTGACACTGACCCAAGTCAACTGCAAAACTAGTGAAAAGTCAGTGGGAAAAGATGAGGGGGGACTAAATGTCAATGACCTCGTCCTTTTAAACCATTCCTGTTTTGGTGGGTGTCTCATTGTATCTCCACTACTGCACCTGTTTTTAATTTCATTAACACCAAAGCAGCTGAAACGGATTAACGGCCCTCCCTACTACTTAACTGACCAGATCAATATCCCTGAAGTTGAACTGAGTTGATGCTATACTCTGATTAAAAAGTTTTCCCTTTATTTTTTTGAGCAGTGTACATATATTGCATATTGTCTTAACAGCATAAATATGTCTGCCTAGCATGGTTGTCCAAAACCATGGCAAAAGGATGGTCATAGTATGAGGAAAGTAGAGCGTGTTCAGAGGAAGTGATGAGCATAGTAAAAGGATTGTTCTACCATCTGACAGTACTTTACAGTGGTTTTAGAAGACCACAGGCAGGTCAGAGCACCGGGCTTGCATAGAGGCTCATTGCGCCAGGTTCCGCTCCCTTTAACAACCTCCGCTCACTTGCATGTTCCATTGCCGCAGCCCTCGGTGCTTAATTTGCTGTGCACTTTTACCAGACACCACCACATCGTGAGAGTCCCTCAGAGGCTCGAGCACAATTAGTCTGGAGGATTGCACATTAGCTCTGCCCCCGAAAAAGCCCTCTGGCCCCCCCCTTCCCCTTCCGTGCTCAAATTTGCTCTATAGCAGATGTCTGGAGAATCAGCTGAGACCACTGCTTAAAAAGTGTTCCAGGTCATTTGATGGGTATGCTTCCCCCCAGGCTGTCAGTAATGACTCTTCTTACCTTTTTATATCCTGACGGGTTCTCTCTGCCCCGCCGCGGTAATGCACACGCTCTCTGGAGTCCTGCGCGGGAGAGGAAGTGAGAAATGAGACTGATACGGTCCGGGTGAGGGGCTAAGAGTGCGTCTAAGCGAGACAGACTGCAGCGCTTATGTCACCGAAATTGTTTCAATTGCTTGGATATACCGGGTTTGACTTTTTCCAGCTTAGCCGAGCGAGGACTTTGTCAGATCGAATGATTTTGTGCTCTAGTGGAGGAACACTGTCGGCCTCTGTGTGCAAAACATCTCGCTGGAGACGGGAAGATGCTGCTCCTAGATGACGCAGATCTATTCGGACATGTTCTTAAAGGACTGCTAGAAAAGACTTACATTGTAAATTGGGTTCTACATATTGAGATGCATAACCCACAGGAGAAAAGCACAAAACAGAAGTCTCATTTTTAAATGGAGTCCCTTTCATATCTCATCCTCCATAATAACACTTTCCTGCTCCTCTGTAGCCTTGTGTTTCGGGCCCATACCATCATGCAGTATCTAAACCTCACTGAAGTTCCATCTTTGGAAGCTCAGCTGCAAAAACACCCTATTATGATGAATATTTTATGTGTGATGGTGTAATGGATTTGCAAATATTGCCTCTTTTTGTACTATAGCAGTTTAGCTCCGCCCACTCACATTGAAGCTACACTTGTGAAGAGGCAGACATAAGAACATGTGCGTAGCATCCTTCCTCCAGTCCCGAAATCCACTCCCAGTGGTCACTAGAGACGGATTTGGGATATGGAATGCTAAAGCCGTTATTATGTGTTATTATTTGCACAATAAACAAGAGAAGGAAGCAATCAGAGAAGTACAGCATCGTGGCGAGAAAAAGAATGTGCAGGTAAATTAAAAAAAGCCCAGAGGGCCTTGTTCAACATACCTCCGCTCAGAGAGAAGGAAAAAGACTCATTTACCAAAAATAACACTCCAGGATGGAGTTGTTGGAATGGACGGAATGTGTGAATGTAATGATGATATATGTAAGTGGTTACAGTATTAGAGTGAAAGGAGAAGTTTATTGGGGGAAAAAACTGCACAGCTGAAAGTAGGCTATAGGACACTGTTGGGCCACCTCTAGCCTGTATACAAGATGAGGCATCGAGGTTCCGTATGGCCTTCTGCAGTACATTGGCCACAGATGTTGCAGCTGGGCCTGTAGGTACCCTCGTAGGCTGCCGAAGTAGGCACTCAGCTGCTCCTATAAATGCTCACTTAGCATTTCCGGTGACCGTACAGTCCAAGGAAGTGTTGCAAGGGAAACCTTTGGCATGTGTGGCCGAGCTTCCCTGCTGAAAGCGTCCAGTTGATAAGCCTGCCATTAGGAGCAACACATGTGGCCAGAGGATGTCCTGCACATACCGCTGAGCTGTTAGTGTCCCTCGTATCACTACTAGGGGTGACTCCCCAGATCGTCACACCAGCAGTGGGGGCAGTGTGTTGCTCCATAGCAAAGGCAGGACTGATACGCCCACCATAAGGCCTCCATAGTTAAGCCTGACCGTTGTCGGATTCCGTCAGAACCAGGATTTGTCACTTATCGTTCATGACACCGCTGCAAACGAAGGCGACGGTGGCTGGCTGTCAATGACAGGACATCTAATTGGTGCTGTGATACGAAATATCCTTCTGCTATATGTCTGGAAATGGTCTGGGCAGAGACAGGGGTATGTAACAAAGGTACCACATATATCTGGATGGCGGACGAGGAAACTGTGGGTGCAAACGACCCTCTCTACTGGTGGGCTGTCTGGTTTGCCCAGAGCCTGTGAGGCCGTTGGCGAGTCAGCATGCCCTCACATAACCAGACCACACCTGGGCTCATTTACATATCTGCATGCTGAGTTTTGCAGCAATCTGACATTTTAATCTGGATCCAAACCACCTCGTCTCAATCTATGAAACTTTGAGATCGTACACCCAGCAGGTATTCACAGCCCCATCATCCTCATGTGCCATGCTGCTAAAATGCTAGCTAAGTTTGGAATGTTACATGCGTTGCTTGTTCTTGTTCTTCTCGGAGGGTATTTCAGGCTGGTGTTCTTCTCCATTCTCTCTGCAGATCACTCTGGATGCCAGGAGGATCAAGCTCCTGCGTCTGCCCGAGGGGAAAGCCTCCCCCACAGGAACCAGACAGACTGTCTATGAGGTGTGTGTCTGCCCCAATGGGAAACTCTTCTTATCACAAGCTGGAACAGGATCCACCTGCCAGATCAGCAACAACGTCTGCCTCTAGACACTCTTTAACTACACACACATACACCTCCCACAGACGAACAGCCATACACCCACACCCAAACACACACACACACACCCTCACACACACCCTGTCCGTTTTACTGACACAAAACTGCAAACCTTGGTCCTCTGACGGGTCCCACCATGACGAGAACTGATTTTTCTTCCCGGTCTGTGAAGAGACACTTCAGTGCGAAAGCCTGTTTGCAAGGCAATCTCAAAGGCAAGAGACTTTTGGGTGATCACCGCAGCTCCACCGCATCCTTTCAGCACTGTCTCCATCCAGCGTCCTAGATTTGCACAGGTGTTGGTTCTTTTGAGTAAAGCCGGAGTCCATCAGCTCTTGCAGTGTTCCTCTTCTTATTATTATTATTACTATTATTATTATTATTATTATTATTATTATCATTATGATTTTGTTCCCCATTCTTTTTCTAATCAATCCCCTCCGTAACATGCACTGGGTCAACCCTATTTTTCGCCACTCCATCTTTCAAAGCGCGTTGCTGACCGTGCCAGAAACGTTCGCTCACAGAAAAAAACAATAAGCGGACACGGTGCCCAAACTGGACGTACAGTGACGGTGATCACCCGATTTAAAACTGTGCTCGCAACGGGACTGACCCAAACGCACCCACTCTGTTCAAAGAGGAGAACAGTGCCTGTGCCTTATCCCAATGCACTCGTGGCAAGAAGAAGCACATCTCACTGACTTTTATTTTGACAAGGATACTTTTATTTTGAAGACGTCCTCTTGTTTTGGTGATTTTTTTCTTAATTGTTTTTTGCCCCTCAGAATTAACTTTTTCTTTTTCAGTTGTACAAAACAAAGTATAAGAACGCAAAGGACCCGAATGCCCACGGCCGCCCCACTGAGTTGGGCCATTTTGTTGATAGGCAGAAGACCATTGTGGTTTAGTCCAAATGTCTTTTCTCGTCCTTTGTATCCTTTTAATTGGCACAGCATTAAGAAAAATGTCCACAAGCGCTTTCCTTTTATAGCGGCTGGTGGGGGAATTTGGCCTTTGCGTTCTTCCTGGAATGTGCGTGCACGTGTGCATGGGTGTGTGTACACCCGTTTGTGTGTGTGTGTGTGTGTGTGTGTGTGTTGAAAAAGTTCTACCACAAGGTTTTATGTAATTTTTGTTTTTCTCTATTTGATCTTATATGATTAAACAGAAATAAAAACAAACCAGAAAGAGGAACCAAAAAGCTGGAGGGCCTGAACTACTTTCAGTATCCTAGAGCTCGATTTTTGCTGGCAACTCTCGCAAGCTCTCGCGCATACAATGTGCAGCACACTCTGTTCTAGAAGGAGGATCTACCGTAAATGGTCCCTTGTGTGGCTTTTTGCGTGGAATGCATCAAAGCGCTCAAATGTTGCCATATTTTACGCACCACATGACTATTTTTGTTGTTGTTTACTTTGTTGCATTGCATTCTAATTGATCTATCCATGCTCCGCCCACAAATGCCTGCAGTAGACATTAGTAAAAAAGCCAGAAACCTGATGATCAGAAACTTTACCGAATTTAAATTACGCTATTTATAAATTAGGTTCAACCTGGCAACCTGCAGGGGCTCATTTGTGGGCCCAGGCTTCAATTCTCAGCTGATAACAATGTCACTTATGTAAGTCTTTTAGTCTCATGGCAGTTACTAAATCATTTATGGTGTAGTTTTGAAGATTGAGAACCAACGATAAAACCGGCAGTTCAGGGGTTCAGTATACACAACCAGTGAAGTCTGGACAACTGACTGCATATGCAGGTTCATAATCTTCATGATCAATGAATTATGCTCAAATCCATAAAATGGCTCTTTCAAACATACATATACACCACCAGTCAAACGTTCAGACTCATCTACTCATAGAAGGTTCTACTTATGTTTATCTTAATGCTTTACTGTAGAATAAGAGTGAAGACATCAAACTATAAAATAGCACTCATGGAATTATGTGGTCCACCTTAAAATCCCCAACATGGAAGTTTACAGGAGGATAAAACCACTTTCTTACCTTGCAGCAGAGGCTGATACAACAAGGTATTTTTCCAAGCAGTTGGAATCGATTCTATTGGTCTGTCCATCATGACAGAGTAACTAGAGCTTCTAAACTGTGCTTTAAAAAGTATATACTAAATATATATTAGAGGTGGCGATATGGCAGACATATAATACTGGGATACATCAAAAGTGTGTGGTATTGCAGAGAGCTCATCATCTGGACCTGTTAAGTGTAAGCCTGTAGAGTCTTTACAATCACCAACAACATCCATTTAGTTGGGTGTGTCCAAACTTTTGACTGGTAGTGTGTATATTGTCCTATTCCTGCCCACGCTGGACTTGTTAATCACCCAGCCCTTCTGGACAGACCAGATGTGGTTTCCAACTTTCCTTACCTAAAATTAGCTGCAATGGCATGGATCAATCGGCGAAACACGTTTCTAACTGAACACACTTCAACTCCAATACAAATTCACTCTATAAAGCTCATCCACAGTCCCAGCCATAGCTGTGAAAGGGCACATTCATAAGTGGAGCATGGATAGGTCAGTTCGTCAACATGACCACAATTTCTGAAATGAAAGGTACAAAATCTGCAAGCGAAGAAAAACTCACGGAGTGGCTTTTGCTAACCTGTGCTTCGTACTTGGACTGCCAGTAACTACTACAGAGAAACGCATTACAGCGGAAATTGATTCCAGGGAAGTTGCTGAAAGCCCCTAAAGACATGTGGCAAATCGCATGGGTTCACTTGTTACTGCAACGCAGCAACAGACTCACATTTGATAACCACTAACCACTGCTCTTGGAATACATGGACAGGAAAAAGCCAGTACGCCGTGTTCTTAGGTGTTTATCAGAGCTGTTGGTTTGGCGATTAAGAGGGATCCCTGTGAACAACATCTTCTCCTGCTTCTGAAGAGCATGTAGAAACCCCAGTTCTATAAAATCACATGCTTGCTGAATGTAGAGCTATATCGGGTATACAGGATGAGGCAATAGAGTTTAACTGGATATACACCACCAGTCAAAAGTTTCTAATCATAGAAGGTTCTTCTCATGTTTAGCTGTCCAAAGAAAAACAGGTATCTCCAAATTGGCAACTTTACAGGAGAGGCCAAAAACCTCATATAATTTGAATGGAAGTCAATGGAACCAGACGTCTTTCCAAGCCTCACAGTAATGTCCTCACAGTGTAAACAGCAGCTCATGTGATCAAATGAGGCATTATGTTAAGCATAAACCTGTAGAGTTATAAGGAATAAGGATAACTATCAACATCCATATAGTAGGGTTTGCCCAAACCTTTGACTGGTACTGTACATTTCAGTTACAGGTGACTCTTTTTGCTGTGTGTGGTGAGCTTATTGATATATTGATTTAGCATATCGCCTAAGCCAGGCTAAGAACACAGAGAGATTGTTTATGCTCCGTATTGCCCAGCCCTAACTGTCCGTCCTTTCCAAGCCCAAAGTAAACGGAGAGGAAGGAAAAGCGG
>JAMWET010000684.1:0-85000 GCA_024036415.1 Prochilodus magdalenae | reverse complement strand
CCACTAGCTAATATTCAGTGTAACCGCTGGGTGCAGCATGGACAGCAGCTATACAGGCTGGGAGTGATCCAGTAAGGTCCTGGTAGGTTTCTTAGATATCTGGAGTCATGCTGACTGCAGTCATCCCACAGCTGCTAGAGGGTGCATGTGTGGGAGGCTCTATAGAGAGAACACGACAATCGAGATGGTCTCACAGATGCTCAGTTGGGTTCAGGTCTGGGTAATTAGAGGGCCAGTGTAGTACTTAAAAGTCTTGGTCATGTTCTTTCAACTAATATTGGACATTCCTAGTCTTGCTGAATGATCCTATCCGTCCCCAAAGAAGATATGTATAGATGGATTCATACCCAAATAGACAGCCTGTTGCACACCTTATATACCCAGCAAGCCAGCTCACTATACGTGACCTCCTTCATGAGCTACACGTCACCACCACCATCAAAAGTAGGAAGTGGCCAAAGTAATGTATCTCGACTGTGTACTTTCAGACCCCGTAATATAGTAAACAGGCTATATTCACAGTGTTCATGGTATTGCTTTCCGTCACTTCAGGCATATTTCATGCATAAGCCCTATCACCCCAATGCACGCTTCCTTTGGTCCCAATGAAAAGTAGTCCCAGCACAGCTGTACGGTTCCTGGAGGAAAGTCTTTTTATTTTTTCCCTCCTTTTCTTTGATGAAATAGTGCCTGGGTGACTTCTTTACAGTTGTGATCTTAGCCTTTACAAATTTAGCATTTCCAGTGACAGCAGAGTTAAAGTGTTAATTAAACTTAATGGCTCGCTCTGATATTTTTTGGGGGAGTTGTTTAATATGCAGCAAATTAATTGCACACCATCACACAAATAAAGGCTAATTGTGTATTTAAAGCTAATGCCTTTAATGTACATTATAAAAGCCACCCCGGCAGTTTAGCATGGGTGTAAATTTGAACTCTGGCCAGCGGACTGCAAATTAGGATACACAAATTGAGCTGTCTTTGAACTGGAAAACATTTGCCGGGTGGAAAAAAGCTCGCCATTGCTTTAATTGATTCTCCGCCACTGGAGTCACACTGTGTTTTCATGTTTTCTGATAGCCGGTCTCCGGGGATCTTTTTTTATCCCCGGCAATGCATATGCACATAGCTTATGAGCAATTTGCTTATCTCAGCCTTTTCTCTGTAATCTATGTAGCCCTGCTAGGCACCCCAGGTACTTTACTTTAATAAATCGCCTTGAAGTGTACCGTGGCTCATTTGGGTTTTGACAAATTAAGTCTGAAGTATATTTTTGCTATGACTAGAAAAGAAGTGGACTGAACAACAGAGGAAATATGTACTAATGGAATAAGGAACACTCAAGAGATATAGCTAGAGTGTCCCCAGTGCAGAAAGTGAAAAAGCTTGGATTGGAAAACTGGTATGTACTAATTGAAATTGCCACTGCGTGTCTACTTTAAGTAGCATTAATTAGGAGAAGACTTTTTTCATGTAGTGAAGGACGTCAGGAAAGGCTGTGACATAGAGTTACCCAAGGATCTAATGGCTCTAATGTCTAATTACCATTTCTGAAACAAAATTAAAAAAAAAAAGAAAAACTCTAGTGTCTCTCTCAGTCCACCAAAGTTTTAATAGAAGGTCATTAATTAGTCTGACTGATGTCCATTCAAATTATCACAAGTACAAAACACTGAAGGAGAACAGTTTTCATTAGCTAGAACCAAGCTCTGTCCAACAGGTCAAAACAAGCTCAAAACAAAGTGACAGCTGTACTCTGGTGGGCTCGCTTCAAGCTTCTTTCGTTCAGACATGACACATTCTTATGCTCACATACGCCAAAAGGAGGGACAGTTGTGGCCATGATGTAGTACAGATACACCAACACACTACGTACAGTCCACTAACACATTACACTTACCGAGTTACTGTACACCGACACACTACTTACCGCACACTAACGCATTACACTTACTGAGTTACTGTACACCGACACACTACTTACCGCACACTAACGCATTACACTTACCGAGTTACTGTACACCGACACACTACTTACCGTACACTAACGCATTACACTTACCGAGTTACTGTACACCGACACACTACTTACCGCACACTAACGCATTACACTTACCGAGTTACTGTACACCGACACACTACTTACAGCACACTAACGCATTACACTTACCGAGTTACTGTACACCGACACACTACTTACAGCACACTAACGCATTACACTTACCGAGTTACTGTACACCGACACACTACTTACAGCACACTAACGCATTACACTTACCGAGTTACTGTACACCGACACACTACTACAGCACACTTTACGCATACACCAAAACTTACCGCATAACACTAAACGAGTTATTTACAGCACACTAACGCATTACACTTACCGAGTTACTGTACACCGATACACTACTTACAGCACACTAACGCATTACACTTACCGAGTTACTGTACACCGACACACTACTTACAGCACACTAACGCATTACACTTACCGAGTTACTGTACACCGACACACTACTTACAGCACACTAACGCATTACACTTACCGAGTTACTGTACACCGACACATTACTTACAGCACACTAACGCATTACACTTACCGAGTTACTGTACACCGACACACTACTTACAGCACACTAACGCATTACACTTACCGAGTTACTGTACACCGACACACTACTTACAGCACACTAACGCATTACACTTACCGAGTTACTGTACACCAAAACACTACTTACAGCACACTAACGCATTACACTTACCGAGTTACTGTACACCAACACACTACTTACAGCACACTAACGCATTACACCTACCGAGTTACTGTACACCAACACACTACTTACAGCACACTAACACCTTACACTTACCGAGTTACTGTACACCAACACACTACTTACAGTACACTACCACATTACACTTACCGAGTTACTGTACACCAACACACTACTTACAGTACACTAACGCATTACACCTACTGAGTTACTGTACACCAACACACTACTTACAGTACACTACCACATTACACTTACTGAGTTACTGTACACCAACACACTACTTACAGTACACTAACGCATTACACCTACTGAGTTACTGTACACCAACACACTACTTACAGTACACCTCCACATTACACAGAAGTGCTGTGGTTTTAACCCATGTCCCTAACGAAGACTAATTCTATCCAAACAGGGCTAAAGAGGTGTTTTGTAATATTTGGACTGAGTTCCATAATTCAAGGCCTGTGCTACACAGACACTGAAATCTAAGGCGTATATTCTTTCATAAAAAACCTCCTGAGTTACTTGTTACCATTTAGAAGGAACTGCATTGACCTGCTTTGGTTACACAAAGACTTTCTCTCCTTCATCTTAAAGATTGCCTTGATATTTAAGTTTTATGGATGCTTACCTGAAGACTCAGCATTGCCGCTTTAGGCGATGGTTTCCAAAACGATGGCGCCTGCTGACAGCAAATACCTACAAAGCATGAGAAGTGTGTCTGAAGGAACAGAAATACAATATGAAAGGTTTCTTACAAAAGTGCCAAGGATTCCTCTGCACTTGACACTGAATAAGACATTTCTGAATATACCCAGGTAAGAATATATGCTCTCTGTGGCTTTGTCATTGCTGAGTGGTTACTAGACTGTTGTAATGTTAAAGGACAGAATCTGACCGACAGCCTCTCCAATGCTGCCTCATGAGAGTCCACTATGGTGCTTGTTTTTCTTGCTGTTGTTCACATTGTAAAAGTGTCTCAGATACTCTAACTGCCTAAAGAACAGTTGCAGCCAGAAGGAAGTGTGGCATTGCAGTGCTATTGGCAAGGAAGATAAAGGTTACCAGGAGCAATAAATGATGATCAATTTAAACTGATATGGGTAATATTTATTGAGCTACACATACATAAGTAGTGTCTCTCAGAATGACATCGACATGGAGTTGTGGAGGTTTCTAATGGTGTCCTGTGATAATCCATCTCATGCAGTTTAAAATTTCTCACGCATGTGTGGCACTAATAGTTAAATACATGAAAATAGTAGCCCCGCATTTTATTTTTATGTCTAAGGTCGCTTTCATGAGATAAACTACTGTTAATGTCACATTGACCATCGAACTGTGTAATATATAGGTTCGCCAGTAGAGGGCACTCTGTGCCAAATGCACCAGTGGCTGACGCTCTGACCGGCAGAAGAAGTCGGCCAGTACTGGGTGCAGCAGCTAGCAGCTAACGCGCCGAGTGGCTCCTGTAACCTGCTATTTTCTGTGTTTTGCAGTGCCTAACCAAAATAAATATGTTGCACCAGAGATGAGTTGGCCCATCGTTTTCAGAAGTGTAACACATTCTTACTGCAGATTTTGCGGTAGGGGTGGAGTTGGAGTGACACCAGGCCTTCTGGACGTGTGATGCGTGACAACAAACTATGCATGTTGGTGCTGACCACGGTGCTTCCACACATGGATTTGTTGGTTGTCTCCACCATGTAAATAAACGCGCTGCCATTCTGAGTCACTCCATGACAGTCTGGCACGACACCGTTTCAGCCTTTGGTGATGCTGACGTGGTGTTAAGGGCAGCCATGGTAATGGCCTGTGTGCATGTAGTCCTGCATAAAGCAGTCGTCTGCAAACGATGCTGGCACTAACAGGATATCTCATGGAGGGCATCACTGCTCGCTGAATGTCTGCAATTGTGGCTGTTGGGTCAGTCAGGTACAGCAATAATGCCCATCCTTGCTTATGTTACATGTCCGGCCGAGGGTGAAACTTGAATCATTTGCATATCTCACAAAGTCTATCCTACCCACTAAGTTTGATTCCTGTCAGCTGATTTCTTCTGAGTGGAACTATTTGTGTAATAATAAATCATATATTAAATGTAATATTTATTTAATAATAAAGTCTGGCATGACACCATTGCACTCTTCAGTCATCATAATGGTCTGGAGGCGTGTATGCATGCTTTTAAGCTCTTCTCTAAGGCATACTTGGCCTGCAAAGGATGCTCCCAACAAAGTCAGAATGGAAAGCACACAGACAGTCAGTTGGGTACAGTGATAACCTTGCTTACATCACACATTCTTTCCCTCTGGATGCAACTATTTAATTTCAATGATGGGTGTAAATCCATATTACAGTTATTTAAAGTATATTAATAAAAATACATGTATATTCATGTACACGTGTACAGATACAATAGTCACAGTAGCACAATAATTAAACATCTTCAGGTTGAGATATTTTGTTATTTCATCTTTATAAAAATTAAGGTGTCAAATGGATTCTTGGGCAGGAGCTCTTTTAGTTCCCTAAGTTAACTTTTGATAAAGGTGAACTTTTCTCGAGATCCTGAGGGTTTCAGTGCCATTCATTTCAAAATTCAGCTATAGAAATAGTAACTAAAAGGCACACCAGCCATGTGTATATTCAATTTACACTTCTTTAGATTAGAACAATAGTCCAGGCTAATGTTGCTAACAAACACTGGAAGTGAATTGTCACCAAAGCAGTTCCAGCAGTGTTATATACAGGGGTTGGACAATGTAACTGAAACACCTGGTTTTTAGAAAAATCATTTATTTAAGGTGGTGTAGGGCCCCTCCTTTTGGGCCAATACTTTCAGTTCATCTTGGGAATGACATATACAAGTCCTGCACAGTGGTCAGAGGGATTTTAAGCCATTCTTCTTGCAGGATAGTGGCCAGGTCACTACGTGATGCTGGTGGAGGTTCGTCCTTCTTGGTGGTATGCTGACATTACACTGGATACCGTGGCTCTTGATATATCACAAAGACTTGCTGTCTTGGTCACATGCGCCAGCAAGAGGTGCACCAACAATCTGTCCTCTTTTGAACTCTGGTATGTCACCCATAATGTTGTGTGCATTGCAGTATTTTGACAGAACTGTGCTCTTACCTGCTAACTGAACCTTCACACTCTGCTCTTACTGGTGCAATGTGCAGTTAATGAAGATTGGCCACCAGGCTGGTCCAAATTAGCCAAGAGACCTCCCACACTAAAATGACAGGTGTTTCATTGTCCAACCCCTGTATATAGCTGAGGGCAAGTGTAGAGCGTTTCTAAGAAAGAAAGGACTACCTACTTTCTCTCTGATGTGTTACAAGATTGAAAACCATCCCAGGTAAAACCGAACTCTAATTGAAAGTATTAGAAAGATACTCTAATAGAAGTAAGTACATTTCAAGCACATCATTGTTCTGTGTGCTAAATACAGAATATGCTATATACTATATAAAAAATTACACTCCCAAGTAAAAATGAATGATATTTTTATGTCTTAGAAATGCACTTTTAATATGTATCTAAGTAAATCTAAGTGGTGTATCCGAAGAGTACAGTTAAGTACAATTAGTTCATTTCATAATATGAATGTAAATGAAAGTGCATTGTATAATATGAAGTATAAGTATATTTTAATAGCACTAATGATTATATTTAGCATACTACATACATATTTAGAATCTGAAAATAGCACACTCTTAGTACAATAATCACTGCAAAGACATATACTGAGTACACTTATGTTGAATATACCTCAGTGCACTTCTTCTTTACTGGGACTTTTTGCATCAGTGGAGGAAAATGCCGTGATTTCAGAGCCTGATATATGATTTTCCATGGATGTCGGCTTACGGAGTCACACCAACAGTGAAACAAGTCATAGCTGTACAGTGGAACAATTACAAATGACTCTACTTTGCAGGTTTAAAGTTACTTTCCAGTTAAATTACTTTGGCCTTCTCAGCTCAGAAAGAGCACTACCGCTATAATAGCAATGTGTGGGAGGAGAGGACAAAAGCTAAAAGTTGGACACCGCTGCAGATCAGATCTAAATATAATTGGGTGTTATTCTGTTGTTACAAAAATACAGTTGGAATCCAGCCTCCTGGTACTTGACCAAACTGCTATGATTGTAACCAACATAAAAAACAGGACTTCCACTCAATAACATCACAAAGTTATTTTATCTTCATTGCACTAGATACATCTGTTTTTCTGCTGTTGTTCACATTGTAAAAGTGTCTCAGATGTACTCATCATAAAAAGAACAGATGCACCCTGATGGAAGTGTGGGACAGCAGTGCTATGGTTACCATGAACAATAAATGCTGATACATTTAGACTGATATGGGCAATAATTACACATACAGATTTGGTGTCTCTCAATATGGGGTCTAGGCCCCGTGTTAGCAAACGCAACATGCCAGAGGTCTTGGTACACAGTTGTAGGGGTTTTTAATGGTGTCCTGTGATAATCCATCCCACGTAGCTTGAATATTCTCACACAGTTCCCGCAGATTTTGTAGCAGGGGTGGAGGTGGAGTGACCCAGGCTTTCTAGATGTGTGAAAACAAACCGTTCATCAAAAACAAAAGTGGGACTTGTCACTGAGGATGACCCACTGCCTTTCAGAGTCACTCCATGACAGTCTGGCACGACACCATTGCAGTCTTTGGTGATGTTGATGTGGTGTTGGGGGTAGTCGTTGCAATGGTCTGTGAGCATGTAGTCCTGCATTGTGTAGCTGTCTGCCAATGGTGTTGGCATTAACAGGATGACTCATGGCGGGCATCACTGCTCACTGAATGTACTAGCCATGGCTGTTGGGCGACCCGTCCTCGCATATGTTTCATGTCTGGAGTCAGCATGGACCTTGAATCATTGGCCGATCTCACGATGGGTGTGACTATTTGTCCAACTGTTCTTTTGATGATTAGTATAAAGGTTCTGATATGGCCAGTTAAAACCGGGATCTCCAGTTTTGTTGATTTTTCTTTTATGGACTATTTGAAGACAGAAGCTGCCTCTTAAGTTGTGTAAAACCCTAATGATGAATGGACCAGCAGAAATTGCCAAGAATAGCAGGGAAAGCTATTTCCATCTGCTATTTATCTGGTTTAATTGACCTACATTAAAATTAAATTAGATTTTTGCCCTCTCCCACAAAGCCGCCATTTTAAGGATAATTTGCAACAAAGTGATAGTGGTTTAGACCTTAAATGTCCATACCTCCAGACAGTCTACAATCCTCAATTCCGGTCCACAACACAAAGAGATGGAAAAGTGTAGACCATCTGGGAAGGATTCCTGGTTTTAGGGACCAATGCTGTGGAGAACCTATAGAAGCTATACTTGTCCTGGAGGGCCACTGTTTGGCACAGTTGATGATTTCCCTAGTTGGAACCCACCAACTAACCCTGAAATTGACAGTCGTTTTGAACCAGATGTGTTCAACAGGTCATTCACCAAATTGTTCTGAACACCAGCCCTCCAATATTGAATTTGGACATGGCTTCACAGAGCACTTTCTGGAACACTATTCCTTCAGAGGTCAAAATTTTATAAAGAATAACACACTAGTAGAAGCCAAACCAAGCAGATTGCAGACCCAATATCCAGAGCGATCCCATAAGAAATTCAACAATAGCTGTGGGGCTAGCAAGCTTGAATTGAGCTACTTGCTAGCTGAATATCCACGTATTGAGCTGTGAACTCCATTTGATAGCAATTCAAGGGATTTTCTTGTGTTTTTAATCTTAAAAAAAATATATTTATTTGAAAGAAAGACCATTAGAAATCTCACGGATTCAAAATCGGCAATTCTGTGGTGCTTCAGCCATTCCCCCCAGTCTGAAGGCTAATCCCTAAAGCGGTTGGCCATTCTTTTGTGATGAATATGCTATCAGGTTGTGCTTCATGCCAAAGTGTGATGTAACATTTGTGCAGTATTAAATAGCAGATATATTACTGTCATGTGGGGACAGTAATATATCTGCTAAGTAGATAAGTTGACAAGTAGAGGAGGCAGGATGTAAGCAGAGGTCTTTAATGAAGAAGAACTTAAAACAAAACCAAAAATCTAGGAAACTGAGAAAAGACTGGGAACCGGATTACAAAAACAACAGACATGGAGACAAAAGCCAAGCAAGAACAAAGAGAACAGGAGGGAGTATGAATGAACAAGGACTAACAAGGAGCACCAGGGAAGGGGCGGCGCTACGAACTAAGGACAGGAGAAAGGCCTGACAAAAGGGCAGAGACCGGAGGAGCAATAACCAAAACAAACAGAAGAACAGCAACAAAAGGCACATGGAAGAGACAAGACATGGAAAACAGACAAACAAGACAAGACAAGACAATATATATACAGGGGTTGGACAATGAAACTGAAACACCTGGTTTTAGACCACAATCATTTATTAGTATGGTGTAGGGTCTCCTTTTGCGGCCAATACAGCGTCATTTGGGCAGCCGTGGTTTTATGTTTTTTGGATACAATCCGGGTTAGCACCCGAACATCCCTTTCAGACAGCTTCCTCCTGCGTTTACAGTTAATCCTGTTGGATGTGGTTCGTCCTTCTTGGTGGTATGCTGACATTACCCTGGATACCGTGGCTCTTGATACATCACAAAGACTTGCTGTCTTGGTCACAGATGCGCCAGCAAGACGTGCACCATCAGTTTGTCCTCTTTTGAACTCTGGTATGTCACCCATAATGCTGTGTGCATTGCAGTATTTTGAGCAGAACTGTGCTCTTACCTGCTAACTGAACCTTCACACTCTGCTCTTACTGGTGCAATGTGCAATTAATGAAGATTGGAAGATCCAATTTAGCCATGAAACCTCCCACACTAAAATGACAGGTGTCTCAGTTTCATTGTCCAACCCCTGTATATATATATATATATATAGACTTTGAATGACCCCATATTGTAATTATGTTTATTTTATTAATAGAAGCAATTGAACATTTTTATTTTGCCATTACTGAAACAATCTTAACACAATCCAGACTCTCCTAAAGGTTTTTAGCTCAACCAGCAACATGAACTCATCATCTAAACTATAGTTGCACAAGGACTGAAGCTTGGTGGGTAGACATGTGTGGGACATGCTAATGATTTAAGTTTCCCACTCTGCCATGCTTGTGACGTAAGCAAGGACTGTTTTATAACTGTACCTGACTGACCCAACAGCCATGATTGCAGACATTCAGTGGGCAGCCATGCCCTCCATGAGTCATCCTGTTAGTGCCAGCATCTTAGGCAGCAAGCATTCATTGCCTTTACCAAAGAAGCCTCTGAGAAGTGTGTGGCTATATTTTGTTTGACTATCCTAATTTCTGTATGTTAGACCTGCATTATTAACCTATGTACTACAATGGCTCTTGGCATTTTGTGACACATTTCTCTAGTCTATTTTAGTATACCCTGCATTTGTAATTACATAATGCTCAACTTGATCATTTCTATTGAAGATATGAGGTGAGATGGAAAAGCTGGATTAGGAGTGTTAGCAGTTGTGCTTGCACTGCTTTAAAATATTGTTGTCAAGTTTTTATTGCACATCAAAAAGTAGTGCACGGCGCAGTGATATGGAGCGTGGAGAAAAGAAGGCCCTCCGGAGTTTGTTGGTCCTGCGATTTTGTGGTTTTGTCTTGGACGGTCAGCAAATAAAGAACAGACGTTAAACTCTGTGGTGTTATTGACCTCGGATACACGACAAGGAGGAAGGCTTTGATATAAACTGCATCTCTTCTTTACTCTTCTTAATATGAAGTGAGAAACATCAGCTCCTCTATTTCTCCTCTCGTGCCCTGTACACTGCAATATATCGCCAGGGAACACTGAAGAAGGCTTTGTTGCAAGATAACAGAATAGGAAAGTAAATGTTGTGCTGTGTTAAAGTATTTATTGTTTTGCTGCCCATTGTATTAAGCATCAAGCAAGCCTTTTTTATATGTAAAGCTTAAAAGGTTAAAAGGAACAATGAACATTTGAGTTTTCTCTACTTAGAATTTTAGAAAGTATTCCCAAACAACAATTGGATTCATTGTCATATTTAAATTTTAAATACATTATTAAAATAAAACTTATTCTAATATTAAAAGAAAGGTTTAGATCTTCTTAAGGTATTCCTGTATTTTTAGTAAGCCACTTTAGTAAGACCATCTAATTGTCTAAAATTTAAAAGGCCTACCAATATTGGACAGAAAATTAATAAATTATGAAATAATAAAATTAATTAAACAATAGAATACTAACACTCTTTAAAGGTTTGTTACATCTACATTCCCAAAACTTTCAAACACAGTAGTAAATCATTTGTAAGCAATGTGCTATAAAATTTATTTATAAGGTATGTTTAAAATTCTAATATAAATTATTATAAATGTTTTTATAATATTGCTTTTTATTTATATATTTTTGTCAAATTCCCATTTTTTTTAACCTGACATAAAAAAATGCCTAACTTAAAACCTGTTTTGCATGAAGTTAATGAGGGCTTGTCACGGGCATTTGCACAATGCTGCATGTTCCTTCGATACCCCTCTGTCTGCAGTATATGGCTGATTACATTAAACCGGATTGGCTCAGATCCCACTGTAGATTTAATCCGCAGAGCATTACCAAAGAATTCTGACACCACTGACCCAGAGTCTTTAACACAGTCATTACTGATTCTGGTCCATCAGGAATGCAATTATTTAAGACTTCAGTATGAACCGATATTAGATCGGCACCTAACTGAATTAAGCGGCCCTGCTGCTGTAATTAAAGCATTTATAATGAACTAATAGCAGCATTTACCACTAATGCAATATTCCTGAAGTCCTCCCGAGTTAGAGTTTTGAGAGCTGCACAGTTTTGCAATAAAAACAGAAATATTCAAATGTCAAAGTAGATCAGCGCAGAACACACCGTAGAGTATCAATTTAGTATGCAAAGCAGGCATGAATTATGAAATCACTGAACCGGTGCTTCTCTTCCATTCAGATCCACTCATTACCGATTCCAGATGAACACAAAATTATTTATGACGGCCTTGGTACACACTGACGTTAGCATCAGCATCTAAATGAACTTAGCAGCCCTGGCATTATAATTATATGTGTAATTACTACGCTTATAATACAATAACAGCAAGGAACAAACAGGCCGTTCTTTCAGAGCAGTGGAAACAGCTTAACTTACATTGTACTCATATTAGTTAACACTAGCAAGCCACCAACTTCAGCATTACCATATTTAATAGTGTGTAACACCTCCACAAGCAGCTGTGACTGGATTGCCCTGGACTGGACAAGTTTCTGGATGCAGGCCACATCAGTGTTCAGTCACTCTTGCACTTTGGTGGATGCCTTCCCTGGCACAACTGTAGAGCTGTAGACTGGGATTTTAGCGCAGTGGGTAATGCTATCACCTCACAGCAAGAAGGCCCTGTCTTTGAAACCTGACCAGGGCATCCAGGATTCTTTCTGTGACATTACTGGTTTAATAGTGCTAAAACATGATAAACACATACATTGGTTATTTTTGCCAGACTGTGTTAATCAACCAAGTAATGTATTCATATTGATGTTTGCTTTACTAATAAGTAAACAATATGTAAGCCATGAACCTGAACATTCATGAACCATAAACAATGTAAAGTCCTACCGCATGGGAGCGACTATGCACAGGCTGTTATGGAGCAAGGCCTCGGCGGCTCGCAGCTTTGATCAGGAAGACCGAAGACGGAAACAATCCTCGCCTCCTGCCAACTGTCCCTGGAGCCGAAGGGAGCAGGCGCCGGGACCAGCTGAGCAACATCTAATCAAGACAAAGGATGAATTAACAGCTCAATTAGTGGCAGTAATTAGAGGCGAATTTGGAAGGGGACAGGCAGCCTCCAGAAGGGAGTGGTGTGTTATTGGTGCATTAGTGCTGGAGAAGGGAGTGTAATTGAGGAGGGAGGTGGCTCGGAGGCCGTGTATTACCAAGGGCGGCCCTGCCGAATGCTTTTGCGGTGCTCCTTTTGTGGTTTTCCTTTTTTTCCTACCCGTTTCCTTTGCTGGGAGCCAAACGATTCCGGAGAAAGGACAGCAGGCTTTTAAAAAATGCACAACTCAGGCAGCGGCATATCTCGCAGCTAGAAAGACATCCTCCCTGAACGCTAGCGTGCTTCACCATGCCGAGACCTTTACATGTCTAAATGAATCTGCTCGTAAAGAAGTCGTAATATAAGCAATTTTTTTAGAGCGGTTGCATCAGCAAAACACGGCCTTCAGAGCTCCGACATAACAATCAGTGAACGTTGAGGTAAGCAGGAATCCGCATGCTCATTTATGGCCTCTGGGTGGCCCACCATTAGGGGGCAGAAGTTGATTGATTCAAATCATGCTCAGCGCAGCTGGTGGTCACTCGCAGCACCGAGCTTTGATCCATATCTCCTGAATGTAGGTAGGTAAGCATGTGAGTGACTTTTTAGCAGGCATCCTGTGCTGTGTGCATTCAATAGATAATATTCAGTGCCGCTGCCAAATAGTGAGATCCTATTCACCCTCTACTGCACTCGTTATTTCAGGAAAAATGCTCAGTTTACTTGCATAAAAGGGGCCTGATCATACCAACAGAGACTAATAGTATTCATGTTTTTTCAGTCATCACTATTTTGAAATAATGCTCTGATTTGTTGCACGGCAGCAATAACACAATAAACACCAAAACATGAAAAGTAATAATTCGCTTTCATTTTCACAATAGAATGACCCTATTTTACCAGCCTGCTACATGACAGGATGGACTTGAAAGGGTTTCTAGCTGGTAATACTTCATACATATTTAAAACAAAAAGGGAAGTACACAAAGCAGACATGATTCTACATGAATAAACAAAATAATAATTGTAAAATAATTGGAAATGACATAAAATACATGGTAACTGCAGGGTTATCTCAAGTGGCTCCACTGGTCACTCTCTGCATGTGCTCGTCTGCAGCACATTGTTGTTTCTAGGCAACACATAACATATAACATAACAACATATAACATAACATAACATAACATAACAACATATAACATAACATAATACAATATAACATAACATAACAACATAACATAACATAACACAACATAACATAACATAACATAACAAAACATAACAACATATAACATAACATAATACAATATAACATAACATAACATAACATATAACATAACATAACAACATATAACATAACATAATATAATGTAACATAACATAACATAACATAACATAACATACCATATAACATAACATAACATAACATAACATACCATATAACATAACATAACATAACATAACATAACATAACAACATATAACATAACATAATATAATGTAACATAACATAACATAACATATAATATAACATATAACATAACATAACATAACATAACATACCACATAACATAACATAACATAACATAACATAACATAACACATAACATAACATAACATAACATAACATAACATAACATAACATAACATATAACATAACATAACATAACATAACATAACATAACATAACATAACATAACATAACATAACATAACATAACATAACATAACATATAACATAACATAACATATAACATAACATAACATAACATAACAACATATAACATAACATAACATAACATAACATAACATAACATAACAACATATAACATAACATAACATAACATAACATATAACATAACATAACATAACATAACATAACAACATATAACATAACATAACATAACATAATATAACATAACAACATATAACATAACATAACATCCCAACAAGAAGAAGTTAAGAATAGGCATAGGAGTCAATGTTAGTGTTGGATCCAGAGTTAGCATTAGGTTTTGGTTGGGGTTAGGTTTAGGTCTAGAGTAAAGGTTAAGATTAGGTTCTGGATTAGGATCAGGGTATAGGGATTTAGGTTGAGGTAAAGATTACAGCTAGTAGTAGGATTAGAGCCAGGGTTAGGATTAGGTTTTGGGTTGAGGTTAAGGTTGGGGTTAGGATTAGGGCCAGGGTGAGGGTTATGTGTTGTGTTGAGGTTAAGGTTAGGATTAGAATTAGGTATAGGTTTTGGTTGGGTTAGGTTTAGATCTAGAGTAAAGGTTAAGATTAGGGTTTGGATTGAGGTTAGGATTAGGTTCTGGATTAGGATCAGGGTGAGGGCTGAGAAAAGGTATAGGGATTGAGGTTAGGTTAAGGATTAGAGCCAGCAGTAGGATAAGAGCCAAGGTGAGGATTATGTTTTGGGTTTGCGATTAAGGTAAGGATTAGAATTAGGAATAGGTTATGGTTGGGGTTAGGATTAGGGTAAAGGTTAAAATAAGGTTTTGGCTTGAGGTATGGGTTCAGTTCTGGATTAGGATCAGGGTGACGGTTAAGAAAGTGTATAGGGATTTAGGTTGAGGTAAGGATTAGAGCCAGCAGTACGATTAGAGCCAGGGTTTTAGGTTTTGGGTTGGGTTGGGTTAAGGTTACGGTTAGGATAAGAGCCAGGGCGAGAGTTATGTCTTGGGTTGAGATTGAGGTTAGGATTACACTACCTATGTGGGGAATGTGTGTGTTTTAAAAGCTGGCCAGCCACTCCTAGCTATACTGGTAGTCTATTAATCTACCACCTGTTTTAACGATTAATTAATTAACGATTTCCTGTAAAGAAAAAGGCTAAATAATAATTATCAACATTAAACAATAATAAATCATTAAATATATACACTACTTGTTTGAAAAAAAAGATTTTGTTTATTAATTTAGTTTAGTACATTTATGGGTTCTGGTCTATTTAATTGTATTAATATAGTCTCTTTATGATTTCATGGTTCAATCAAATATCAAGAACGTTTGGCTACTATGTAGCATGAATTAGCAGGAAATAGCCTAAACTTCCAAACGTGCCCCATGACTTCTGCAGAAAGTCAGCTGCTGAAGTGTACCGTTCCCTTTTTTGACATATCCTCTTTCACTATGATATGCACCAGTTAGTGAGGGAGGCATGCATAGTCTCTGGGAGAAAACCCGACACGTTGCATTCCCATGCTGGCATGTCCAGGTGCTGGAGACTGACGTGCAGCCTGTAATTTTTTATAGTTGCGACGGCAGAGTGCATGCATAGGAGGAAGCATTGCTAGCCTTTCTGCTCCCCTAAGATTTGATTAAGATGTAGAGACTGTTTGCAGCCTTTAAATCAGTCTAACAAGTTTATTGGACATTTTGTACGGCGCTAATGCAAAATAGACATAATTACCTTCGCTGTGTCATAGCGGGAGATGGCGGACGAGCCCGTTAGCTGCTAATTGACAGCTTGCCAATAACTTGCTGCAGCTTTTATCGCTTTATCAATGATGTGTCATTTTAAAATGACATTATGTTTGCGTGTGCAGATACGGGTTGAAAGAAAGTACACATCGCCTTAAGTGCTATCCTCTAGCGGGGCTCCTCGTGTTCATCATCATACATCAACTTTAATGACCTGTAATGACCTTTAACCCTTAACTGGTGGTTAAACAGCCTTGGTACGCTAGCTTTTTCCACCACAGTGTTAAACATCTGACACCAACCCACCAGCTACCTACTCACTTAATGAATCTTTTGATGCTTGGGCTGGCTCTAGCCCTATAAAAACCAGGCCTCGCCACTTTCTTCTGCATGCATCATCTCTCAAGAGAGCTGGCAATAATGGCCTTTACTACATGTAGTTAGCAGGAGTACGGTTTTCTTTCGTTTTAATCAGCTCTAATGCACTAACCAGTTAACATTTATTATTCATCATTTTTGCACTACTATAAAGGGTCTTTGTTCATTTCCCCAAGTGTCTCGCTGGCATAGGGATTTACTTGGCCAACTTTTTCTTCATAATGGCTTTTTCAGTTTCTGCATAATTGGTTAGAAAGCCTATGGCTCTTTCATTTTCCAGTAGAGTCTTGAGTCTTGTAATCTCCACAGGCCAACTGCAGGAGCATCTATTCGCCTTCTGAATGGGATTACTTTGAGATTTCTAACTGGCAGCCCTGCAAAAAAGAGTATTATAAAACTGGCCAGGAGAGAAGTAGTACACTGAAATATGCTCAATATAAGTGTACCGAGTATACATCCTTGCATGATTAATGTACTGAAAGTGTGCTATTTTCATATACTAACTATAACTATACACTACGTACACTATACACTAGGCTAAATATAATCATTAGTGCTATTGAAATATACTTTATTAGATCTAATTGTACATAACTGTACTATTTTGCCAGCACTAAAATTCACTTTGATCTACTTAAGTACAAAGTACATATTTCTTGTACATTCAATTATGCAAATTAATATACTTACATACTTATATATATACACATTCATATTACAATATATATATATATAAAAGCAGAGTAAGGGTTTAATAACAAGTTCAGCAAACATACCAAAGGGAGCAGACAAAGTCATGAAACCAAAAGGCAGGCCCGAAGTCAAAACCAAGAGACAGTCAGATCAGTGAACAACACCAGAGGGCAAAGACAAAAGGGTCAACAAGAATCAAAACAAGATCGAGATCAGAGTAACAGTCAGAACAGCCCGCTCAGTAAATCACGAGGTAGCAACACTTCGCACATTGTGTGAACCAGGAGCTCGGGAAGATGTGTGGACCGGTGGAGTGTGTGTGACCGGTGCTCTGGAGATGGTGTGATATATTGCACTTGTATTCAGGACACACAACAACAGTGTGCTTGAAATGTATGTGTTATTAAAGTATATTTCTGGCACATTCAAATATACTTAATTGTTTACCTACAAACTCCCAAAGGGGAGGGTGCGTCATGGTAACACCACTTGTCATCCAACAGAGGGCACAGTACTGAAGCCACTGCTCTAGCAGAGCATACACCCCACGGTCCCTCTTAGGCTCGCATTGATATATTTCTGCAGCAGAACCATAGGAAGTTTAGCTTTGTGCAGAGAACATCTGGGTTACTGCTAAAAGGCTCTATACTGCTCAGAACAGGAGGATCCTGCTAACTGTAGTGTGCTCCATCACAACAAAATCTCTCAGAGACAGGAGTGATATCCTGCTTATCTATCTGTACTATCTATGCAGAATCTATCTATCTATCTACCTACCTACCTACCTACCATCTATCTACCTACCTACCTACCTACCTACCTACCTACCTACCTACCTATCTATCTATCTATCTATCTATCTATCTATCTATCTATCTATCTATCTATCTATCTATCTACCTACCTACCTACCTACCTACCTACCTACCTATCTACCTATCTACCTACCTACCTACCTACCTACCTACCTATCTATCTATCTATCTATCTATCTATCTATCTATCTATCTATCTATCTATCTATCTATCTACCTACCTATCTATCTATCTATCTATCTATCTATCTATCTATCTATCTATCTATCTATCTATCTATCTATCTATCTATCTATCTATCTATCTATCTATCTATCTATCTATCTATCTATCTATCTATCTATCTATCTATCTATCTACTGTATCTATCTATCTATCTATCTATCTATCTATCTATCTGTTTGACTGTAATGCATAAAGTGTATTAATCCAGATCGCACCATTACAGACATTATTACTGCCCAATGAATAACATCATCTGGCAAGCTAACACACACAAAAAAATTATTTTGATGAAATTTGAATGAAATTTAATGATCATATTTGATTATCTATCTGGCAGTGCTGGGCAGGACATGCCCCAGATAATGTAAGTATGTTAAAGCATTGACATTTCTGAAGTCAGAAAACTTTTGTCTTGTTGACAAAGATAAACTTCAATATGAACCGATGAGACAAAACTATTTGACCACTCTTCTAAACTGCCACTGGTCCTCTGAGACCCTCCAAGCCATAGATCTGACAAGATCTCGAAAGGTACCCTGTGCTGTCTGGCTCCAAACCTGGAAAGAAATCTGTTATTTCCGCTAATTTTAGTGTACAGTTTCTATCTATTTGCTAAAGTTAACCCGTGGTGGACAGTAATGAAGTAAATGTCATTAGTTACTGTACTTAAGTAGTTTCTCCGTGTATCTGTACTGAAGTATTTCCGTTTTATATGACTTTGTAACTCCAGTACATTCAAACTTAAATATCTTACTTTTTAATTTTATTACATTATGCAAAATTTGTCGTTCCTTTCAGTTTATGTAAATACGTATGCAATTTAGAAAAGGAAAACTGATGTGTATTAAATTAAATAATTAGTTAGTTCATTAGTTTCATAAGTAGCAAATAAATCCTGAACCGAAACTTTGCTTGTTTGCAAACAGCTATTTTATAGTTCTACCTAACAGAAACTGTTCTCCTTCAGTGTTCTGTGTTATGATCATTTGAATAGACGTCAGTATCAGACTATTCAATGACCTTCTATTAAAGACTGGTGGACTGAGAGACACTAGAGTCTCTTCACCTACACTGAGCTGATTAAGAGTCTTGTTCCAGAAATAATAATAATAACAATAAACCATGCTCCTGTTACTCTCCATACTTCAGTACATTTGAAGGTAAATACTTTAGTACTGTTACTCCAGTGGAGGTCTAAAGGGAGTAACTTCTACTTTTACTGGAGTAGTATTTTACCTTAGGTATCTCTACTTTAACTCAACTACATGGTCCGTGTACTTCATCCACCACTGAAGTTAACTTTGTCATTGTGTCTTTGGCACAGGCCATAGTTTATGTTTTGTTATGTATTTAATAAATATTTTACACATGGTTTTTGTAGAGAATGTGTTAACTTATTTCCACCAACAAAAATCTCCCACGGTTTCCATCAGCGACACCCACATTTCTGCAAACAACTGTAAATAGTCGCCCTTGGTGTAAATCATCGGGTTGCAGTCCAGTTTTGGGCTGTTATCAGCAAAAGAGACAGAACAGAGACTGAGTGAGTAAGCTTAGGAAAATAAGAGGGAATAACATTACTTAGATGGCGACCCTGGCACAATCGTATATGAGAACATTTCCTCGGCTACGTTATACATTACTCATGGGTGATCAAAAATGGTAGATAAATATAGACACATAATGACTATTATATGGCATCAGAGTGTGTGGGCATCTCTCTACTCAAGAAACATATACATTATAGTATACGAATATAATGGGCTCAGCTGACCACCCAAAAGCCACGACTGCAGACATTCAGCAAGCAATGTCCTCCATGAGTCATACTGTTAGTGCCAGCACCATTGGCAGACGACTGCGCGATGTAGGACTACATGCACACAGGCTGTTACAACAACTGCACTTAACACTAGACAATGTCGCCAATGACTGCAATGGTGTTGTGCCAGACTGTCGTAGAGTAACTCAGAAAGGCAGCAGGTGACAAAACCTTTGTCTTGGTGGAGACGTCCAATGAATGTATGCATTGATGTTATTTGTTACCAACCACAGTTGGCATTGAACATCCTCCACACATGAAAAAATTTAGGACGGCCAAGATGAATGGCATGCTGTCACATTTGACATGCCCAGAGACCTAGTGTCCCTCCACCTCCACCCCACCACACAGGAATCTGCAGGAACTGCGTGAGAATATTCAGACTGCATGGGATGGATTATCACAGGACATCATTAAGAACCTCTACGAAACTCCATGCCAAGATGCAATCCCACACTTCCTTCTGGGTGCAACTATTCTTTTGATGATGAGTGTATTTATCATTACCAGCTACTCTGGTAATACATTCTTTTGTCTGCATTACAGCTACTCTGGTAATACATTCTTTTGTCAATGATGAGTTAAAATTAGTATTATTATTTTTATTATTATTATTAATTATTATTATTATTATTATTATTATTATTATTATTATTATTATTATTATCATCAATAATAATAATAATAATAATAATAATAATAATAATAATAATAATAATTAATATTAATCACTAGTATTATTATTAATAATAATAATAATAATAATAATAATAATAATTATTATTATTATTATTATTATTATTTATTATTATTATTATTATTATTATTATTATTATTATTATTGTTAGTGTTATTATAACAAAAGAACAAAATATCAGTAGGCTTTTGCAGAGGCGAGATGCAATCCCACACTTCCTTCTGGGTGCAACTATTCTTTTGATGATGAGTGTATTTATAGATCTGTCCATCACTGTCTGTATTACAGCTACTCTGGTAATACATTCTTTTGTCAATGATGAGTTAAAATTATTATTATTAATAATAATAATAATAATAATAATAATAATAATAATTTATTGTATTGTTATTATAACAAAAGAAAAAAAGATCCGTAGGCTTTACAGAGACTTTCAACGGCTGTGGACTCAAGTCCCATCAGAGTCACAAATGCACCTCCACTGCCAGAACGCGCATTCCAATCTTATGAGCTTTCCTGGAGTGGCAACACCAAAACCCAGACGTTATCCATCTTTACTCCCACCCACCTTCTTTTCACCACACACTGCACACAGCAGAACTTTTTATGAGACCCTCTTGGCTGAGGCCTACATGCTCAAGGCCTGTGAGATGTAAATAGGACATTGCAGTTGAGGTGGCTTGTAAATGTATGGTTGTATACAAACAAGATTGTTACTATCAACCTTTTGAGGTTAATATTTGCATTCAAACATGATAACGTAATGCAGTATTCAAGTGATGAATTACATTTAGGTTCGATTTACAGTCTGTAGGTCTCAGTCCTGCATTTCTGACCGCTTAGTCATGGGCTTAGTTTTAGAGGGGGCGGTGGAGTCATGTTTTTTCCAATGTTTGGAAAGAAATTCCACAAACAACTGTTGCAGGGGTATGTTGTATTGTGAGACTGCTTGGAATGACCAAAAGCATCTGTTTTCAAACTTTCCGTAAGTAAATAGGTAAGAGGTAATAGGTGATGCTATTATTGCTATAATGCCATAATTAGGTAAGGGGTATAACAAGAGCTTTCACAAAAGGCCTGGTCATTTCCAAACGAGGATGAGTCATGTTTCCCCGGATGACTGTGAGGGATGTAGGGATATTACCATCTACAGTATATAGCAAAAAGATTCTGAGAATCCAGAGAAAACTCGTGCGTAAAGTGCAAGGCCAAAAACCAGTACTAAACCAGTACTAAACTGGCATGCTTCTGTAATAAATAAGCTCGGTGCACTGAAACCTAGTGAGTAAACACACTCAAGTGAGTAAACACTTTTTATCGCTGCATCTACATATCAATGCTGTCCAAGGAAAAACAACTGTCTCCAAAATGGCAACTTTACAAAGACGGCAAAAACTTAATATAAACTTGAATGTAACTGAATGGAACCATAATATTTGTTTTTACCAAGTGATATTATTCTTTTGGTCCATTCATCGTGAATTTTTCACACAGTGTAAACGGCAGCTGCTGTGCTTAAATGATGCATAAAAGTAAAAATGAACAAAAATGGAGGTACATGTTTTTTTATTGGACAACAATGATATGGAAGACTGTGCTATGCAAAGCAGAAGCCATTTATCAACAACAACCAGAAACCCCAGTAACTTCTCTGGGCTGAAACTTAGCTGAGATGAACTGATACAAAGTGGAAACGTGTGCTGTGGTTTAATAAAGGCCTTGTTTATTTCTGGAAATGAAAGATGTGTTGTGCAGAGCAACGAATAAAACATATGCTGCCATGTCATTTTCAGGGATGTCACTGCATGTTTCAGTAAGACAATGCCAAACCACGTTCGGCCCTATTACAATGGCATGGCTCATAGTGAGAAAATGCAGCTTCAGTCCAGACCTGCCTCCAAACCTGTGGTGCCTTATAAAGAGTAGTCGACTTGTTGGTGCAAATTCACCCACACTGTCTACTTCATTAGGTACACCTTCTTGTATCCACACTCATTGTACATTTTATACATATTGTATTAACCTGTTCTTTAATGGTCAGGACCCCCACTGTAATATTCTCAGCATTGCAGTGACACTGACATGGTGGCAATGGTGTGTTAGTGTATGTTGGGCTAGTGTGAGAGGATCAGACACAGCACAATACACACTACAGTGCAGAGAATGACCCACCACCGAAAAAAAAGCTGATTGTTGTGGTCCTGTGAAGAACAGAGTAAAGAGGGGCACTCCTGTTAGAAACACCACAAATCAATAATAAGTTTCCTTCTAAAGACTTGTGATATTTATTAAAAGCGTTGAATCGTTTGCCTTTGTTTTGTTTTACAGGTTAAATCCAGGCTTTTGTTTTGTTTTATGGGTTAAATCCAGGCTTTTGTTTTGTTTTACAGGTTAAATCCAGGCTTTTGTTTTGTTTTATGGGTTAAATCCAGGCTTTGTTTTGTTTTACAGGTTAAATCCAGGCTTTTGTTTTGTGTTATGGGTTAAATCCAGGCTTTTGTTTTGTTTTATGGGTTAAATCCAGGCTTTGTTTTGTTTTACAGGTTAAATCCAGGCTTTGTTTTGTGTTATTGGTTAAATCCAGGCTTTTGTTTTGTGCTATGGGTTAAATCCAGGCTTTGTTTTGTTTTATGGGTTAAATCCAGGCGTTTGTTTTGTGTTATGGGTTAAATCCAGGCTTTTGTTTTGTGTTATGGGTTAAATCCAGGCTTTTGTTTTGTGTTATGGGTTAAATCCAGGCTTTGTTTTGTGTTATGGGTTAAATCCAGGCTTTGTTTTGTGTTATGGGTTAAATCCAGGCTTTGTTTTGTGTTATGGGTTAAATCCAGGCTTTGTTTTGTGTTATGGGTTAAATCCAGGCTTTGTTTTGTGTTATGGGTTAAATCCAGGTTTTGTTTTGTGCTATGGGTTAAATCCAGGCTTTGTTTTGTGCTATGGGTTAAATCCAGGCTTTTGTTTTGTGCTATGGGTTAAATCCAGGCTTTTGTTTTGTGCTATGGGTTAAATCCAGGCTTTTGTTTTGTGCTATGGGTTAAATCCAGGCTTTTGTTTTGTGCTATGGGTTAAATCCAGGCTTTTGTTTTGTGCTATGGGTTAAATCCAGGCTTTGTTTTGTGTTATGGGTTAAATCCAGGCTTTGTTTTGTGTTATTGGTTAAATCCAGGCTTTTGTTTTGTGCTATGGGTTAAATCCAGGCTTTTGTTTTGTGCTATGGGTTAAATCCAGGCTTTTGTTTTGTGCTATGGGTTAAATCCAGGCTTTTGTTTTGTGTTATGGGTTAAATCCAGGCTTTTGTTTTGTGTTATGGGTTAAATCCAGGCTTTTGTTTTGTGCTATGGGTTAAATCCAGGCTTTTGTTTTGTGCTATGGGTTAAATCCAGGCTTTGTTTTGTGCTATGGGTTAAATCCAGTCTTTTGTTTTGTGTTATGGGTTAAATCCAGGTTTTGTTTTGTGTTATGGGTTAAATCCAGGCTTTGTTTTGTGTTATGGGTTAAATCCAGTCTTTTGTTTTGTGTTATGGGTTTGTTTTGTCCAGGCTTTTGTTTTGTGCTATGGGTTAAATCCAGGCTTTTGTTTTGTGCTATGGGTTAAATCCAGGCTTTTGTTTTGTGTTATGGGTTAAATCCAGGCTTTGTTTTACTTCATGGCTTAAATTCAGGTGGTATTCCCCAGAATCTGTGCCTTCTGAATATAGAAGTCCACACTGGAATAAAGTGGTCAGCACTGGATATCAGCAGTGGAATTGTTTCTGGATTCCTAAGTGTATTTAGGGCTTTACAGAATAATTACTCCCACAGTGGCTGCATATATGTGGGTAGAAGGTCTACATGTTTTTAATCTCTGTAGACCAATTTGCCAAAGGTTCCCTGTCTGGATTTTGACACCTGGATTCAATTAAACACCTGAGTTCCCAGTTTCAGCATAATAGCTGCTGGATTTGAGAACCGAAGCCAGTCTCGCAAGCTGCATTGCTGATCGGATAACTCTTGAAAACCTGGCACCGGAAGGGAGCTTTAATCCCCAAACTGCTCTAGTATCTCGTTGTGCTATGGGATCCTGCGGCTGAGCTGAACTACAGAGTGGATTGAACGTCTTCCAAAAGGCTGTGAGAGCGAGTGCTGATGTGGCTGGACTCCATTCAGATTACTGTGATGTCGTGCTGCTCATATAGCCACAAATCCAATCCACCATATTCCTGCCCTTCTATAGCAAAATACAGTATGCCATGCCAGCTTGGCTACTTGGTTAATCTTTCTCTAACTTAAAGATTTCCTAATGTTGTGTATGTATGGCTACATTCCTATAGCCAGCTCACATGAGCCCCCTAGTGGTGTACACATCACTGTCTATATTTAAAATTCTTTTAAAAACATGACACACATTGATGTACCACTAAAGGCATTATTTAAATGACCAAATATAATATATACATTATATATGCTGCATTATAAGCTGGTAAAACACTTCAGCACAGCAGACACCTAAAATCACTTTATGGTTAAAGGTTATAAACAACATGTGTTATTATTAATACTATTATTATTATTATTTATTATTATTATTATTATTATTATTAATAATAATAATAATAATAATAATAATAATAATAATAATAATATCTAACAGCATGTAATACCTCCGAGAGACCCAAAAATTGGATTTAGCATGGACTGAATTTAGGTCATATCATTGTTCAGCCACCCTTGCATCACAGAATTGTACAGTGGGGGCAGATTTGGTGGATCCTTCCTTAGTACAATTCCAAATAGAATTCACTGTAGACTGGGATTTCTTTGCTCTGTCCCATATGACCATACATTTCAATAAACCAGCAAAAATACTTCCTTCACATTCTTGTCTTTGGCACACCTAAATGCCATCACTAGCCAATCATTAAAATCTGCCTTGGATTTATTTTCCACATATGGAACAAGACATTCACCACACTGTACCTCCACTGTACCTCCTCTTCTCAATCTATGAATCCCGTCACCCACAGCCCACAGGTATTTATCGCCCTATCATCCTTGTGCAGTGACATCTACAGGAGCCGGAAGTTACTACCTGCTTAAACTTGCAAAGTGATTCATTTTGTTGTGGCTGTTGGGTTAGCCAGATACAGCGATAAGGCACGTCCTTGCTTACATCACATGCACGGCCATGATTTCTTCAGGGTGCGACTATTTTTGAGTCTATTTTTTTTAGATCAAATAAGTCTGGTTCTCTGCATGAAGCTTCTGCTTGAAGGATTTACTTTCTACAAGCCTTTTTTTTTTTTGAATGATGTCTGATGGGATTTTGGCTCTGGATTGGAGGAAGTCCCCGACACGTCTGATGCAATATCCATTCCAGGACCACAAGACACTTAGATCCCCTGGTATTTTAAAAATCTACCAGTGGCAGCACCTCTATAAGTACTTTATAAGCTCCAGAAACTGAGCTGCACAATGCTGCACCATGAACTGAAGGTCTTCCAAAGCACCTGTCTCATGAATAGGAAATCACAGGTTCAAATTTGAGCTGTCCCAGCTGTGTGAATGTTTTTATGTGTTTTGAGGAAACACAATGGGTCAGTAGAAAGATCAAATGGAAAGGAGTGAAGCTGGAGTTGCATGATGCAACCTAGATGCAAGCTAGAAATCACACATAAAGCTTGTAACTACTACATTGACCCAAATGCACGTTGTGCTACTCTTTACCTGAACATAAACGACTTATAGAAAGAATCTCCACATAATTAAATGGCTTTCTTTCAATATAAGCCAATTACGTGTTGATCCACCGTAATTGGCAAACCCTAATCTGCTATCCTGTTTTCAACTTAACTCTTTAACCTTGATTTCTGCCTGAAAGACAGAAACAATCCTTGATAAAGTTTTCAATTTGAAGAATAACAACACTCTAGCAGATCCTGGCGGATATAGACGGCAGGTGGTGGGGCGGGAGAGGAGAGGAGGAGAACATTGAAACGTTGGTACCTAAAAGCAGCAGAACAGGAGCACAAGGTGAATCCTTTTGACAACAGAAGGCTGTGATTGGCCAGAGTCAGGAATTAATAAGTGATATAGCATTGGAGTCTTCCTGGCAGAACTTGTGTTAAACCTTTACTAGTGCTAACTTACTATCTTAACCAGCGTTGTTTTACAAGACGCCACCATGTTGCCCGTTTAGCCAGTAATAATGAGACTAAGCAATTAACCAAGATACAGAATGTAAGTTCTCACCCAAGAGAAGAGATAACATGTAAAACAAAAGATAGACAATGCAAGGAAGAGCAAAACAACGATGACTGAAGATCTTAGCAAGCAACTGCTGTAGCCACCCACTCTCGGCAGGCATCGACGCTTAACATAGGTATTGCTTTCCACCACTGGAGATGCTCTTGGCAAATGAAAGGATGAAGTTTGAGACAGAGCGTTTCCAGAAGGTGGTAAGAATTAAAGAGGGAGGAGAATAGACTGTGCATGTTCTGGTGATATGCTGTTTGCCGTATGAATTGGCTGTACTGTCAGAGGTCCTCAAATCTGCAACTTGATTCCAGTTTCCATTCCTGGATTTTGTAATTGCTGGTAGTTGACTGAACTGTTATGGACTTTGATTGCTAGTGCCATACCTAGCAGGGACAATCAAATCCTGGACAAAACTGGATTTAGGATCCTCTGGTCAAGAGTCTTTTGTCAGGGAAGCAAAATCAAGTGTCAGTATAGTGGCAGATGCTGTCCACCATGTCTCTCTGTTTCGAGTTCTTTGAGTTCACTGCTTTTGCACAACTTGTTTTTGGGACACCAAGTTGAGAGTTCATGAGCCCTGCAATGCGATGGAGAACATGCGGTACCTCTAAACTTTAGGGGGAAGCTATTTAAAGACTAGGGGTCAAACAATAGTCACAGTTTTCCCTTAAATGACATATTTGTGAAAGGAAGATTTTGTGCCTGGGACTCTTGTCCTGCCTTCACTTTAGGGAAAAACAAAACATGGCTTGCTTACAGTGAAGTAACAACAGGTTGTGAGATAATAAGAGGTTGTGAAGTAGATGCTCATTGCAGTATGAATTAACAATGGAAGAGAAAGAGATGCCAAGCCCACAACTTTTCACAATTAAATGCTGAGGGACTTATTACAGGAAAATTCCACTATTTGTGCACAGCCACAGGTCCACTTTGTACCATACATCATACAGCACTCACTTCTCACTTGCTCCAATACTGCGACATCACCTCACCACAAAATACAGCTACTTCACCTTGAAACACCTTACAATGCAGCTAAATCGCCTCCAAACACATCAGAATACGTTAACATCACCTCAGAACATAGCAGAATGCAGCAACACCACCTCAAAACAACTGCTTTATCACCTTAGAACATCCCAGAATACAGGAACATCACCTCAAAACACCAAAACACACAGTTAATTCACATCCAAAACCCTCAGAAAATAACTGTATTAGGACAGAATGAGCCATCACGTCAAATCACCTCAGATTATAGTGGTATCAGCTCGATACACCTTAATATACCATTGCTAACTTTACCATTGATGTCACTTAGCTGACGGACTTATCCAGAGCAACTTACAAGGGTAATCATATTACAGGGGAGCCAGTGTAGTGTTAGGAGTCTTGCCCAGGGATTGGTTATTGGTGTAGCACAGCATAGTCACCCAGACCGGGATTTGAACCCCAGTCTCCCACATGAGGTGGCGGCTCCCTGACGGGTAGTGGGTTTATCTCCTGAGCTACACCAACCACATATACAGCTGCATCACCTCAAAGCATTTCAGAAAACAGTGACATCGGTATAAAATACCATAGAAAACACTGCCCTCACCTCAAAACACCTCAAACAGCTAGATCACCTTGAAACACCATACAATGCAGCTAAATCGCCTCAAAACACCTCAGAATACATTAATATCACACTGCAGAATCCAGCAACACCACCTTAAAACACAAACCAACTGCTTTATCACCTCAGAATATCCCAGATTACAGGAACGTCACCTCAAAACACCACAGAATACAGCTGTATTAGGACAGAATAAGAATGTGACATCATATGAAAACATCATCCAATGACACAGTGACATCACTATAAAACCTCTTCAGAATATAGTGACATCACATCAAAACAACACAGAATACAGTGACATCACCATCTAACATCGCAGAAAACACAGACATCACCTCAAAAACCACAAAAAGTGACATCACCTTAAAAACCTGTAGAATACAGTGACATCACATCCAAAGGCCTCAGAATAACATGAGATCATCCCAAACTTCTCAGAATACAGTGAAATCACCATATAGCACCTTAGAAAACAGTGACATTACATCAAAACAACACAGAACACAGCTTTATGACTTTATACAGCAACATCTGATCAAAACATGTATAATAATAATAATAATTATCATAAAAATAATAATAATCATATTTCTCCCTCATCTCAAATCCCCTCAGAATACAGTGGCCTCACATGTACAACACCTAGAACACAGCAGAATATTTCTACATCACTTCAAACACCACAAAATAAAACTATCACCTAAAAATATCTCAGAATACACTGACATCAGCACAATCACCTCAGAATCTAATCACATTAACACCACCATTTAAGGTGGAATGGGAAAACTGGTCAATAAAAAGCAGCTTCAGCCTGGTGGAGTGCTGAGGAGCGAGTGCCGTATGGTGTATTGTACACAGTGGATCTGCAGGAGTTCACTGGTGTCAGTTTGAAACCTGATGTTACGGTAAGTAAACAGCCATAATGTTAATGCTGAGAGGAACAGCGGCACTGAAGTTAATTCACAGCACATTAAAAGAAAACCACACCACGGTCATTGTGGAGCACCTTGGTACCAAGATACCAAGTTGTGTGTCCCAGTGCTTTTGTCTCCTTTCGTTTGTTTTCTGGAAGAGAAAGTGCTTCTTACATCTGCTGCCCTTAGGGCAGCTAATCTTTCAGTTTACTGTTCATAATATAAACATCACATCCAGCGCATATTATGATTTCCTGTGTGTATTCTCTCTCGTAATATCGTCTAAACTTGTACAGTACAGGCTCCTCTCCTCCATCCCACCCAGTCTGCTTTTCACATACTGCCTATGTGACTGAACAAATTCTATTAGGTAGTTAGAATGTAAAAAAGTGGTTTGATGTAAAATTTGGTGTGAACCTTGAATTGTTCACAGTGGTGGTGATGGGACATTTAAAGATTTTAACATCTCTGAAAGGTCCATCACAGAAAGTTGTTATCTGGATACCTGATACATTGATTTAAAGAAGGGTTCCAATAGATTTTAGCTTAAAATGTTGTAAACAAATAATGCTAGAGTAGTACATGTATGACCATGTAAGCCAAAATAGCAAAATCCAAAAATCTGCTAAATTTATCTCAATTTTATTATTATTCTGTCCCTTTTGTAATTTTTGTGATCACAAATTCATGCAAATTGAACCAACCCTTGCAATATTAGTTTCCCTGTCACCATCACCTTTAGTTTGAGCAATCCAGCCTTTTTTTGCTTTATTTTACTGGACAATAAATACAATTTCATAATAAATAATTTTTGGAAATGATCAAACTAAAAAAAGAAGTGCTCTTAAATTAGCAGAAAAATACCCACAGTATTCGTGTGTTTCCATTGTAGAGGATGCATTAATATATGCACCAACGCACATACCAGTGCAACACACAATTGCACACTACCACCATGTCAGTTGTCCTCCAATACCTGCCCTGCAGTGGTCCTGTGGGGGTTTTGACCACTTAGGTCAGTAGAACTTTAATAAGTCAATAGAACCTTAACAAGTCAGTAGAACTTTAATAAGTCAGTACAACTTTAATAAGTCAGTACAACTTTAATAAGTCAGTACAACTTTAATAAGTTGGTAGATCCTCAATCTATAACTGTAGAACAACAGAGCTTTCCTGTATGGTCACTGAAGCTGGTAAAACGGACAATGGGTGTAGATAGAAGGAGGTGTACCTAATGAAGTGGCCAGTGGGTGTAACCAATGTGTGACCATTATGTAATATGAAAATAAAGGGGATTCATGTTTTGCGATAAGGATAATAAGAACCTTGCTTGAGCTCTGCTTTATCATTGATTGGTTGAAGTACATGTCAGTTTGAATTCAGTCAATCAGGTCCCTGATGTTGGACCCACCCTATCAAGAAAATGTCCGGAAACACTGACAACTTAAATGTAAAATGTCAAAACATCACCTGCAAATCCCCTGAATTCCTTTGTTTGGTGCAGACAATTAGAATTAATATTAGACTTAAAATTAGAAGTAGAATTTATAACCATTTTGCTAATTATGGTTGCATTTCACACAGTCGCGACCCTACATACCCACACTAGTGAACACACACTAGAGGGCAGTAAGCACACTTACCAGGAGTGGTGCACAACCCCTTCCATGGCGTCCTGTTTATTCCCTATCTTCCAGCCCCAAAGCCAGGGAACAGCTGTCGGGCTGCAGGGAGTGGCGGCCATCCCTTGGCAAAATTAGCAGCCAAATGAACAGCCATAGTTCGCTTGGAATGAGAGCCGTTATTTAAAAGAACCATGATTCAGATGTTTAGTGCGCAACTAAACATGGCGGACGTCAGAGGATGGTTCCTAAAAAGCGAAAAGTTACTGCAGATTACAACAAGCTAGGACCACGTTTTGCACTCAGTATTCAGCAGGATGTGGCTCAGAAAGCTGACTCTTGAGTGTCATTAACCTCTGATTCCCTCACAGGATATCTTGGCAAGAGCTCACATAGTTATTATAACCAAGGGCAGCATACATCGCACTATCACCTCAATCCTCCACATGTAACAGCTTTACCATTCAGGAGACGACATTTGATTATCATTCACCATATATTAGGCCAAGCCACCAGAGGGACAGCAGGAGCGATGCTGAAAATTAAAACACGCTAAGTTTCAGCAAGTATCATCACTTTTTCCACGGGCCTGTTCTCCCAGGAACGAAAGGCTTGTTTCAATATGGCGAGAAAATAATTACAACACCTGACGCGATCAGAACCCTCGCTGAGCAATAAACCTATCTGTGGAATTTTCATTAACTTACAGTACACGAGGACCCATCTGGCACGCCACGCATTACATTAGATGTGTCCTTGCCTTGAATCGAGATGCGGCACAGTTGCTGAACACACTGCAGGTTCCTAAAAGCAGACGCTTTAGAGCTTTGAAGGGGGTGGGTGCAGGGGAGGGGGCAAGGAAATTCAGACTTGTGAGGATTAGTGCGGTATCTTGGCTTCAGGAAACATGGGATCAGTTAAGTCCCATTCATTTTCCCAGACCATTTATTTACCTAACCTAGTTTTTGCTTGAACCTTCGTATTTCATCAGTCTATATTGAAAGCATACACGGATATGAACTACAATAACAAATATTTGCATGCAGGAAACCATCAAGCTATCTAAACAGCCCTTCCTCATGGCTAATTCCATATACCCCACTGAGCTTGGCCTCTAAACTCCAGCCGCAATAAGAAACGCCTGCTATAAGTCACCAAAGGAGGAGAGAATTAGGCTTGTTGTATTGGGAAACAAAAGTGTATTCACATCCTTAAACCTTAAAAGTCAAGAGATACTTATAGATCACTATACTACTCAAAAGCACTAAGTGATCATCAATGCCCAACACTATTGTAATTTGACGGCATAATCTTCTTCTTCTTCTTCTTCTTCTTCTTTTTCTTTTTCTTTTTGGTACACGTTTTTGTCTGCTAACCCGTTCCCGAAACCGCCTCTACTCCAGAATGTTCGATCTGATTGGGAATGTTCTGATCGTTCTGATGGTGTTGTAATTATTTTCTCACCATATTGAAACAAGCCTTTCGTCCTTGGGAGAACAGGCCCGTGGAAAAAGAGGTGAGACTCGTTTAAAAGTGTGTTTTAATTTTTGGAATCGCTCCCGCTAACCCGCTGGTATCATGGCCTAACATATGGTCAATGAAAAATGTATGTTAGATCAAAAAGCTGTATACAAGCACAACATTCCCAACATTCCCATTGGAAAACCTTTTTTAAATTCCCAGTTTTTCCAAATTAATAACCAAAAATCAGGTGGAAAACCTTGTCTAGCTACTGTGCTTATGTTTAACTAACAGACACTGTTTCACATACACTATCTCAGGGAAGACCCCCGAGCACAAATTTCATGCTGGTCCGACCCGCATTTGTCTGTTTGTCATTTCTCCCATAGAGTCCCATTCATTTTTGGCCCTACCTAAACTCTATTGTTTCCCTTAACCTACAGCCAACAAACTGTATGCACTGACTCAGGGCAGGTCCCCAAACTCTGATCCACAGTGATCCATACTGACCCGCACTCTTCTATCTGTCCTTTATTCATCCTTCATTCCTTCCATAGAGTCCCCCTATTTAGTTTTAGCAACACCTTATCAGCCGGCTAGAAACAAGCTTAAGCTGCGCAATCACTCTGAGTTTTTTTTTTAGGGAACGTGGTTTTCTAGTTCCATGCTAATTCCACTGTGTGTTGGAGTGATGCAAGGACTAACCATGAATAAAACATATCCTGAAAACAGGACTGAGGGCTCAATGACAAGTTTTTACCAGCGGTGCACCTTTGGGAGGGAGGTGGGGCAGGGGATTTGAGTAGCACTAGCCCTCACTAGCCATACCTCACCCACCCACCTGCTAAAGCAGGTAGTTGGTTGCTTATAAGGCTTTCAAACTCAGTAGTGCAGCTGAGTGTACATACACAAATATGCAGCAAAATGACCTTTTTAAAGGGTTGCTGGCATGTTCTGTTTTTTTTTTTTGTATATACCCACTGATATGATTTATTCCAATGCCTTAATAGTCAGGAAGAGGAACAAGACATTGCATACGAGTTCATCAGCAGTTTTGATTTGTTCACTTTTGTCTGCCTCTACAGCTGCCACCACAGGATACCATCATGTCTGAGTCTCCAACAGTCAGACATTTACATGCCATGAGGTAAAAAATTCTGAATATCTCCACTGAATGCTGATTTTGAACAATATTAGCACGATGTTTAGCATGCTAGCAGCAAGATAAGTTGCTAAAGTTGCTAACATCAACTTTTTTGAAGCTAGCAGTGTTTTAGCAGCCATTAGAACAGACCATGACAGGTCATGGCTTCAAAATAAGAGCATAAAATTCCTAATTATTACAAGATGTATGGTCATTTGAAGAGACTAAGTCATTGATTGCACAATCTGCAACACTATTGTTATCTGACAGTATACAGTGGGGAGAACAAGTATTTGATACACTGCTGATTTTTCAGGTTTTCCCACTTGCAAAGCATGTAGAAGACTGTAATTTTTATCATAGGTACTCTTCAACTGTGAGTGATGGAATCTAAAACAAAAATCCAGAAAAATGCATTGTATAATTTTTAAATAATTAATTTCCATTTTATTGTGGGAAATAAGTATTTGATCATCTATCAACCAGTAAGAATTTTGGCTCTCACAGACATGTTACTTCTTCTTTAAGAAGCCCTCCTGTTCTCCACTCATTACCTGTATTAACTGCACCTGTTTGAACCCGTTACCTGTATAAAAGACACCTGTCCACACACTCAATCAGTCAGACTCCAGCATCTCCACAATGCCCAATACCAGAGAGCTTTGTAAGGACATCAGGGATAAAATTGTAGACCTGCACAAGGCTGGGATGGGCTACAGGACAATAGGCAAGCAGCTTGGTGAGAAGGCAACAACTGTTGGTGCAATTATTAGAAAATGGAAGAAATGCAAAATAACGGATAATCTCCCTCGGTCTGGGGCGCCATGCAAGATCTCACCATGTGGAGCATCAATGATCTTGAGGAAGGTGAGGAATGAGCCCAGAATTACACGGCAGGACCTGGTCAATGACCTGAATAGAGCTGGGACCACAGTTTAAAGAAAACAATCAGTAACACTCTACGCCGTCAAGGATTAAAATCCTGCAGTGCACGCAAGGTGCCCTTCCTCAAGCCAACGCATGTCAAAGCCCGTCTGAAGTTTGCAAATGACCATCTGAATGATCCAGAGGAGGAATGGGAGAAGGTCATGTGGTCTGATGAGACAAAAATAGAACTTTTTGGTTTAAACTCCACTCGTCATGTTTGGAGGAAGAAGAATGATGAGTACAACCCCAAGAACACCATCCCAACCGTGAAGCATGGCGGTGGAAACATCATTCTTTGGGGATGCTTTTCTGCAAAGGGGACAGAACGACTGCACCGTATTGTGGGAAGGATGGATGGGGCCATGTATCGTGAGATTTTGGCCAACAACCTCCTTCCCTCAGTAAGAGCACTGAAGATGGGTCGTGGCTGGGTCTTCCAGCATGATAACGACCCAAAACACACAGCCAGGGCAACTAAAGAGTGGCTCCGTAGGAAACATCTTAAGGTCCTGGAGTGGCCTAGCCAGTCTCCAGACCTGAATCCAATAGAAAATCTTTGGAGGGAGCTTAAAGTCCGTGTGGCCCAGCGACAGCCACGAAACCTGAAGGCTCTGGAGGAGATCTGTATGGAGGAGTGGGCCAAAATCCCTGCTGCAGTGTGTGCAAACCTTGTCAAGAACTACAGGAAACGTCTCATCTCTGTAATTGCAAACAAAGGTTTCTGTACCAAATATTAAGTTTCTTTTTCTGGTGTATCAAATACTTATTTCCCACAATAAAATGGAAATTAATTATTTAAAAATCATACAATGTATTTTTCTGGATTTTTGTTTTAGATCCCATCACTCACAGTTGAAGAGTACCTATGATAAAAATTACAGTCTTCTACATGCTTTGCAAGTGGGAAAACCTGAAAAATCAGCAGTGTATCAAATACTTGTTCTCCCCACTGTATTGGTGTAAAGGCAACTGAAGAAATTTAACATAGTTCCAGGTTCTCTGAATCAGACCAACTTTCCAATTTAAATACATACAAATATTCTTATGATAAGATGAATATAATTACTGAAAAGAGACAGAGACTCTTCTTTAGCCTGGTTATATTCTTCAAAACAGTTCTGTACTACAGACACCAAACAAGAGATTAATATACACCCCTGACAACATACAGCCAATACACCAAAGGGCCAAAACATTATGACAGCTCCCAGATTAAGTGAATAACTTATATGGCCACGGCCCATGTGAAGGTCTGGCATATGTCAGGCGGCAGATGAAGAGCCAGTTCTTATAGTTGAATCATGTTTTGGATGTGGGAGAAATAGGCCGGCAAGAAGACCTTAGCATCTTTGACAAGGGCCAAATGGTTATGGACAGATGACTGGGTCAGAGCATCTCAGAAACAGAAAGGTTTGTGGATGATTCCAGTCAGCAGTGATGAATACCTACTCATGAACAGCAGTCCAAGGACCATAAGAGGTGTTGCTCAACCAAGTCTTATCACTGAAGGGCTATGAAGCCTATACTATTTCGTCCAAGCTTACGAAAGGTCTGTTGTGTCAAAAAGTCACCAGAAGTTTAAATAGCGTGACTCCACAGTGCATCCCACCGGCATGCAAAGGACAAACAGCATATTGGGTAGGTGGTTATAAAGCTTTGGCCCAACTGAGCTTTTTATACAATTCAGTAATGGAAAAAAGCTTATGATCAAGGACATGTCTATAATACAATACAATCTTCAGAGTGAATCTTTAGAAATATCTCTTTGCTGTCAGAGTTTGCAGAGGAGATTGCTGTTGGAATATGAGAAGAAGACAAAGTATGCTCTACTTGAATCTACTGGACTACATAAAATATCTGTATTAGATTTTACCCTGCATTAGTTTGTGGCCTACGCTCCCCTACACACACATTCTGAACAAAATACACTAAACTGTCTCTAGTGCGGCCTTCTGTAATACTAGGAAAAAAATATGTGGATTAAATTCCATTCGAATGGCATTTTATTATAAGGGTGGGATTGTAGTGCTATTGGGAAGGAAGATAAAGGTTACCAGGAACAATAAATGAGGATAAATTCAGACTGATCTGGGAAATATTTATTGAGCTACACATACAGAAGTACTGTCACTAAGTAAGGCATTGGGCCGCCATGTTTGCCAGACGTCTCAGCACAAAGTTCTTAATGGTGTACTGTGGTAATCCATCCCATGCAGCTTGAATATTCTCACACAGTTCCATTGCAGTCTTTGGCGATTCTGGTGTGGTATTAGGGGGAGTTGTCTACCAATGGTGCTGGCTCAAACAGGATTAGAGGCTGCTCGGTCACTCAGGTACAGTGATAAGCCCTGTCCTTGCTCACGTCACTGGCACGGCCGAGAGTGTTTGTGTTTTTGTTTCCTAAGTACTTTAAATTTATTGCATCTGCCCCTTCAAATATTGCTCTGACCACTGAGCACTGCTTTTCATAAAATTCATATCAAGATGATGCTATTTAGATTGATTAAACATTTACATTTACACCTTTGACAACATTGTACTTCACAAGTGAGACCCTTATTATCAACTATTATCAAATTACACCACTCATTTGTCAGCAATAACTCCGACTTCTAAAGGTTAATAGGTCATTATGGGTATACCTCCATGTCTCCATTGAGCTATTAATAACAGAAAGCAACATCTGGATCTGTATTGTACTGCTCTCTGTATAATTTATTTACAGCTATAGCTGGAGCTATTCTTACATGGTTTAGGTGTTAGTGAATTCTAATGTACAGCCACAGGCTCTGTCTGTGTATACAGCTGTCATTGCATGCACTGTCTCAGCTAATCTATCCTAACTGCGGCACTCTTCTCCTTCAGGCGCCGAGTGATGCTGTGGGAAAATGACTGAATGACACCTGGATTATCCAGTTATCCTGGTAAATTCATATGTAGGTCAAGTAATTTGATAAGGCACAGTAAGTTCACTCATATTCTGGGGCCTGGTTTTAGTGGATGCTGCATAGGAGTATTCACCCAGATCCAGGGGTCAGTGACTCAACTCAGGATTGATAGATTGAGAGGAGGTGGTACAGTACAGTCAATGTCTTGTTCCATGTGTGGAAAAAGGGTCCAAAGCAGAAGATCATTATTGGCTGAAAGGAGTCATTGCATTTGGGTGTGCCAAAGACCAGAGTGTGAAGAAAGTAGCTGTGTTTGCAGGTGTATGGAAGCGTATGGTCATACAGGTCTACCAGCAATGCCACAAATCCCAGTCTACAGAAAATTCTCCTCAGAATTAGACCAGGGAGGGCATCCACCAAATCTGATCCAACTGTACAATACGTCGAGTGTCTGAACATTGATGTGACCTACGTTAGAAACTTGTCCAGTAAATGCCAAATCCAGTCACAGCTGTTATTCATGCTTGTGGAGGTATTAGACTCTGTTAGGTACGTTACAGTCAGAGGGGACCTATTTTTTTTAGGTCAGCTTATAACGTAATGTTATAACACAATGTTTATACAGACTCCTATTGTGAAGCCTTGTTTCACTGAGTTCAGGGTGAGTGGTGCGAGAGTAGCATCTCCGGTGTGTCCTGCTGCATCTGTCCCCTTAAAAGTTGAGTGGTTTCTTCACTCAATTTTTTTGTTGGGTTACAGCTTCTTGTTGCAGATTAAACATATGTGGAAAGTAATTGGAGTGCATCTAAATGCAAATGAACCTGTCTCTCAATGTTGATCTCAAACTTTTTTCTTCTTTGCTACATTGTTATATACTAGCTTGCTGTGTTTATTGTCTGTATTGCTAGGTGACCTCACTTATCTTCAGGGTTCAAATAGCAGTTATGCATTAATTCCAGCATTTTAGACCATTTTTGTTCAAGCTGAGTTACAACAGTGTGTTGGAGCTCTCAGTAAAGCTGTATATTCTGTAAAACATATATTTTATTTTAACCCCGCCTTATACATTTTTATTGCAGCGCCACCAGGGGGCAGTAAAAATGCTGTGAGTTGTCAACCCCAAGCCTTAACTATAGGCTGGCTTTGCCTAGCGGACAGTTTCACCATGTAAAGTCAATTTGACTTTGGGTAGGCTTCAACACAAAGTCAGCCCCACTTTGGCTAACCTTTACTATGTAAAGTCATCAGCCTTGCTTTGGCTAATTTTCACTAATTTAAAGACAGTCCCACTTTGGCTACTTTTCACCATATAAGGCAGCCTTCCTTTTGCTAGGTTTCACCAAATTAAGCAAGTCTGGCTTTAGCTAGGTTTCACCATGTAAAGCTGTCAGCCTTACACTGGCTAAGTTTCACCATGTAAAGTTGTCAGACTTCTTTGGCTAGGTCTCACCATGTAAAGTGAGCCTGACTTTGGCTAAGTTTCACCATGTAAAGTCATCAGTCTTGCTTTTGCTAAGTTTCACCATATAAGTCAGCCTTACTTTGGTTAAGTTTCCCCATGTAAACCAGCCTCAATTTGGCAAAGCTTCACCGTGTACAGCCTTCCTTTGGCTTGGATTCTTTGTGTAAAATCAACTTTAGTTTGGCAAAGTTTTCAACTTCTAAACAAATTCAAGCTGAGCTTCAGAAAGTACAACAGTTTGCACTATCCGTCAACATCTGAATTAATGAAGCATCTATGGTAGGAGACCCAAAAGGACACCACTTCTGAGACAGAAACAAACAAAAGCAAAAAAAAGAAAATCTTGGGAAACCAAAATTCTTCTCGAAGAATGTCCAGTGGACAGATGAGACCAACATAGATCATGTGATAAATCACATTATTGTTCTGTTTACAGAAAACAAAACAAGGCCCAAACATGGCTGAGTTACACAGATGTTCTGGGGTTGATTTGTTGCTTCTGGCACAGAGAGCCTTGAACGTGCTCATGGCATTATGAAAGGTAAATGCTGCTAAAGAATTCTGGAGCACAACAGAAGGTCCAATGTCAGTAAGCTGGGTCTTGGTTATGGCAGGACAAATATCCAAAGAGAGATCTTAAAGCAGCAGCTGGCAGAAGGTAACCTCTGAGACCTGCAGAAGATTCCAGGTACAAGACACTGGCTATAGGAACATAATTTCAACTCTTTCTGGAGGGAATCAAACTATTTTTCATTACAGCAGTTTGGGAGTTATTTGGGAGAAACACTGCAAGGGTACCATCATTTCTGGCCATTGCTATATGTCATTAAAGAGTTCTCTTTGGCTGCCTAAAGAAACAAAAAGAATAGTTGTTCTTTAAAGGAACTCTCCAGCACTTGCCAAAGTACTCCATTCAATTACCACAGACCTGCAGTTAGTAAAAAAAAAACAGGAACCTTGTTTTTAATCTCAAAAGTTGTGCTTTCACAGGATTGCTCTTTTTGCCACCTTTATTTTAAGAGTGATATGCTACTATGGATCCTCCTGCAGTTGCATGGTTGTATGCCAGCTCTCATCTTCACCATGTAAAACCTAAAAACACATGTTTAAATGTAGTCACCTTGTGTGGTTGTAAATGCAGTCTCTTGCAGATAGCTCTGCACAAAGATAATGGGGCTATAAATACCTGCAACAGGATTCACAGATTAAGAAGAGTGGATAATGGGCCCAAAGCAGGTGTTAATGATTGGTTAAAAGGAGTGACTGCATTTGGGTGTGCCAAAGACCATAGTGTGAAGGAAGTAGCTGAATTGGCAAGTGGCAAAAATCCCAGTCTACAGGAAATTCTCCTCAGAATTGTGCCAGGGAAGGCATTCTATGATGCAAGGGTGTCTGAACATTGATGTGGTCTCCATTCATAAATGTATCCAGTCCATGGCAAATCTCAGCTGTTATTGGTGCTTGTGGTGGTATTACATGCTATTAGGCACATTTCACTCACAGGTTACTTATTTTGGTAATTTTGGTGAGCTTATTCATGGTAATGCATTAAGGTCTCCAATATGTTTACCGGAAGCTGCAGATAAATTGAAGATTAACACTGAGCGCCTTTTGATAAACTGTTGGGTTTTTGTGTGATAAAATTTGGCTTCCACTATGAGTTAATCTGGCATGCAGCCTGTTAGAAAGAAACTCAGGCACTAAGAAGCAGTTTTCATTGGAAAGTCATGATAAACAGTGCAGTTTCGCTCTGGACTAATATTCATCAGTGTCTAGGAAACTGACACAGAATATGTAGACACTGTGGGTGCTGTCTGGGAATCTTGCCATTAATGTTTATTCGATGATTAATTTTATTTCAGAAGTATTGGCTCTTCTTCGCTTCCCACCACCCACTGTGGTGCTGGTGTAGTGGAATGCGTTCCGCATCTCGTTTGTCTTAACTTCAGCTTTATTTGTTTATTTTCCACAATTGTCAGGTTGCAATTAGCAGGAGGTGTTTGTCTAATAAGCAGCTGTCACTGCACTGAGTTATGCAGGAGTGCTCAAACATCCCACTCGAACTCTGCACCTTTTAACCAGTGAAGTGGAAATATGTTTCTAGAATGTGCTATAAAGAATTAGCCCCTTACAGTCTATGGCATGTTCAGTCTTCCCGTCCTTAATTTCAAAGCTACAGTATATACACTAAAAATGCCTATACGTATACAGTATATATGTTGAATTATAGTAGTTACTGCATAAAACGTCCGGGGAAAAAACAAGATTTATCACCAGAATAAGGAAGTAACCCTTGGAAGCGACACATATTATCTTATTGAGGCTGATGTCTGATGAGAAATGCAAGCAGAGAACAAGCAGCTGCCATGTGCCAAATCGGAATGAGTCAAATAACCACAAGGATATATATGGGGATGTTAAGTCGGTGGTAAATAGCCATACCAATAGGCCAAACGCAGACCCCCAAAACAAATGACAATCACAGAACTAGTTAAACGTTTTATAGTCGCTTCCTCATCTATTCTGACACCATTGTGGGTTAAAAGGGTATACATTCTTTCCACTCCAACTTGCTTGTTAACAGGTCCAGATCTGAGGCCTTGGTTGTGTCCCAACTGTGCACTACATAACAACACATACTAGAGTATGTAGTACATAGAACAGTTATAAATGTTTAAGTTGAGTATACTCAAAAATCCACAATGCACACTTAGAACCAGTCAAGTATGGTAATGATGGACACTATTGTCCCATTATGCAATGAGAAAAGGAGAGGGCGGAGCTTTCTACGTCTGGATGCGACGAACCAGAAATGGTGTATAAACGATATATAACGATATATAACGATATATAACGGTATATAACAATTAATATATTCTACAATCTTCAAATAAAGCAGTATGCTAATATTGGCTGTATCTGAAATACGCCTCCTGTGTGTAGTATGCAGTACAGTAACACTTTATTACCTACAGTGTAGTATAGTAATATAGTCAAACGACCAGTTACCTCACATTTACCTCAGGGCTGTTGTTACTGTATCCATTGTTTAGAGTTAGCTGCTGCTAGCGCTGCTCAGTTCATCTGAAATACATTTAGCCTAGTGGTTAGCTACCCTCGCCTATTTCACTCTAAAACTGAATCTCTAAAGCGAGTTCGACTTTCATTAAACTTCAGACCTGTATATTTTAACGTCCTGAGGCTCATTCTGCTAAAAACTCCCCTCTACAATCACATATACCCACTTTTATACTTGGAGTTGGTCCCATTTTGCTCCCCAACGTTACCCACCACCATTTTCTTTTCCAGAAGTAGACTGAGCTCGTGAGGCCGCAGTGCATAATGGGATACAGTTCCCCTGTACATTAGAAACTCTGACTTATACTACAGCATACTGCATACTACATACTACTTTAAGCAGATTTAGTATGTGAGTAGTATGTAGTATATGTAACTTAGCACATAGTGTATACTGCGTAGTATTAGTCTGTAGTATTGAGACTTCCCAGCTTGCCTAGCTTGTGTTTCCTGTTGTTTGGGGGCGAAACAAAATTACTCAATTGTCATTCTAGCACTTGTACCAATGAAGAAAAGCAAACAAAGAAATGTTTGAGGCTTCTGGGTTCTGTTAGCTAGCTAACAGACCTGGCTATGACACACATATTCTTTGGTAAAAATCTTCTGGACACCTTGCCTTTTTTCAACCCCATGGAGTCCACCTAACTATGCCCCCCTGGTTAAGTATAAGACCACTGCTATACATTTTTTCAGTAACTTTTTGTTACCGATATCACTGACATTGAAACAAATGCAAAAAAAGCCAAACAGATTGGATGCCAATCACTGTGTAGCTCACTGTGTAATCAATAATGTGCTTACATAAGAATACTACAGTAAAGTTAAAGTAACATCTCTGAAGTTCTAATGGTCAAATATGTCCGGGCAAGTGGTAACGAGATTAACCTTTCAGTGTGTGTGCCTGTGTGTCAGAGGAAGCCTTGTTTCCCAAGCTCCATGCATCATAGAAGGATATGATTTCCTGTTCACGTCTCCGAGGACAGATCCCCTTTCCACACAAGCAGCTTTCAGAGTTTGTCAATAATAGATGCTCAGTGGTGAGCGGCATATTTGGGGCAGAGACATGCGGAGTTGGTGTGAAGCTAAGCTGTGGAAAGACTGTTTAGCTGGCCTGGGGCCAAGCTTAGGGCATCTCTCCACCCGTTCACTTAACCCTAACTGCTAGACACTGCGGACTTGTATGGTATCTGAAGTGTCGACCTCTAGCCTTGCACAGGAAGAACACAATCACGAATGGCCTCGGCCTTCATTAATTAGCTGTCTTTTAATGTTTTTGCATGAGGACAACACTTGGCTATGCTAAGCATTTGCTTATTGATGTCACCATCTGGTGTAATGCCTTTACGATGAGAGAGAAAACTGCATAGCACGTGTACTGGGGGAGAAAGAACAGAGCATGAAGTAACCCTAAAGGAGAAAGTACATCAAGGGTAATAGGAGGAGGTGAATTCATATCAGAAATTAGAAGGAAATAAAAACAGAGCTAAAGAACATAAAGGAAACCGTATATCCGCCGAAGACAATTCAGCTCGAAACCATTCCAGCCGACTTTTACGACCTTCAATATGTCTGCAGCGTTTAATGTATGCATGTCCTTGCCTTCCCTGCCGACAAATCATCAGCAAGCAGATCCAAGTGCGTGTCCTTAATAAGCACGCATTAAAACAGCACGGCTGACGCTTGATTTGGCCCTTAATGTCTTGTGCTATTGCTGCTTGTTTGCAAGGTGTGGAGAGCTAGTCGCAGGGCACACGCTCGGAAGGTCACCGCGCCGAGGGTGTGCCAGCGCTGCTTATTATTCATAGAGAATGGCATGTAAATAGAGAAATCGATTTACATCAGCCATGTACATCATCTGCCGTCACGGACTGATGAAGATCCTTTGAATCTACTTTTGTGAGCGTACATTCCGCTTAAGGCCTCTTTTTTTCTTCCCTCCACGTACCTTTAACATCAAAGCCTTGTCTCCTTACATTCTGAATGCCCTCGGGTTCCTCTCACATCACGGAGAGCGGCAGGGAAGTTCACGTGGAGCGTTGAAGACTTCCTCTTTATTCTGCATAGGATCCTCTGAAATGGCATGAGTTACTATGGCCTCTTTTCCACTATAGGGCCCAACGGTTCTAAATGTCCTAGAGTGACTTCCCTGCAGTGCTAACAAACCGTGCTCAGCTACTCGTGCTCAGGGCCTCATGCATGATGACATACACTCAAAAGAAAAGTTGCACAAATAATTACATCCAGAAAAAATCAAAGGACATGAATTAATGAAACTCAGTGGGTAGTGTTGATACTGTGAGACCTGCGAAAGTTTCACGCTCCACTGCACGTGTGACATAAGCAAGGACAGGCCTTATCGCTGTACCTGACTGACCCAACAGCCACGATTGTGGCCATTCAGCGAGCAGTGATGCCCTCCATGAGACATCCTATTAGTGCCAGCACCATTGTAGGACTGTATGCACACAGACCATCATGATGACTGCTCTTAACACCATACCAACGTCACCAAAGACTGCAATGGTGTTGTGCCAGGCTGTCATGGAGAGACTTAGAATGGTAGAAGGTCATCTTCAGTGACAAGTCCCGCTTTAGTCCTGGTTGAGATGACCAATGAATCACACCACAGTTGTCACGTGTCACACGTTCAGAAGGCCTGGCGTCACTCCGCCTCCACGCCTATGACAAAATCTGCAGGAACTGTGTAAGAATGTTGAAGCTGCATGGGATGGATTATCACATGACACCATTAGGAATCTCCACAACTCCATGCTGAGACGTCTGGCAACACCATACAGAGAGCCACTACTTCTGAATGTGTAGCCCAAAAATTATTGCCCGTATTAGTCTAAATTTGATGATTTCATGATTTAATGTTCCTGGTAACATTTAGCATTGTAATCACACTTCCTTCTTTTTAATTTCTAAACCTTATATATTAATAATTATTTATGTTCTTTGTTACCTATATTGTAAAGTTGTCTGCACGTGTCTCTTAAAAACTGCTTCATAAATGCACAACAGTGTTAAATAAATATTACATAACCAATATAGATATTTATACATATAAATTTAATATGCACTTGATAAGCTTTGTGCTTTTACACATATATGAATTGTGTTAAGGTACATATTTAAGAAATCCTTAATTAAGGTTTTTTTTTTTTAAAAGATTTCAGTTCATTAGTTGTTACTTCTTAGTGTGCCAATTGTAACACAGTCACATAGTTTATTACTATGATTATGTAATAAATGATTGAAACATCATACTTAATAAACTCAAAATTAATGTCAGTTCTTATTTTTATCATGAGTTAATGAATAATTGCTACATTACTTAACTATTTAGCAATGTTATTACTGTCTTAAGTAGCGTTAGATGTATCCTTATTGTAAAATATTACGAATCAAATGATATGTATTACTGAAATCCAAAACACTGGAATGTGTACTTTAGCCTGTCTTTGCTGGGTTATGGCTTTGTTATCTTATAACAAATCTCCACTGAGCTGTCGGGTTGCCTAACAAAATGGCAACAGTGTGACTGTGTGAGGTTAGTGGGTTCTAGGAGCAGTGGAAGGGAGGCCTAGCACACCATGAACACCAGTGATTCTAATTTGATGGGAATAGCTTTGCATAGGGAGGTGTATGTAATGCCATATTAAAGCCGTATCCATTCCGCTTGTAACCGTAGGTGGTAAGAATTTCTTCAGAATTTATTGCATGAATTAAAGCAAATTGCCGCTTTAAATTTGGGGCTGTATTTGTCTTTCTCAAGAAGACTTCCAAAAGCTCCAGGAAGGTTTATTGTGTAACTTCAACTGCAATCCGGGATCTGTAAAATGTTAAGCTTGTTTACTTCACATTTATTGTGTACACTCACTGATAGGAAGATAGGACCTTTTAGACAGCTCATGTCCCGAATACAACTATCGCACCCCAACATGAGCCAAACTGAAATGGTCCTGAACCAGAATGTTTATAAAAATGAGAAACGCAAGCCATTAGGGCAGTTATGATGTTGTTCTTGGGTTCGCACTCCGAGTCTACAAAGCTTACCAAGAAAATGTCTCCTCAGTGTTTTCCCCCACTTGTTAGAAACCAACGAGTGGAGCTGAAAAGCAGCCGGGACTGCAGTTTCGGATGGTGCTCTCAAGCACAAATCGAGGATTATCACAGCGTTCCGAGATCAAAGTGAGGCTGGACTGTCATCTGTAGGGTGTGATAGTCCTGCTGTGGCCCAAACCGTTCTAACCAAGCATGAAAGCACAGAGGCGAGAATCGTTCCTGAGGTGTAAGCTGGCGACCTGTGGGCCCTGCTGACAAGGCAGCTTGCCTTATGTTCTTGGCATGCCGGGGCGGGGGCATAGCTTTGAGGTGGGGGTGCTTTTCTGCAGCACGGAAGCTTGTTGAATTATTTAGGGCTTCTGCAATGGCACTGTCTGACCAGCACAGTTTCACACTCACCGTTTCTGACCTCCATCGTACTGTGCACAAAGGACTCAACACTGTATTCTGCTGGTGTTTATTCTTCCGATTCCCAGCCCTGGTCCTGGAGCACCAATGTGTTTCCCTGCTCCAGCCTTCTCCACCTTTTTTTACCTAATAAAATTATTAAACCAGGGTTATTCTTTTCTTTACTATAGGGAAGAACCAGAGTATTCAGGTACTCAAATATTTGTTCGTTGGGCAAGTATTTATTTTTAATTTTGGGATTTGGGAATTTTTCCCTTGCCCATTTTTATCAGTAAAGGTGACCTAGAAAATACAATCCGCCATAATCACTCACAACGTCACACTTCAGTACAGGCTGGCGACGGTAAGAGAAAGACATAACAATCACAGAAATCCTTTCACAGTGACTGTGCTGTTTATTCTGAACCACTGTCGGTTAAAAAAGGGTTCAGTCCTTTCACTCCCAATCGCTTGTTAACATGCCTAGGTTCAAACCTCTACTGACCTGCTGAAGATCATCTTTTTATGACCAACAAGGCTGATAACTTGAAAGACGGAGACGTGGTTTCATAGCAGAGGATGAAAATCCATAGCCTGCGTTAGGAGTGTCTCCAGGAGGCAGGTTTAGATTTGCCAGTAAGTGCTAACATTAGCTAGGTTGGCTAGCTAGTAAACAAAAACATTGTCTTTTTTCATTAGTTTGAGAAACGTAGCTTGCCTTTTGGACTTCAGCCATTTCCTCCTCTCTTTCTCTTTCTCATCCTAAAGAGTAAAAAGATAATTGAGTAGTTTTTTGGACTCAAGCATCGAAAGCCTCAGCAAGTGCAGTAGAGGCTATAGCATGGCTGGCCCAAATACTATTTCGTGAGTGCAGGAGGTTTGACACCATTCAGAAGTGAATTATGATTGGATTAAAACGAATTCAATTGCTTGTATCTAATGATTTGTTTATAGTATAGGATATATGTCTGTGTGTCTGCCCTGTGATGGACTGGTGGTCTGTCCAGGGTGTTTCCTGCCTTCTGCCAGTGAGCACTCCTAGTTCCAGTGCAAAACTAAAGAAGTAAATTCAGATGTAACACGTGTTTTAACTAACCAAACATTTAGGCTACATTCACATTACCAGCCTGAAGTGGCACAAATCTAATGTTTTCAGAGCTGTGTGGTTTCATGCTTCCTGGTTTTTCCATAATCCACTAGTCTATGATGCCAACACCACATGCTGAACTTCCTCTACTTTCCCTGCTCTGCATCTCCTGAACACTAATCATGTTCAACTTTTTCTCATTCTCCATGATTGTATAAATACCTGTTCATGCTCAGTCACTCTTTGGGGAATCTTGCTAATGTATAAGTCCCATACTAAGTGTTTTTGTGTTATGACTTTCCTTTGTATTACCATCTATCTGTCCTTCTGTTAAGTCTTTTGGTATTTTTCCCTTTGTCCTGTTGGCCTGGCTCTTTTGCTTTGCCAGTTTCTGGAGTTATGCTTAGTCTAGCCATGTCTGTTTTGGTTGCTTTGGTTTGTATAGTCTGGTTTTCTACTGGCTCTGTATTGACTTACCCACACCTCTACGTTACACCCATTTCATCTATTACAACCATGAGTATCTAGTTCGTCAATCCATCGTTACATGTGGACACACAAATCTGATCTCTTCAAATCTGACCTGGGCCAATATCATATATGATGCTAGATCATAAAAATTTGTGACCATGTGACCGTATTGAAAACACCCAGACTAGAAGTCATGTGTTTTCTATTTCATTGCCCATGTGCCATCATACAGCATTAACATGGCAGCAGTGCCACACCTAAAGTTTGAGCCAGTAAACAGTGGAAAAGCAAAGCCTCTCTCTCTCTAATAATGAACAGCTGAGAGGGATGACTTTCTCTGCTGGATCGTTTGCTAGCTGTATATGATGCCTGTGATTAATTATTAGGATGTGCACATGTGGGACGTTTCAGCATGTTGGTTCGTTCGCATTAATGACAGATTTGAGTCACTTATGTTCACTAATGAAAACTGTCATGTTGGAGAGATCAGATCTAAGCAAGAAATCAGATTTGAGCAATGAGGCTTGTATGTGTGATCATATCCTTTCTCTGCTTGCACACTGCAAGTGATAAAGTCATTTGGCATCACCCGTGCAAGAGGTGATGAGTCACTGGTGGGCGTGTCCACCAGCATGCAGCCATGCAGCATGTTGGACTGAATTGCATCATCAAGCAAACCATGTTTTTAAAGGAACAGCATCCAGTACACACAGTGTATTTAGGCCTCTACAACCTCTAAAATTCCAATCATGTTTTTTTAATTAGGTCCACATATACAATTACACATCATAAAGAAGGGGAAATCCGGACACAGCAGCGCTGAGTATCTCCTCTGTTTTGGGAAAGGAACAAATCTTTAGTAGTGACCAAAGTCCGTGGAGCGTTTTTCACAGAACATGAGAACCTGTTTTCTGATTGGTGGTCACCTCCACCATCACTGTTCATCTGGGTTAAGGCTGAGCATAACTTAATTTGATCACGTCACTGAATTCGTTTACGGTTACATTGCCATACACCACTGAATGTCACAGACTCATTGAAAATGAATGATTTCTGCTCACTGTATCGATTACACTAGTATGTTAGTTATCAGTGCTGTGTTTCCTTATGATTTACTGAGTTATTACTTAACAATTTAGTAATATTTATAAGCTTAATACATAGTTAAATTACGATACCTCCTATTTCTACGCTGACGTGGTGTTAAGTGGAGAAAACACTGCAATGGTCTTGTGCCAGACTGTCATGGACGGACTCAGAATGGCAGCGGGTCATCTTTAGTGACGAGTTTTGTCTTGGTGAAAATGTTGCGGGAGCTAACACATAGGTGGAAAGAAGGGGGAAAACACAGGCCAGGAAAACTCTGATAAATAGCAGTGTTGCCAACCTGGGATTTTGTCACTACATTAGGCTACCTTTCTGACCCCTTTCGTGACATTTTGTTTCCAGAAAAGAACCCAACTTTTGGACAAACGTCCATAGAAGAGTTATGCCCATACTGCTCTGTGAGCAAGACACACATCCCTTGCTACCTTGGAATAGTCCCACCAGGAACATAATGTGGGATTTCCTTTTCATAGACAGAGTAACATTTATAAAAGGTGACCTTTGCTACCAAAGTCCATACATGCTAACTTTACTCTGTTAGAATAAATATAAAAATTTAATAATGTAACATCCAAAAGACTTTCATTGTAAGACTTTAAAGAGACCATGTTTTCCCACCATGGACATGCACAGTGCGGTTAGCAGATTTGCTCAGTACTCAATTGTGCAGCGTGTTTTTAGGAGATTCGTTTCACGTGGCATGGTACTGTGTTTTCTTACAGTGTGAGGCAAGAACAAGATTTTTAAAAGCACACAGAGTATGTGTAGCTTTAAAGAGGACATTTAATTACAACTCAATCTCTCAGCCCAAAAGATGTAATTCCTGCTGTCACCATGCTACAGATGAGGAACAGTGTCAAAGGAAGAGAAGAAGAGCTTTCCTGACACAGGTCTCCTCCACAGTAGCGCTACACAAAGGAAATTAAAGTAGCTAGCATAGCTAGCTAATGTACATCACAATCACACACATTCACCACCACCTCCCCAGGTGGAGACACAGAGGCATAATATAGGAGAAACAGTGAAGCAGATACTGCCAGCCTTAGTTTCAGAGCAGTTCCTGAATGATTTATTGTAATTACTGAATATTAAACGTTTTCCGGTTAATAATTGAATAACATGCAATGTAAGGAATTAATGACCAATTCCCAGGCTGAGCTGTAAAATACTAACATGTGCAGGGAAGGCAGAGCTGGTAACCATGGCTCAGTTGGTTTGTGGAATGGCAGATATTTCAGTCTATAAAAAAGCCCCAGTCAGTGTATAGGTGTCTGAAAAAAACAAGGGCGTATAGAATTCCCTTTTATTGCAGGCACTCAAGTGTCGTGGCTGCAGATGAAATGCATCGCCAATAGTAATTAAGACTCCGCGCAGCATGTCACTGGAGGGTGGGTGTAGGGTAATGGCAGCTCTGCGGCCGGGGGACGGAATCCCTGGGCAGGGAGAGAGAGGGGGAGTAATTAAAATGTAGGGCCCCCTTACAGTTCACTCCGGCTCTCCGTCAGGGGGCTCTAACAGCTTCCATATGAAGCGCTTTACGAGTGCAGGGGAGCTCGATTAATGGCAGCCGGCGGGGGCCAGCGACCGTCAGGAGAGGTACCTGTCAGGGCCCCGCCAAGCGACGCCCATTACATAAGAGCAACGACCCCAGGCGGACATCAGCCTTGTGGAATGAAGGTACAGGGCTGGTGGGAGGGGATCAAATGGGAAGAGGAGGCAGATCCAGAGCAGATTTGTTGAGCTACTTATTTATAATAAGCTATTTGCATGTCAGTTGTATTTGATGCTAATAAGTCATATGGCTGGTGATTAAAGAAAGGAGGGTGTAAATATGGTATTTTTCCTGGTGTTGAAGAAAGAGGAGAAATTCTGTGCAGAACTCAGAAACCATATTTGTGCTCGTTGGTAGAACCGATTACCGATTACAATGTAATTTCATTATTGAATGAAATGACATTGAGACTCTTAATGCAGTCTCTTTGTCTTTGCGTGACATCTTGAAGTCAGAAAGTCAGCCTGTAGAATAAGAATGCATATGAGATTGTGAGGATGGACAGACAGACTGTGACGCGCGCTGAGCTAAAAGCAAAGCTAGGTTTATTAAACAGGCTCGTAGCACAACACAGCAGCTACAAGACACAAGCAGATATAACCAAGATGGCAAGGACAGAGTCAGAGTAACGAGACGAGCAGAAGCCAGGCAAAACAATCAGACCAGCAACAGCATTCAAAGGGGAAAGACAAAGAGTAAACCAGAAAGTCAAAAGGGAGTCAAACCAGGAAAGCAAACGAGAACAACAACAGAGGAAACCGCTCAGTACGCACAAAGAGGCAATACTTCGCAACGGGTCAGTGGGAGAGAGGAGTATTTGTACCAGAGGCTAATCAGCTACAGGTGAAATCAGTATTCTGGAGACCTAGACCTGAGAGACGGAGCGGATCTGGGAGATGGTGGACATGTGACTGTGATGTCTTCGAGTGGTGGATTATGGGAAATGGAGTCCAGGAGATTGGGGGTGGGAGGAGAGCCAGCAGGCGTGACAGAGATGTGCCATTTATTGCATATTTCATGTAATTGCTGTATGTCGTATGTTTACTACACTATGTATCAGCACAAAAAATATATATTTAATTCCATAATTACATTTAACGAGTACAGTATACACTTTAAAAAGTATATCTTTGGTCCAACATTAAAAAAATGCACATGAATTAGGTTTATTCAACCTGCAGAAAGGACTTCAAACGAACGATTCTTTCAATCAAAGTCATTTTCTGAGTTGAATAAAACGTATTCCATTGCTGGTAACAAAATGAATAATTTAGGTTGCACTTGTAGGGGGAATTTAGTATCTCCAATTCTGACTGCTGACTCCTAGTCTTTGGACTGTGGGAGATTACCCATAGGAAACCCACCCAGACACAAGGAAAGCCTGCAAACTCCACACAGAATGAACTCTGGATGCCCCAGCCAGGATTCTTCATGCTGTAAAGTAACAGCACTACCCAATGCACCACTGCGCCACCCAGGCATCAAGTAATAGTATCTTAAAGTGATCACCTGCCTAAATCTGAGCACTTATACCTCAAATAGCTTAGCATGGCTCAGGTTAAACTGCTCTATGTGTAAGCACAAATGCTCAGTAATTAATATTCATATTCAGCTAAGTTCAGAGGACACAAAAACATACCTAATAGCGTGTAATACCTCTATGAGCACCAATAGCAGCTGTGATTGGATTTGGCATGGACTGGACAAGTTTCTGGATGTAGGCCACATCAGTGTTCAGACACTCTTATATCAAAGATTGGTCAGTCAGGTCAGATTTGGTAGATGCCTTCCCTGGCGGTTTACTGGTTGTTTCAGATAGTCCCAGAAAAGGATCCAAATCAGGGGATTTTGCAGGCCGGTCCAGATGTGTGAATTCTCCTAAAGGTTCATCATGCCTATCAGTCACATTGCGGCCATTTGTACGTGAGAATCTTCTTGGAGAGGTCTTCTTGGAATACAGGGATAGGAATGTTAAGTTCCTCTTTAAGATTAAAAGAGCAAAAGGAAAAACCTGGTTATCCAGCAGCTCAATATAGGCCCTGTGGTTCAAATTTACAGTCACCTCAACCAGAGAACCCATTTCCACATCATTAAAACACACCCAGAATCTCAATAGACATGTCCATGTGAACACTGTATTATATACAACATTAAGGCTTCTATTGTATTTCATCTGTTAGAACTTCTGCATGTATTTTAGATGATTATATGTCATACAGTGTGAAATAAGCAAACGAGTTTATTAGAGAATTTCTTTATCCAATAAATCCACCAAAAAGAAAAACCACAAACAGGACAAACATTTGCAAAGTTAACAAAAACCAGAGCAGATGAGCAGAGGATTTCAGCACTCGGGTGAGACGCATGGCGGAGCACAGTGTTTGGTCCTGGTTGACACTTGGCCAGTTATGGAAAATGGATCAGGAAGGGATATGCGGTGCTACTTCTGCTGCGCTCTGCCAAGGCAAAAAAAACTTAGCCTTCTTGGTGATGGTGCCGTCCTCGTCACGTGAACGGGCCACAGGCAAACACGTGCATGCCCCTTTTTTTGGGAATACGTGGAATAGATTGTTACTGTTGAAACAATAACGTGGTAATTGCTTCAATTCTCCGCTGGCACAGTGAACCACTATGATTCAAATACCGCTGCTAATGTCTTTTGCACTGAAATGCTTTTGGTAGGAGGTCACAATGTCTTATTGTTTCCTAGCTGGAAGATTCCAAAGAGTTTCCACAGCATCATACACTAAATCAGATCACTACGCTTCCCAAAAACTAGGCGGCTTAATAACAAAAGGAGTGGACAAATCCTCAGATAGGGAACATCTGCAAAAGCATAGTGAATCACAGCTGTAGAATAGGAATTCAGGTGTTGGACAGGGACACAGTAAGTGTAATGTGTTAGTGTACTGTAAGTAGTGTGTTGATGTACAGTAACTCGGTAAGTGTAATGCGTTAGTGTGCTGTAAGCAGCGTGTTGGTGTACAGTAACTCGGTAAGTGTAATGCGTTAGTGTACTGTAAGTAGCGTGTTGGTGTACAGTAACCCAGTAAGTGTGATGCGTTAGTGTGCTGTAAGTAGCGTGTTGGTGTACAGTAACCCAGTAAGTGTGATGTGTTAGTGTGCTGTAAGTAGTGTGTTGGTGTACAGTAACTCAGTAAGGGTAATGTGTTAGTGTACTGTAAGTAGTGTGTTGGTGTACAGTAACTCAGTAAGGGTAATGTGTTAGTGTACTGTAAGTAGTGTGTTGGTGTACAGTAACTCAGTAAGTGTAATGCGTTAGTGTACTGTAAGTAGTGTGTTGATGTACAGTAACTCGGTAAGTGTAATGCGTTAGTGTACTGTAAGTAGCGTGTTGGTGTACAGTAACCCAGTAAGTGTAATGCGTTAGTGTGCTGTAAGTAGCGTGTTGGTGTACAGTAACTCAGTAAGTGTAATGCGTTAGTGTGCTGTAAGTAGTGTGTTGGTGTACGGTAACTCAGTAAGTGTAATGCGTTAGTGTACTGTAAGTAGTGTGTTGGTGTACGGTAACTCAGTAAGTGTAATGCGTTAGTGTACTGTAAGTAGTGTGTTGGTGTTCGGTAACTCAGTAAGTGTTAGTGTACTGTAAGTGCGTGTTGGTGTACTGTAAGTAGCGTGTTGGTGTACGGTAACTCAGTAAGTGCAATGCGTTAGTGTACTGTAAGTAGCGTGTTGGTGTACGGTAACTCAGTGTAATGCGTTAGTGTACTGTAAGTAGTGTGTTGGTGTACAGTAACTCAGTAAGTGTAACGTGTTAGTGTACTGTAAGTAGCGTGTTGGTGTACGGTAACTCAGTGTAATGCGTTAGTGGTGTAATGCGTTTGGTGTACTGTAACTCAGTAAGTGTGTAATGCGTGTGTACTGTAAGTAGTGTGTCAGTAAGGTGCTAATAAGTGTAATGTGTTAGTGTACTGTAAGTAGTGTGTTGGTCTACAGTAACTCAGTAAGTGTAATGTGTTAGTGTACTGTAAGTAGTGTGTTGGTGTACAGTAACTCAGTAAGTGTAATGTGTTAGTGTACTGTAAGTAGTGTGTTGGTGTACAGTAACTCAGTAAGTGTAATGTGTTAGTGTTAGTGTACAGTAACTGTAAGTAGTGTGTTAGTGTGCTGTAAGTGTACAGTAACTCAGTAAGTGTAATGCGTGTTAAGTGTACTGTAAGTAATGTGTTAGTGTGTTGTTGTGTTTTGAACTCAGTAAGTGTAACTTGTTAGTGTACTGTAAGCAGTGTGTTGTAGTGTTTTGACCTGTTGGACAGAGCTTAGTTCTAGCTAATGGAAAATGTTTTCCTATATTTGAAGGCAAATACCTGTACTTTATACTTCTACTCCAGTGGAGGTCTAAAGGGAGGAACTTCAGCGTTTACTGAAGGAACATTTTACCTTGGGGATCTCTACTTAAACTCAGGTACATGTTCTGTGTACGTTGTCCCCACTGGAGTTCAGGTGTTTCTGAAGCTAAAATAGAACAAAAATTAAACCATTAACAGGATGACTCATAGCTGAATGTCCGCAGTCATGGCTATAGGGTCCATCATGTACAGCGCTAAGGCCCATCCTTGCTTATCTCACATGAGTGTAAAACTTATATTATTCGCATATCTCGCAATGTCAAACCTACCCACCAAGTTTCGTTCCTGTAGATTGACTTCTGGATGCAGCTATAAAAACACTGCACAAATTACTTTCTTTAGCTCAGTTTAAAAGCTTTAGTTCCCCTTTGAAGTTTAGTAAATATTCATGATGGACAGACCAATAGAATTGTTTCAAAACTGCTTAGAATAAATCTTGTTATATTAACCCCTCCTGCAGGTTCAGAAAGCCGTTTTATCCTCCTGTAAAGATCCATTTTGGAGGTTTTTATGTTGGACTGCATAATTCCATTAGTGCTATTCTACAGTTCAATGTCTCCGTTCAGCTAAACATAAAACAAGCTTCTACGAGTAGCCAAGTCTAAAATTTTGACTGGTAGCTTACATGTTTGATAGTCAGGTGTCCACAGACTTTTGGCCATTATACTGTAGCAAATTTCTCCTTTAGCAAACAGAAGCTCTATGGTTCTTTTGGTCAAACCAAACCCTTTAACTAAAGGCTGAGCACAGCTATCAGTCCAGTCGAGCATATTTTTTGGAAGTAACTTCCCCAAAACTTGAATAAATAAACGAACGTGGAACCGCACAGTGAAAAGAGCCAGCGGGAAGGAGCCAGAAACTAGAAATCAAGTGTACGGGGAGAAGGAGAGGCAAGAAAAACACAGTGCATCTCTCTGTGTGCACAAGCTGTCAGGCCGCACGCCGTCCCAGCAGAACTTGGCCTGTCAGGAAATAGACTTGTGGCCAATACCTACCCTCTCCCTCATTCTCTCTCTCACTCTCTCTCTCGGCAGCTGCAGCCTGTGTTCCCCGAACACATCTACCCAGCAATCTCACCACTCGGTTCGGCGTGAGCGCTCCCACCTTGTTAAAATCACAGAGGTTTCTGCCCTGTCAATGCAGTTGAAAGAGTGCCCTCAGTCACCAGAGAGAAAGAGAACGCCAAAGAGAGAGAGAGAGAAAGAGCGAGAGTGTGAGAGAGGGGGGGGAGAAAAGACAACGAAACAGTTGACTCAAGCTGTCACTGGCTCTAAAGCTGGAGCTTTCCAAGTATCGATTCTTCTACCTGGAGCTCGGGTGAGTCTGAGGCGTCCATGAGAATCGCTCAATTAATTCCCATCTTGAGGCAGAGCTGGGACAGCGAGACGTACGGCATAAGCCCCCCGTTAAAGTCAGGGTGATACAATTCTGCCACCCACAGACGGCGAGAAAGACGTGATAGCATCCCGGCCGCACTTACCCACCCATGTGTCCCTACTGTCATCGTGATGGATATCTCGCAGAGTCGATCAGACTCGACGGGCTTAATTGACAGAGTAGACGGAATTCGGTTCATGTTTAATGTCTCAGGAGCACTCGCCTGGACCGGTGCGACTTGCCAAGAGATGAAGGATCAATTTTTCATTTTCATAAGGTCAAAAGTGTGATTCTCCTAGTTAAATGTACAGGTGTACTGGTGCTCTAGAGGATGAGCTTTTATGCTAGCACCGTTGGGTTTCTCAATGACAATTAAAGCCAAAGCCCAACCAGCAAGCACCTGCAGCAAGTAAATCGAATTCAGGTATGATAAGAACTGAACTGTCAAAAACCACAGTAGAAAATGCAAAGCTCAGGGAATAAAACAAACACCATACACCTCTCAAAGGTATTGTTTAGGTCACTGAGGACTACTGAAGTTGCTCTTTACATTGGTAAAGTCTGGCCTTTACTATCTCAGAGCGACACAGAGAGACTCGTTTATGCATTTGTAGAGGCAGAGTTGATCTTTCTATTGGGGGTCCTAAGAAAACAATACAATCCTTTACAACCTGTACCGGACACAGCAGCTCGGATCCTAACAGCAACTAAAACAGAGCTCATATCACTCCTGTCTTAAAAGAACTGCCCTGGCTGTCTGCATCTGTTAGAATAGCTTCTAAAGTTCTGCTTCTAGTCTATAAAGCTATAAATGACCTTAAAGCACCTGCTTACCTCACAGAATGTCTCTCTGTTGATGCTCCAGCTCATGATACTAGATCTGCAGATACTGACCTTCTGCAAACGGTTTATGTAAATTACAGACAGCATGGAGAGACCTCTTTCAGTTATTCTGTTTCTAAACTGTGGAACTCAATTCCATCTCCTACTAGACAGGCAGACTCAGTAAACACGTTCAAGAAATTATGAATTTGATCTGTCTTTGGGTCATCGTATATACATTCATTGTATAATATACACTTACCGTCAAAGGACTGGCTGCACGAAAAGTTGCACCTAGATGGAATTAGCTGACAGGAATGAAACATGGTGGGCTGACATTGTGAAACATGAAAATTATTCAAGTTTCAAATAAGAAAATGATTAAAGTAAGCAAGGACGGGCCTTATTACTGGACCTGACTAACCAAACAGCCACGATTGCAGACATTCAGCGAGCAGTGATGCCCTCCATGAGTCACCCTGTTAGTGCCAGCACCATTGGCAGACAGATGTAGGACGCAGGACTACATGCACCCAGATCGTTACAATGACTGCCCTTAACACCACATCAACATTACATAAGACTGTAATGGTGTCATGCCAGACTCTCATTGAGTAACTCAAAATGGCAGCGGGTCATCTTCAGCAACGAGTCCCACATTTGTCTTGGTGGGGACGACCAACGCACTGTGGTCATCGCCATGATGAATGGTTTGTTGTTGTCCAGACGGGCAGGTGTCACTCCACCTCCACCCCTACTACAAAATCTGTAGGAGCTGTGTGAGAATATTCAAGCTGCATGGGATGGATTATCACAGGACACCATTAGGAACATCTACAACCGCCTTAGCAAACATGGCGGCCTGACACCATCCTGAGAGACACTTCTTCTGTATGTGTAGCTCAGTAAATATTGGCCATATCAGTCTAAATTTGTCATCATTTATTGTACCTGGTAACCTTTATCTTTTCAATAGCACTGCAATCCCACACTTCCTTCCTGCTATTTTTTGATGAGTGTATAATTTCTGCCATTACTAATGATAGCCAGTGCTAATGGTATAAAATTTGCCCTCTAAATAATAAATATTACTATTATAATTTGTATTATTTGACCAATTAGTTCTATAATGCAATGCCTTTATTGTATGTTGACCAACAGTCGCAACTGTGCAGCAGTTTAACAGGTACCTCAGATGTGGTGAAGTGCAGATCTGGTGATATCCTGTATTCGTTGAATCTTCTGACTCAGTAAGTCTGCAACAATCTGCTGCACACCTCCAAGAGAATCTGCTCACTGCTGGCGTGAGGTTCTGCACTCTGAAAACTGCCTCCAGTTTCTGAAGCTACTGTCAGGATGACTGACTCAAACTATGTGCCCAATTTGTCTTGCTAGCAAGTAGGGCTATAGCCAAGACCCCGCCGTTGAGTTCAAGACAAGTCCAGGACCATGACTAGTCAGCAAGACCAAGTCCAAATGAAAGCAAAACTGGGTCAACACCAAAACCCCAAATACTCGAGTCTTCTTCAAATCCAGGCCTTGGTAAGTCTTCATCTCCTTCCAGAATGAATTACTGGAAAATATGAAGGAAGGACTTGCTTTCCACAAAAACAAACTTGTGTGTACAAAAATAACTCATCAAAACATCAAATCCTAAACATAAAAATACCTCCTTTTGTGCTCACAAGTACGAATGTGGTATAGATTAAAAAAGTCTCTTTTCTTTCAACACCTACATGAAATAAATCCAGCAACTGCCCATTCGTGAAATATCAGGAAAATGTAGTTTAAGAAACAGCTGTTTCTGTCTCAATGGCTTGAGTCAATTAATGTACTTGGCTGTTCAATTTTGCCCAAGTTTGCAGTTTTGCCATCATAATAACATTAAATTTTCTTCTTTAAAACATCAGCATATTTTCAGGCTGACATACAGGTGAAACTTAGTAAAATGAACTGCTCCAATCAATAAACATATTTGTCCGATATTAAGAACCCTTGTCCTTTCATCTGCACTGGATGTTTTAACTTAATTCAGCTAGTATTCAGGCCGCCTTAAAATTTTGGCTTATTTCAGCTTTAAATAATATGTTATTAAACCATTAACATTTATTTATTTTCAGCAAACCTACTAATAAAAATCCAATTCATTCAAATTTTTAAGTTAAGACATTTATTATTATTAAACATTCAGCAGAACAGCATCATGGTTGAAAAGCTGTAAATTCAGTAAAAAGTCATTTCGATGTTGTAAGACTACTGAGCAAATCAATACTTAACTGAATTCAATGAAATTCTTTTAAACAAAATTTAAATGACTTTTGATTTAACAGAACTAATAACAGCACAATGTCTAGGCTACTTTCTGAAGTATAAATAAACTAAGACACATCTTTTTATGGAACAAAATTATCATCAAATTGCAAGAATTCACAAACTAATGCCTACATTGTAAAACTTAGCAGAACAATAAGAGAAGGACTATTCAGAGCTCAGCTGGGTTGAGGGCTGAGGTGCAAGAATATGTACCTGTTTAATCATCAAATGGTTTAAATAAATACATCTACGGCATTTAGCTGACGCTCTCATCCAGAGCGACTTACAAGGTTAATCATATTACAGGTAGGCCAATGTAGTGTTAGGAGTCTTACCCAAGGACTCTTATTGGTGTAGCACAGCATAGTCACCCAGAACAGGAAATCAAACCCCAGTCTCCCACATGGGACGGTAGCTTCCTGGTGAGTAGTGGTGTTATCCATTGTGCCACACCAACCACTAAATAGTTTAGTGGAGGTCAAGGCTTCTGACCATATGTCTGGTAGGTTTTATTGCTCAGCATCAGAAAGTCTATTTTAGTAGGCCAAATGGCCGACTACATCCCATTCGCTTTTACTGATGTAAAGAAGCTTCAACAATAAAAGACCTGAGTGAGACAAAATGGTACACAATGGTACTCAATAGCTGCGTTTCTATCCAAACATACTGCATGAGTGATTAGGGGCTGCACTGAAATGAGCAGGATGGACAGATTTAATTGGGTTTGTGCTTTAAGTAGCCATTTGCCTTTGTATTATGGACATGCACTGGGCAGAACTGAGGGTTCCACTTTAAACGGTACCAGAATGTAACTGCCGTACTATTTAAGGTGGAGCAGGATATACAGAAGCTGACCTTAACCTTGTTCCATCTTTGATCTGGGAGCGTAAACACTACTAACAGTTCTAGAAGCACATAATGCAGATTTGGTCCAAATTTGGTGGATCTTTTCTGGCACAATTCTGAAGGAAATTTCCTGTAGACTGGGATTTTAGCCACTGCTGGTGGCCCTGTATAACCGTACACTTCCATACACCTGTAAATTCAGCTACTTCCTGCACACTATGGTCTTTGGCACGCTCTCCTTTAAACCATTCATTAACATCTGCTCTGGAGCCATTTTCCACAACATGGAATGAGACATTCACTGCACTGTACCACCTCTTCTCAATCTATGAATCCCGTCACTCACACCCACCTTGTATTTATAGCCCCATCATCCTCATGCAGTGCCATCTGCAGGAGCCTGTATGTACTGCCACCTTAAACACGCAAGGCTTATTTGCACATTGTACATTTTTTGAATATGATGATATAACGTTGTTTGTTCTGTGCACTCACTACAAGAAAAGCAAACATCGGGTACGTGTTTATGCATCTTATGATCATAATATATAAGCAAATTAAGTGTTTTCTGATTCCAATCTATAATATAGAGCTAATTTTGCTTCATTCAGAAGCTTCCTTCTTGTTATAGCCTACAGATGGCAACTGCTAATCGTTCTCACCGAGCAGATGTTACAGCACAACAGTTTCCCCATTTCTGATTATTATGCATGTTTTCATCTATGTTTCTCTCCATGCAATGGCAGATAATTGTGGAGACTGTAATTTCTTTGCACGCCGTAACTGCAAACTGGGCAAAAAGAAATAAACGTTCCTCCGTGGAAGATTACTTGAGACAGTTCCCCAATACAGGTCGAATTCACTGTATCATCAGTTTTTATATTCCCCCCCAGAAATGGCCCAGTCAGCAGCAGCTCTCCCTGCATGCATGTTTACCCATTAAATTTGTTATTTGAGTGATCTGTCTCTGAAAACGAGGAACTAAAAGTCTTTACTTCTTCTTTGGGCTGCCTATGTTCCTACTTCCTACTGACATAAAAATAATCAGCGCAAACCAGAACGGACTTGTTCGCCCCCGTGCCTTCGATATTCAGCTTGTTTGTGATTGGTATAATAACATAACCCTGCTTGATCTCCTGAGGACTGTGAAACGAGGCCAAGAGTTCCACAACTAACATCTATTCCACCCCCCACCCCCCCTCCCCTTCTCTACCTCTGATGTCTCAGTAAACTGCACAAATCAGGAGTAACTGCAACATTGCCTCCGTAGACCCTCCTGGTTCCTCTGGTTGCTGAAATATGAACAAGTGGTTAATTCGGATTGCTGTGTGGAGGATACATGGAATTAGCTGATCCTCATCTAACGTCAGCGATCCCTCTGAGGGCTGCCGTCTGCTTTGAGCTGGGTCTCGCGGCTCAACTTGCTTCAAAGCCTTGTGTCTCCAGGGGGGTCTGCAAATAGTTCTAGCCGGCCTCCACGCAAGACCACAAGCCAAATGAGGGCAAAGCTAAGATTTGGCTTTTTGCTGAGGTCTGATCTGGCGGTCTTTCCAACATCACGTCATCAGATTGCATCTGTTTTAGTGTGGTCCCTTAAAACATTCCCTCCACACACCTACAGTATTTCTGAAAAAAAGGGAAATGTTGTTTTATGTTGTGACTTTAGGCCTGAGAAAGATATCATATACTGTAAATATACAAAACTTAATCATCATATATGTTATATACAATATTAAAATGATTATAAGCTGCACAAATGAGTCACCTTGCATGTTTAAGGTCATAATAACCTTAGACTCATGAGGATGCTGGGGCTATAAATCCCTGCATGGTGTGAGTGACGAGAATCATAGATTGAGAGGAGGTGGTACAGTGCAGTGAATGTCTCGTTCCATGTGTGGAAAATGGGTCCATGTTAATGGTTGGCTGAAAGAGACTGCATTTAGGCGTGCTGAAGACCATAGTGTGAAAGAGGTAGCTGAATCTGCAGGTGTATGAAAGCGTATGGTCATATGGGTTTACCAGCAGTGGCAAAAATCCCAGTCTGCAGAAAGCTCTCCTCAAAATTGTACCAGGGATGGCATCCACCAAATCTGGCCCAACTGTACAATTTTTTTTGATGCATTGGTATATGAACATTTATGCGGCCAACATCCAGAAACATGTCCAGTCCAGAGGTACCACACGCCATTGAGTACGTTTCAGACTTCAGCCTCTCTCCAGACTAGCTGGTTTCCTGATGGAGCTGTCTACTAAGCCCACCAGTAAACGCACACTGGAGCTTCATTTGCAGTCCATAGTCCATAGTCCATAGTGTGAAAGAGGTAGCTGAATCTGCAGGTGTATGAAAGCGTATGGTCATATGGGTCTACCAGCAGTTGCAAAAATCCCAGTCTGCAGAAAACTCTCCTCAAAATTATTCCAGGTTTGGCATCCACCAAATCTGGCCCAACTGTACAATTTTTTTTTGATGCATTGGTATATGAACATTTATGCGGCCAATATCCAGAAACATGTCCAGTCCAGAGGTATCACACGCCATTGAGTACGTTTCAGACTTCAACCTCTCTCCAGACTAGCTGGTTTCCTGATGGAGCTGTCTACTAAGCCCACTAGTAAACGCACACCGGAGCTTCATGGGGGTGCTCTTTACTCGAGGTATGAAGGCCATACATTGTGGCCTTTGTAAGAGTACAGTAGAGAGGGGAGGCAGCTTACAGCCACCCACAGCCAACTCAGATTTATTCATATTCATACAGGGACTTGTTGAATATACTGAATATCCTGAAGGTGGGTGGAGTCGTGGCTTTTCTAGAATAGAGCAGAGAACCTCAAATGTTTTTAATTAACTCCCCAGCCCAGAATTAAAAACTGACTCAACAGACAAATGTTGGAATCATTGAGCATACTGATCCGGCCTTCTCTAATGAGGAGAAGGGACTGTGTGTTTCTTCTGATTACAAGGTGGACACCCAACTGTCTGGTGATATGTTACTCTCTGTGGTTTGGAGCATTAATTCAACAAGTTACATCATCTTACATGTTGCTCGGGTAACATGTAAGGACACAATTGGCTTACAATTGACCCTGGTCTGTAAGTTATTAAACATCATCGTACCAGGATAAAACTCCCTTTAACTCAAGTACCATTGATCAGACTGTGAATCTGAAGGAAAGCTGTGGGGGTGGGAGAGACTAAGGGGGAAAAAAGAGCATTTGAAGGAAATTAGAGATAAAGTAGGAAGGGGACCTAGGAGGGGAGCCAACCACCTCTGTGAAAGAGTTGCAGAGCTCAGTGCTCATACTGGACTAAAGGTGCAGAAGTGTGCATACAACTAGCGAAAAACACATCAAAGCATGTCTGGAGTTTTCCCAGAAAGCATACGAGGGACCCAGCTACAATGTGGGATGAGGTTTTGTGGTCAGGTGAGACAAAAGAGTGAGAGTTTTCTGGCCAGAACACAAAAATGCTTTGTGTTAACACTGCTCACTTCTCAACAAACACTGTCCCACAAGTAAAGCATGTGGGTGGCAGCATCATGTTGCAGAGTTTGCTTGAAGGATGGATGCCTGGAAGGGGGGACATACTGAAAGACACCTTGTGACCAATGCAGCATATAATCTGAGGGTTTAGCACAAATTCCTAACAGTAATTAAAAAGTATGGCCACAAAACCTTCCACAGGCTGCCATCTCAACCAGCGATAATCCCAATTTGTCAAGTCAAGTAGTTTTTATTGCCATTTCAACCATATACAGTGGTGTACAGTACACAGTGAAACGAAACAACGTTCCCCCAGGACCAAGGTGCTACATAGAACAATAATACAATAAATACACAAGACAATTTACAATATACCAAACAGCAAACAATAAATACAGGGAGGGGACAGTGCAGATAGCCCACTGGTAGTGGGAGCAGTAAAGTGCAGTTATGTCCATTTCTTATAGATGGACATTGTTTTTGGCAGCGGTTCTGTCCATATGTTGGTATAAATGTAAACATTGTACTCCTGAAGTTTATGTGTAGACAGATTTAAAAGATGAGATTGTGTGTGCGTTCAGTCCAGTCACTGAACTGTGTTCAGTTATTCAGACCAGACTCTGGGTGTTAAGGAGTCTGATGGCTTGGGGAAAGAAGCTGTTGCCTAGTCTGTATGTGAGGGCCCGGATGCTTCTGTACCTTTTTCCAGATGGTAGGAGGGTGCAGAGTGTGTGTGAGGGGTGTGTGTGGTCATCCATGATGCTGGTTGCTTTGAGGATGCAGCGTGTGGTGTAAATGTCCGTGATGGTGGGGAGAGAGACACCAATGATCAGCCGTCCTCACTACCCGCTGCAAAGACTTGCGATCCGATACAGTGCAGTTTCCAAACCAGGCAGTGATGGATGCTCTTGATGGTTCCTCTATAGAATGTGGTGAGGATGGGAGGTGGGAGGTGTGCCTTCCTCAGCATTCGTAGGAAGTAGAGACGCTGCTGGTCTATTGGTTATGGTGCTGATGTTGAGGGATCAGGTGAGATCCTCTGGCAGGTGAACTCCAAGGAACTTGGTGCTCTTGCCGATCTCCACAGCAGAGCCGTTGATGTTAAGTGGAGAGTGGTCACACCTTTTTTCTTCTGAAGTCAGCAACCAATATTATATTTATTATTTGGTCTTGTCTACGTTCAGAGACAGGTTGTTGGTTCTACACCAGCCTGTTAACCGTTGCACTTCCTCTCTGTATGCTGACTCATCATGTTTTGTTTGTGTGAGTTCCTATGTACCCAGCAGGCACCATTGTGGACATTCAGTGGGCAGTGATGCGTTTAATGAGTCATCCAGTTAGTGGTAGCATATTGGTAGATGGCTACATGACGGCTGGACCACATGCACAAAGACTGTTACAATGACTACCCCTAACACCATGTCAACATCGGCAAAGACTGCAAAGACGTCGTGCCGGACTGTCATGGAGTGACCCAAAATTGCAGCGGGTCATCTTCAGTGACGAGTCCTATTTTGGCCCAGGTGGAGGCATCCATCAAGTCCATATGTGGCAGCATGGTTTGTTGTGGTGCAACAGTTTGTAGTCACATGGCCAGATGGCCAAGTGTCACTCCACCTCCACCCTTACTGCAGCAACCTCTACAACTCCACTCTGAAATGCCTGTCATGTTGCATTAGCAAACATGGCTGCCCAGCACCGTACTGAGAGACACTACTTCTGTATGTGTAGCTTAAAAAAAGATATTTATCATCGTGTATTGTTCCCAGTAACCTTTATCTTCCCTACCAACAGCATAGCAACCCCACAGTGGGTGCAACTATTCTTTTGATGATCAGTGTAAATTTACATTTGATAGGGGAGAGACTTAGAAAGCGAGACAGAGTGAGAAAGAGACGAAGACAGAGACAGAGTGAATGACAGTTAAGTGCCTGCGTTCAAGTTTCATTCCACCTTTCTTTCATCCATGGAAAGAAGCCTCAGGAGAGAGAGCCATTATCAGCTAAATTAATTCTTGCCAGTAAGAGATACGCCACTGATGAGGATGTTGATAAACGGGTGGGTCTTCAGGGAGCACGACTCTGTGAGACATATTGTAATGGAAGGTTTGCTCACATACACAAACACATACACACACACACACACACACACACACACACACACATATACACACAATGATGCATTCACAAGCCCTGTGTTGAGGGGATCATTTGTTTCTGTTGCTTTCGCTTGTATTTTGATAAACTCATCTTCTGCTCGCCGCTGCATGTCCAGGATGTGGAGTTCACAGCGTAAACTGTGGTGTTTTTATTACACGCACCTCCAGCATCTATCTTCCATAAGTCATGTAAGACCCCAGCACGCTGACTGGTCTGGTGGGAACCTTGATTGCTTCCGCTCAAATCAAGTAAGCTGGGAACAGCGTGCGGCATTTAATTGAATTCGCGCAAAAAGGCAAGCCGGGCTAAGATTGGTATGCACCACCTAACCTATCCATTTTTAATGACTTCATAGATAACCATTAGCATCTAGCCCCCTGTGGTCTGCCCTGCCGCTGTTTTTGCATGTAAGCCAGGCAGTCGCCCTTGATGGTCGGGTAAATCTTCATTGGAGCATATGCACAAAAGTACACTTCCTCACAATTAGCTTCCGAGGAGTCCCTCGGTCAGAGTTTTCTTGTTCGATACGTCTTAGGCAAATAAAGACTGAGTATGTTTCCCATAGACTACTATTTATACAGTACAAGCTCTTGGCTAGCCACACAAAGAAAGTTACTCCACCTCAGAGATTTGAGGCGCAGCCACACCGTGCTGCACAACTGAGTGGCTTCTGTTATCATTCCGCACAGTGTGGGCTCATGGTGAACAGAAAGGCTGCAATAAAATCCCTAATGTGAAACAGATGCCCGTAACGCTCTAATTTACAGGCACGAGGCGGCTCCCGCAGCGTCTTTATAAACGTAGACGTTCACCAAACAGCCTTCATAAATCCCAGAGCGTCCACCTTATTGGAAGAAACGAATGGGCAGATATCAGGCCGTGCATGCATGTTTACTCATGTACTCATGTATGTCAAGGCAGCGGATATGCTCTCTGGAATGCCATTGGACCGGTCAGCACTCCACCAAATGGTTAAAGAAGCATGAGGACCTGCTACCATTCTTTGTCCTTCCTAACCGCCCATTCCCCAGGCTGTCAGTGGTTGCCCACCCTGTTCCTGGAGTACCCTATCTTGCACACCTAATGGCCAAATAATAACTAGAGTGTACAAACTTAAGCATATAGCAAAGCAATCTCCATAGACAAGCACTGGCAGGAGAACGAGTTGCACTGTAGAGCTCAGTAACTTTTAACATGGCACCATCATATGATGTCACCTCTGTCACAAGTCAGTTTGTGATCTGCCCTGGTCAACTCTGAGCATCTTAATTGTGAAATGGAAGCACCTAGAAACAACAGCAGTTCATGTTTAAATTGGTAGACCATGTAAAATCTTCCTTTGGAAGCAGCATCAGCAAAAAGAACTGTGTGATGGGAGTTAATGAGTTTCCGTTGCCAAGCAGATACAAACATCCCTGACATCACTATGATCCACAAAGATGCATTTTAGACTACTATATGCTTCCAACATTGTGCCAACAGTTTGAAGACGGGACCTCTCCTAATATGACTTTACCCCTGTGCACAAAATGAGGTCCATAAACACATGATTTGAAGAGTTTTGTGTAGAGGAACTCCGTAAAGTGGCCTAAACATAGCCCTGACCTCAACCACAAGGAACACCAGTAAGGTGAAATGAAACATTCAACATCCAACATCCAATATTCTTTTAATAGAATGGGCTCATATTTCCACAGAAACTCTCCAAAACCAACAAAAGCTACAAGAGGGTGGGGAACTTCATATTAATGCCAATGGTTTTGGAACATAACATCCAAGAAGCTTTTATAGGTGTGATGGTCAGCTGTTTAAGCAGTTTTGGTCATAAAGTGTATCTGAGCCAATGGATAGACTAATAAGCCAGCCCTTTCTCAGTTGAAGTGCATAAGGTGGAGCAGGAAATCACTAAATTGGGCATGGCGAGGGTTCTTTAGGGCCAGGGCTATGGTTCAATTTGGGGTCGACTTATGCACCACAGTCCAAAGCAAGCACACAACTCTTTTGGATCAGCTAAGACATGCAAGTCATGCATCTGAAGAACAAATGGAGCCCATTATGGAAAAAGATAAAAACTCAAAATTACGGAATTTTAGATTTTAACAGTAAGCACACTTACTCAGAGCACTTCTATCCGGGGGGTTGCTCGAAAGCACTTCAGTAATGTTCAGGCAATTAAACAGGCAACCTCCCAAGTGCCATGGCGGTCTATTGTTGCATACAGTAAAATTGATAGCAGTATATACTATATATAGTATTTTTTAATGTACTTGTAATGTATACTTTTATGTCAGTAAGTACATTTCAAGTACATCGTTTTAAGCGCTAAATGCAAGTGCAATATGTAGATTACAGATGTAAAAACTGCAAGGACATTTTACATTAGTTCTACGCAATATAAGTATGTTAAGTATATGACTATTAGGGGCTTCTAATTTGCCTATTTCAGTATACTAATAATGTACTTTAATATGTGCTTAGGTACATATAACTAAATCTCAATTAAGGACAACTAATTCTAATTAAGTATATTTAAACTGTACTAATTATTAAGTTTGCTTATAAAAGCCAACTTACTGTTCTTCGTAATCTTCTTATTCTTCTTCTTCTTATTATTCTATACTGAAAATTTAAACATCATTAAGCTTCTCCTCCTACAGTTTTTGACGTAGAACCACAAAATTTTGCAGGATCGTAGGTCCTATACCCGAATAGTGTGCTTGTGCTTTTCTAAGAATTCCGACGTACGGTTTTCGTATGGCGGCCGTTTTTCGGACGATTTTTTTCCCATAGGAAATGAATGGCGGAATGTCGAGCGAATCCATATCTCAACTGCCACAAGTGATGTCATAATGGGCCTCTCACACAAAGACCCACAGACACACAGCAGTGTCAGCTAAAACAATGGAGTTAAGGTGGAACAGTGAATTTAAGGTAGTATTGCATTTAAGGTGGTATGAGAGAATTTAAGGTGGTAAGAGTGATATTGGGGTGGCAGAGAGTTTAAGGTGGTATGATTCAATTAAAGGTGTCAGGGAATTTAATGTAGTAGGGAAATTAAGAGAGTAGAAGTGAATTTAAAGTTAATTTAGGGTAGTTCAACTTTTAAACATTTTAACATAATCATCAGCCTTTTACAAGCCAACTTAAAGTTTGTTCAGGAACTTTCCCTTTCTAGTTATATTTATTATTTATTTATAATTATTATATTTAAGTACATAGTATAAGTATTTTGTAGTATAAGTATAAGCAACTTTTATACTCTGGGTTAACTGCAGCAGTGAACAACCCAAATTCTACACACCTTACACATGCCAAATGTTCCCCTCAAGTGGGGGAAGTGGATGTGACCGTTTTAAATGGGACCTTCCTCTAAGTCCTAGTTTAATTTAGTTCATAAAAAGTCTCAAAAATAAGAATAAAAAGCCTGTGCAAGCAAATCTTTCTGCCAGATCATTACATCTGATAATGATTATTCAAATCAGTAAATAGCAAATGATCTGTCAAGCATATGAAGCGCGGATCTCATTAGGGGACAACAAGAAGAGTAATTATAACAAGTTTCCGCACAGTGAAAAGAGAGGGGGGTACGGCAATGAAACTAATCTCGAATTTGTACAAAGCTCATCCCTCACTGCCTAGTCGGCCCTTTGACGTGCAGTGGAATTAAGAGTAGGGTATCAACATTTGGTTAACAGTGTCGGTGCCGTCGGCGTGACTTGATCGGTGGCCTGCCTGCAGCTTGCTACATTATCTTATGCAGAAGCTGACTGTGTAGTACTGGTTGGCAGAAGGAAGTGAGACTAACCAGACAATCTAATGCATCAACAGAGCACACTCACCATGATGAAGTATCTCAAACTGGAGCCACATTCTAACACTTTAGAGGAACAAGCTGATACCATGCTACTTGTGAAGCCACAGATGGAGCTAAAAGTTTCCGATACACAGCATAAAAACCTCATATGAGGTTGTGCGAAAGTTGTGACTCAGGATGTGGCCCGTATTGATTTGTTTACTGCTGAAGGAACTTTAGCCGTCTAAAGCTGCACGTAGAATGCAATCTGATCTTTGTGCCAAACAGGCAGACGGACTGCAAATGTCACAGAGAAGAGAAACTTCTGCTTTTTGACACAGATGAAAAACAAAACAGAAGGGACGGCCTCTTGGTCCGTTTCCCCCAATCCGTGGCCAAAGCAGGCTCTGTCTATCTCAATATTTATCTCAGCTCCCCATAGAGGAACATGCATGCGTATGTGCGTGACTTAATTGCTGTTGTCCAGATGCAGGAGCGTCTCTGGCACAGAGGCAAAAGGGGTTTAACGCTCAACCCAAACTAAATGCTATTTCCTTTTCGGCTGACTTTGACCCCTAGCCTGTGGGAAAAGAAGTTTCCTTTTCTTCCCCCTTCTCCCTTTCTCCCTCCCTCTCTCTCTCCCTCTCTCTCTCTCTTTCTCTGACACACACGCTTAGAGGAGAGTGTCTGCAAAAATTACATGCAGACTTTTTTGCATCAAGGGGGTGAAACTGGGAAGCAAGATCTCTCCTCCTCTTGCCACGCTCAGCTGCCTGGACTTTGAGGTCTCTCTTCTGCGGATGGAGTGAGGGAAGAGAGAGAGAGCGTGAGAGTCTTGAGGGGCTTCGGTAAGAGCACGTGGATATGGCACACACGGTGAAGACTCCACTGCGGAGGTCCTTCAGCGAGCATGTGAAGGATTCCACCAATAAGGCTTGGGATATATTCTGGAGAAGCGCGCGGGAGAAACGTCTATCAGGTACAGCTGTGGTTTGACACCTGGCGCTGCCTGGCGCCCAAATAGCTTTGCTTTGAATCCGAACTGTCCGATCCGCACCCCAGGCTGTTTTCTTCTCTGATTTAGAGACTGTTTTGGGGAAACAGACAAACTTCTAATCTAAAGTGCAGTGATGTGCCAAACGTTTACCTCAATCAGAGGTTAGAGAGAAGGGGTGGAAACTTGCTTGCTCTGGCAGAAACTTCTGCCAGTCAAGCTAATCAAGCAAAACGATGTGCGTTTGTGCTCATTGCATAATCAAGCCAGCTTTGCCCTGCTAATGCTGCTTGTGTAATTGTTGCAGCTGTTATTAAAGACACCTGCCCATTAGAGTTATGACCTAATAGCTGGAGCTGACTGAGGAAATCATGTGAGATTCAAAACCCATCTTGTGGCTTTAGGAGTTGGTGTTCCTGGTGGCCTGGCCACATTGCAAGCTTGCGAATAGTCTGGGCTAAGATGACAGGCACAGAAACTTAACAAGACAGGGCTAATTACTCGGATATCCACATAAATGAAACCTCAAAGGCCTCAGGAAGTGGCCTCGGGTCAAGGAGTGCTTCTCAGAGGACCCAATTTCCCACTTTATATCATCCTGCCCACTTATCCTCCTCTCTCTTGGGATCTTAGAGTACTCGCAAAGGGTGGAGCTTCGGCTCGTCATTCATCACAGGCCTGTCCTAATATTTACGCCCTGACCCAAGTTGTCATAATCCAGTCCAAATATGGTTGTGCACTCTAAGCTCACAAGGCATGTCCAAAGCAGGGCCAGCTGCAGTCTTCCAAATCTGCTGTAATTGTAAAGCAATCAGCAGGAGCTCTCTTAACCCCCTAAAACCTTTTAGCACATGTGGGTGGATGCACACTTCCCTTCCTCCTGCTAATGACTAAACACTTGGAAACAGTTTCATTGTTGTTCTCAAATAATACTTTAGTGTATTTATTGGATTATAAAACAATACTGCAACCAACAATGGAGCTAGGACTGCCGTTTTGGACAGTTTGCAAAACTGCAGTCACCAGGTTACTGGATAAACAGGAAGCTTTAAAGTTGGTGCCCAAAATAGAAAAATAAAAAATTCTAATTAACAATAATTTGTAGGTTGTCTGTCATTTATTCTACTCAGTGTTTAAGAGCTGGTGGTCACTGTAATGCATTCAGATTTTGATCTTTGCGGTTAACATGCACTCGTTATCAAAAGAATAGTTGCAACCAGGAGGAAGTGTGAGATTGCAGTGCTATTGGGAGGGAAGATAAAGGTTACCAGTAACAATAATTGATGATACAGTTAGACTGATATGGGAAATATTCATTGAGCTACACATATTTATCTAAGACAACATCTCTGTTGATGTTGACATGGGGTTTAGGACAGTTGTCCTAAAGGTCTGGTGTGGTGGCAGTTGTCCTAATGGTCTGCCAATGGTGCTAGCACTAACAGGGTGACTCATGGAGAGCATGGCTGTTCACTGAATGTATGCAATGATGGCTGTTGGGTGAGTCAGGGACATCAATAGGGCCCATCTTCCATCACATGCACAGTCAAGCATGAAACCTGAATCATGTGCACGTCTCACAATGTCAAACCTACCCACCAGGTTTCATTGCTGTCGGTTGATTCCCTCTGGGTGCAACCATTTGAGCAACTATTCTTTTGATGATGAGCATATTAATGTAATGCCATATCGTGTGCCCAGCTAAACTGGGTGTTTGAGAGTGTGTTGGTAGCACTTAGCCCTTAGCTTAGTTACTGGTTAATATGGGATTTTGAACATGGGTGCATTTTCTTTATCCACCTATATTGTTATTTATTCATAAAAAAATCTCAGAGATAAAAGTGGGTCCACCTGAGACCACTTGGTCCAGTTACAGTGCTGAACTCAACAATAAGCCAGCATTATAAATGGTTAAAGTCTGCAGCCTGTTGCAGAACATCAGCGCAATTAAACCAAGCTCGGTGCCTATGAAGCACAGTTGCCACAGCACTTCTCACGGCACGTCAGCCAACGTAAACAGAACACAGCGCCAAAAACAAATGGCAGCCTGGTCACGTCCGGTGTAAACATCTGGCTGTGGGAGAGAGCCTGTGGAGCGGGGGGGGGGTTATCAGACCGGGCCGAAGTGTGAGACCGTTCCTTATCTGCTTTTTGTCCGAGATGCAGGGGATCCTAGAGTGAACACTCCCTCCTTGGCGTTCGATTCGTACTGGCATGCCTTTTTTTTTTTTTACACTGAGCCGATTCTGACTGATCACAGATTTGTTTTTCAACCACATCATTGCAGGCATTACCTCATCTCACCAGAGCCACGTGTTTCTGTGTGTGCTTGTCAGTACGGTGTGTGTGTGTGAATGGCAGGCGTACTGAGAGGAGAGGAGGGGTCTGAGCTCTATTATGATGCAGAGCAGGCCCCTGAGCTTGGGGGTGGGTGGGGGGGGATTACTGGGAGAAAGCCTTCCCAGATGTTGCAATCTCAAAAAAAAGAGAAGAAGCAGAAGGAGAAGAAGAAGAAGAAGAAGAAGTGGAAGGAGAAGAAAAAGTAAAAGGAAGAGAAAAGAAACACAGAGCTGAGACACACACAGCTGGGAAAGAAAGGAGGGGGAGGAAATGGGGTCAGGTTTCACATTTTTCTTGGCTACAACAACAGCAAAGAGAATCTCTGAAAGAGCTATGATCTATTTACGAAGAGGGTGTCTTTTTTCCCCTTCCCCTGGCCATGAATATTTCAGAATCCGGCTTTCCAGAGCATTTTTAACGGGAAATGTTTGATTTTGATACTTTACATCTGGGAAATACATCTCTGGCTCACTAAAGCCACTACTCGGGAATGCAGCCGTGAGAGTTCGTACAGGCTGTCAATGAAGGGGATCAGGCCTATCAACTGTTCTTCTTCTTTCTTCTCCTTTTCTTTTCTTTTTTCCAAGAATGAACCCAGAGTGGGAGCAGAATATCAACAGCAAACTTGATACCAGGGCAGGCCGGTGGCTCACGGCAGTTCATAAAAACTTACATAAAGCATTCAGCATTCCGACTTTGGCATAAACGCTTCGGCTGAAATGTGAAAGCATGTGGCCGGCATCCGACAGGCTGTAGCAAAGGGTGAAATGACTGACAGCAACATCTTTGCCATTTATTACACAGCACTGATCCGCGGTATCTGCCACGGCATCTCGTTCTTTCATCATGCGAGAGAGCGCGTCTGACCTGCATTTAGATGCCAGGGTCCCAGCCATGTTTGGGACGAGGTCCGTCCGTCAGAACTCAAAAAGGCCAGGCCTGCGCAAACCTCCGGGTTATTTGTTATTATTACCACTACGGAACTCGATACGCACCGCATGCCTTCGAGCCTGGTTAGGCTTTTCAGAAGCAAGGCCTATGGAATGACTGCGCTCCATCACTGTCCAAGCTCATAAATTCCACAGGCTTGCATCGCAACGCTCTCTCTTGTTTTTTGCACTCGCGCCTCAGTTTTATTGGCACTGCTGGAATGCAAGTCTTGCAGCATGGTCATTTATCTGACATGACTGTCTGTCGTTTATGTTTTAATAATTTGGCAACAAGAAGATTTCAACAACAACAACGTCAAGCTCAGGTATTCAGAGATATCAGTGGGAAAGAAAGGTACTATAGGGCTAGTTATGGTGTGTAAACAAAGGGCTTCGAAACACTTTTGGCAGGTTAACTCAACTTACACTCAGTTAGAATGGAAGCATCTTATTTAGGCCACAATTTACTATAAATCTAATCAAAACTGATAAAACATTGCCAATAATGGTTGAATTATGTTGTGCTTGGGACTTTCATCATATATGTTGGCTAACGTTAGCAGCTGAAGCTAATCACAGTTTAGTAAATCCTCTACACTCCCGATGAAGATGAAGTTACAACAGCTCTATTAGATTCAAGGATTCAAGGAGACTTTATTGTCATTCGCATCACATGTGGTACATGCGGTGGAACGAAATTGTGGTACCCAAGGACCCAGTTTTACCCAGACAGCAGTACTTAAATAAATAAAATATACATAAATATATAAAAATATATGTAAAAATGAAAGTAAAATAAAATAGAATAAAATAAAATAAAATACAGAGAGAAGAGCAGCAGGAAATGGAGAAGGTAGCAGCAGTGTATTTAAAGTGACTAGTGTCGTCAAAGTGTCGGTGCAGTGGTTATGACTAAGTGGCGTTTAAAAGTCTTACAGCTTCCGGAATGAAGCTGTTCCTCAGTCTGTTCGTTTTACACTTAATGCTCCGCAGCCTCCTGCCTGAGGGGAGCGGGACACCAATAAGAGCTCCAGTGTTGATGGTATAATTGTCACGGAAGGGGCTTGTAGACGTGGAGGCAGGACGTAAGTGCAAGTGACATTTAATCAAAATACTAAACAAAACCAAAGACAAAAGCCAACCAAATAAACAGGAAACAGAATGCTAAACCAACACAAAACGATCAAAACACACAACCAGAAACCAGACTAACAAGGAACTAAACCAGAAAACAAAACATGAACATCAAACCTGGAATCAAACATACTATTCGTACACAAACAGACTCCTAGAACACAAAACACCAAGCAAACACACAGGGGACAACAGGCCATATAAAAGCACAAAGACTAACACGGAACACTTGGGAAGGGGCGGGGCTACAAACACGGGACATGGAGGGCGGAGACAGGAGGGGCACATGACCAAAACAGACAGATGCACATGGGGCATGACAAAGATCACATGACCAAAACATGAACACATGGACGGGGACAGACAGACAGACAGATGTAACAATAATGATGTACTGATCCATATTTGTAGAGCTGTCACTCTGTAGAGAGCATTACTACATCAGGAGATTAGCTAAGAGAAGCTAACGGTATTAGTGCTTATGCTAACAGCCACAGAACAAGCGTTTCTACTCATATTTACACTCGACAGATAAATATAAAAGCTTTGCTTAATTCTCCACATATTGTCGATTCTCTGGGTTGATGTCGTGTGTGTGTGTGTGAGTGCAGACACAGTAAACAATGGTTGTCCGTGGACATCTAAAATGTGTTTAAACAGTCATTTACATGATTTCAATGTTGTTTCAATGGTTCAAATGTTTACTGGGGCGTAGAGCAGTATAACAGTTCATTGCAGCCAATAAGCTAAACTGCAGTTAGCTAGATAGCTACCTAGTTAGCCTAGCTAGATGCTTTAGAGTGGCATAAAATCACAAGAAACTTGTTAGTCAGGCTGATTTTAATGGTTCTGTGTTCTTAAGCCCCGCCTCTCGATCAATGCAGTGTGCCCTGGTAAGTCAGATTTCCTACTCTGTTCTGACTGGTCAGCTGCCAGAACGGCATCAACATAAATCTAATCCTGAAAGTGGACCTGATTCACCTTCACAAGCTAGGCTGAAGCAGAGTGTTTAAGCTGTGCTTTTGGGTCAAGATTGTTGGTAGGCAGGTAACTGGCAGGCAGGAACTGTGTTACAAGACGACATCATCTTGTAAACAAGAAAGGGTTGATATTTTCAACCTCACAGACTGTTTGCAGGCAATAAAAGCTATATAACACACTAAAAGACAACTGGAAAAGCAAATAGGTCCTGTGTGTGTAAGGATTACAGTTAGATTTTGGATTTGGGATAAGGTTAGGGTTAGAATGAGTGCTAGCTTTAGAATTAGGGAAACCCTAAAGTGAATTTAATCAGTGGAAACAGTGACCTTTAGAGCGGGGACTTAAATGTATGTCTATAGTCCTCTACATGGTCATGCTAATTTGTGCTACTTCCCTAAGGGATTCTAGTAGTTTGTTAGCACTAAGCTACATGGTGAATCCAAACCTTTTATAATATTGTCTTGCCTGACATTGAGCTGGCTCTATCTTTCCATCAACATGATCTATTGGTCATGTGACCTCTCTAGGAGTTCCTGAAGGCCTACTAGTTAATTCTACCAATTATGTTGTGGGTAAATCTGATACTTTTGGCTTTTGGTATAACTTCTTAGGTATAAACTCGCTTGGCTGTATATACAGAAATACCACAGAGGAAATCTCATTTGGAGGTTACAATAATTTAACAAGTAGGATTATTATAATCCATAATAACAAAGCAAAACTGACAAAAGTATTTTTTTTATGTCACAGGAATGATCAGACATTTTTCAAAGGATTCCTCACTGAATGTAATAGATATTTAGATGATTGCAAATGAAAGACAAAGAAAGCATCTACAAAGCATCTTCAGTGGACCATCAAATACAGCACTTTCAAATCAACATTTAAGCCACTTAATGATTAGCGCAGCTAAACCAAAAGTCGAACGATTGATTATGTCTGGTGACAGAGCGCTGTAAACAATGTAAATAGCTTATTAGGAAAACAGATTTACACATAGCCCTCTGCATAAAGAGTGTGCAAAGGTCAGGGAGGCATGAGAAAGGTTTTCATACCCTCATAACCATATATAATCAGGGTTCTCATTGCCAGCCAAGGCCCATTAAACCAGCTGCGGGGCAGATTTACTGCCAGATCTCCTCACCAGTGTCCCATGTGACCAGCGAGCTTGCTGTGCTGATTGGGTAGCAGATGGGTGGCCATTTGTGCCTCTACACATCGGTAGGTGCAGTCCAGGGCACCACCACAACTGTGGCCATGTGTGGGTGGGATCAAAATACTGCCACTTATAATGACATACTGCAGGGACATCTTAATATTGGGATTTAGAACAACGACTTTCTGGTCTTTGGTTCTTTCTAATTGGAATGAACTTCAAAAGACTCTACAATTACAGCTGCTCATTAATTTGATTGATTTTAAACATCAAACCACGATAACGTCTATGGTAGATGCCATTGTTTTACTGCATGGCTTTAACAAAGAGGGCAAATCTTTTTTAGTGCTTATATATCTTCTCAGGCCTTGACTGGAATTCCACTGACATAACAAAATCATGTCATAGCAGTAAATTGATTATGAAGTTGTGTTAACTCAGGGGGCAGCTTAACGGGAATTAATGGAGTTTGAACAAGGCATAATAGTGGGATGCCTCCATTGGGCTCATCAGACCTCTCCAGAATGCTTCTCAAGCCAATTCTGGACAGCTTGAGCCTATGGCACGATGCATTAGCCTGCTGGAATATACCGCCTCTCTCTAAGTACATGAAGTCCAAAAGGGCTCGCAAATGGTCACCAAGCAGTGAAACAAAACAGGCACCAGTCAATGACGTGCCTAGGTGGACCAGTGGATTCACCCTACACCTGTATGGCACTACTTCCAACATGCACGGTACCTTGTTGACAGCTGGGGGTCCATGGCTACATGGGGTCTGCACCACACATGATCTTCATGTCATCAGCCCGAACCTTAAGAGGAACTGTGGTGGGTCTTCTGCTCCCATGTCCCATGAAAGCTAAAGAACGCCGACCCCCCAGATATGTCTGTGTGGCCTCATCATAAGTGAGGCCACTTCATGATCAGTTTACATACTGCTATCCCATTATTTTTGAAATTTCAGTGTAAGTTGATCATCATGCTGAAAATGTTCTGACTGTAATCTGGCACACTGAACTTGAAAAGGGACAATGACAATGGGCATGCTTCAAAACGGATCATTAGTTTGAACAGTACAGATCTCCTTCATGAATTCTTGAATGACTGGCATAAAGGCTGATATTAATATCAAAAATGGCCTTTCTACATACCTCCAAAAAACCCACTTTATACTTTTATAATTAATTTATACTACAAATAAATACCAGCATACTAAGCAAGGCAATAAGAGGCTGAGCCCGGTGCCGACAACAGCTGCTGAAAGGCAGCATGAGACAGGGCCTTGGTCTCAAACGTCGTTGACAGCCACAAGACATGGTATGAGGCCGGCGTCCGATCCCCTGCTGGGATGGTCAGCATGAGACCACAATGCCAATGCCAAAACATCAATGCTAATCTTATGCCAAGAGGGAGACAGAACTTGCTACCTCCCACTTAGCCTCAGCCAAGGGCAAACAGTTTGTCCCGGCAGACTTTACCTCTAGAACTTAGCATCAGCTTAGCAAGAAAGCTAAAACAGCTTAGCTTTACTCACAACCATGCTGCTTCACTCACTGAAGCCTCACTATTGTTGATTCTGTCACAATGGCTCACAGGTTTCAACCATATCTGAAAAATGGACTCCTCCAAGACAAAAGTGGGACACGTCCCTGAAGATGACCTGCTGACATTCTAGCAGTCTAGCACCATTGCAGTGCTGAAGTGGTGTAAAGGGCAGTCAGTGAAAGGGTCTGGGAGCAGGTAGTGCTCCGTTGTGCAGCCGTCTGCCAATGGTGCTGGCACTAACAGGATGACTCATGAAGAGCATCACTGCTCGTTGAATGTCTGCAGTTGTGGCTATTGGGTCAGTGAGGTACAGCAATAAGGCTCGTTTTTGCTAAGCATAAAACTTGAATCATGCGCATATCATCTCGCATAAGTGTACATACAGTACCATGGATTAAAGTTTTCAGGGTATGTGTTTAGATTTTTGAGGATTCATGTTTCCGGTGTCTGTGCGTGTGCTCTGGGATTTGCAAAGCTATATATTCCATTCTTTATGACATGTCTCCGGAGCTCTGGACCCACACTTAAACAACTCTGACCTTTGCTTTTTAAAGGAACTCGCTAACTTTTAAGTACTTTGGCTAGGCTACCGAGAGCAGGCTTCCTGCTGTGCTCAAGAACAACTCCAAAAATTCAAGGCAACCTAAGCCCACAGGCTAACAGCTAATTAGCAGACTGACCCTTTATAAGAGGCAGGAAAGTCCAACAAATGATCCCCCTGTTTATGAGGGTCCTTCCTTGATGTTCCTCATTTACCTCATTCTAAATCATTCCCATCAATGGCTCCTCCTTCAGACGGGCTCATTTTGGTCCTGTCTAAAATGATTATACAGTGTTATGGGCTTAGCAGAGTCCTGCCCCGGAAGGTTCCGGTGCCTTCATCACCTTTCATTATGCATGAAATCGGTTGCTGTCTCAGCCCGGCACCGCCACAGCAGCTGTCAGTCCGCCCCGCAAGTTATTAAATCAATTTCTTAATCAGCAGTTTTTCAGGGACAAAAAAAAAATCCCCCACTCTGCCACACTCCAGTGCGTATGTAAATGGTGGGCCCAGAAGACTCAGGCTCACAAGCCAAGCCAAACAATTGTAAATCTTCTTCTTTTATCTCTGGCAGAAACGAGTCAATAGAGATTTGTGTTTGCAAAGTTAAGAGGGCTGCGTAAAGACTTCACATAGAGAGACGTTCCTGTTTATGTGGATTTTAGAAAAGTGAAAATGTGATTCATGATGATGACTGAGGAGTAAAAAGTTCCTGAAGGTACTTCAGATAAGCTCAACGGGCTAAAAAACCAGTCACCTTGCAGATTTAAGGTGGTAGCAACTTCAGGCTGCTGCAGAAATACCTGCAGGGTGTGAGTGATGGGATTCATAGATTGAGAAGAGGTGGTGCAGTGCAGTGAATGTCTTGTTGCATGTGTGGAAATTGGCTCCAAAGCAGATGTTAATGATTGGCTAAAAGGTGTGATTGCATTTGGGCGTGCCAAAGACCATAGTGTAAAGGAAGGAAGTATGCTGCTGCTTGGCAAGCAGGTTTGTTATTGAAGGGCCGTAAAAGAGGGCTGGCTAACAAATCTTAAATAGCCAAAAAGCTAATGTAGGTTTTCTTTTTATGTGTTTTTTTAGAATAACACTTTAATTTATTGACTGACTGTCTGACTGACTGACTGACTGACTGATTGATTGATTGATTGATTGATTAATTGATTGATTGAATAAATAATTAATTGATTTGTTTGTGATCAGTATTTTATTAATAAGTAAGCATGTAGAATATAAGAACTACATTTACAGAGCCCACATAACGTCTGTAAAGTTCTTCACAATATCTCTAGCATGGAGTTAGTAGTTACTGTCAGATACCAATAGTAAAACATTCATAACGACAACAATTTCTGTTGTCGTTATGTGGTACAGTGGTACACTCACATTTGACAAGAGGCTGTACATGTTTCTGCAAAACAGAAATAAACTATTACTAGTAGTGAACCCGGTATACAGTGAAAGTTTAATTGTTTCACACTCATACTGGTTAACAAATGTCACTAAGCTCTCATTAATGCCCCCATTTATCCTGCACATTGTTCACTCCAAAAAAGTAAAGTCATGGTGATAAGGAAGCCATAGATTGACTGATTGGTTAATTGGTTTACTGACTGACTGATTGACTGATTGATTGATTGATTAATTGATTGATTTTGTTTTTAAATCTCTTTATGTTCATGGCAAGCCCGGGCCCCCTCTATTAAACAATGCTAGCGAGCTGTGTTGCCTTTCAGACAGCTGAAACCAGTATTTGCTTTTTTCCATTACAACGGCTAACAGCCAGCAACAATCCAGCAGTCTGTTGGGGCCCCTAGGCAAAAATTCACATTGTTCATGACCATTGTTATAAATAATATGATGCTAAAACAAATCAATTGCTAAATGTAAACTTTATTTTAGTATTATTTTTAAAATTCACATTACTATTATGTTTTAAAAAATAGAAATATACACAACATAAAAAAAACTTAGTAGTTCAGAAATATAAATATATCATCAGGGTCAGCTGTCTGGTATACATTTGGGGTATACATTTGCTAGTCGATGGTTTATTATGTATTTATTTATTTATTTATTTATTTGTTTTGTTTTTAGTATATGCTGAAATGACATGGCAAAATAATTTACATGGAGGTTTTTCCATCAGAACTATACACACCATAGTTATAACACCATAAGGGAATTCTGCCAAACTGTTTATAGCACAAGAACAGAGATGGAGAGATCTGTGAGAAGGTCCTGGCCAAACTGTGACATTCTGCAGGATTTCCACTGTGGAAAAGCAAAAGAAGAACGGAGAGTTTCTCCCTCTCATTTAAGAAGCTGAAACCTCATGAACTCTTTCACACCCAGCCCGGATCTCCAGAACTCCGTCTTCAAGTGCAAAGAAGTTTTCATTTGCTCAAGGAACGGACGAACTGTGACACTGTGCAGCATTTCTACTTTGGAAAAGAGAAAGGAGAACATGGAGTTTCTCCACCTCATTCCAGGAGCTGAAACTGCAAGTGATTTCACTGGCGGCTGGGATCTCCAGTGTTGAGTTCGAGCTGATTCTGAAGATGCAGTTCCACTAAAATAGGCATGATCAGATTTTTTACTCCCAATAAAACAGACAAATGCTGACACTCAGCTACTGTCCAGTCTGGGAAGTGAAAGCCGCATGAAGAGCTTCATCACTTCATTCAGAACCTGGATCTCCTGGTGCTTCCACACATTCTAAGATTGTTGTAAGATAGTATGAGGAGTATTTAATTTCATTACGGATGTTGTTTTTACTTGTTTTAGGTGTTTTTTTAAGCCACACTTTCTTACTGTATGGGCAGATACATTGGTCTGTTTTAAGCACATTTCTTAGAATAAGCTAAATGGTCTGCCAACAATAATTTGGCTCACTAAAATAACTTTCCTTCAACATCCTCACCAAGAATAATGAAACAATGATAGTTTGGGACAATAATAAAACAAAGCACACAGTCACCTTTAATTACATTCGCTTAGCATAAACAGCTGTAGCATTAAGAAACAATTAGACCGATTGGTAATGCATGTTTTAACCCTTATTAGACTCCTTTTTTTTGTATAAAGTTACATAATCTTGCCCTGGCCAAAACTCTTTTTTTTTTTTTTTTTTTTTTTTTTTTTTTTTTTTTTTTTTTTTTTTCTTTTTTTTTTTTTTTTTTTTTTTTTTTTTTTAAACTGTAATATGGCAATGAAGTGAAATCCAAAAAAATGTTATTGCTTGCTTCCTCTATGGATGAGAACAGTAAAAGCGCATTAACTGAAAGACCCAGTGAGTTCTAATGGATTTTTATAGCCTAACATACTTCTACCGATTGGTGGAGATGTCACGTTCATTAAAATATATGACATAAAATGTGCTCTACCAATGAGTTAAAGGATAAAAACAAGTTAACGTCTGAAAATAAATTTAATAATCTTAATATGATCTTACATTAGCTTAAAAAGAGAAGTATCAGCTATGTCAACTTTATATAAGATAATTTTACCTACCAAAATATCATTTTTTTGCTGTGTAATTTAGTTTGCGCACTGCTATTGAACTGGTTTTGGAGATTCTGAGCCTTTTAGCTTTTGAGAAACAGGTCTATTTGCTGGAGCACAGCTGCTCTGTCACCACGACTGTATTTTTTTTTTAAAGCCAAAAAGCTCTGTCTTTTCAAAAACAGGCACCTCAACACAAAGCCTAACAAAGGCTAAAAGAAGGCCACAGGACCCCATCAACATACAACATAGCATGTAATGGGCAGATGGCTTGATTTGCTGGCAAACGCACCCCCACAATATAATTTTTAAGTGGGATAAATGCAAATCATTGCCAATAGATCCTATCACCAGTGGTCATCGGCACCCGTATTAGCTAGTATGGGGACAGTCATAGGCTGGAGGTCAGGGAAACCGGCCTTGCGAACCTCGGGGTGCCGGTTTGAGTCTCTGAACAGACAGGACAGACTTGTTAAATGGCCACCTAAATGTGGAAAGCTGTTGGGACAAATTCCTGTTTCTGCAAACGCAGTGAGCAAATTCCTGTTTCTGCAAACTACACAACGATTCTTTCTTTTCTTAGCATTTAGCAGGGGTGATGCCAAGGGAGTAGCTACAACTATCCTTTCTTGGGTAATAAGACACGCCTTTATTGAGCCTAAAGCTGTTGGTTGTGCGTTCTATAGTGAGTGCCTAGCGTAAGCTCATTTTCAAGGTAAGCTAATAGCTTAGTTTATACCCGGCCCATACTACAGGACAATTGGACAGGTACTGAGGCCAACAACCTCCATGTCTACCTTATACAGAGATATGACACCCAGATTGCTGGCTTATTGTCTAGAGTGTTACAACAAATTATGACTAACAATAATAAAGCCAAGGAAAGTCATTATGTGGGGTCACCGTTTCAACATCGGGTAGAATTTATGCCAGGCATAAGGCAGCCAATTAAACCTAGCGAAACCATTCAGTACAGTACTTCAAAATAACTATTCAATCTTCTTTATTAGTCCTTCACTGGTAGTGAAGTAGCCCTATAGCAGCAGTATTGGATCTCAAAATTTATGAACATGCTCACTCATCAAACTGTAATTCTTCTTTCCATTGCAGAGGTACATTTTTGACCCTTACTGGAAATGTGTATGTCGTCAGGATCAGGAACTTTTAAAGAAAGAGAACCGGAATTCTTCTCTAGAAAGCGGTAGCGTGACTACGAAAGCTTTCACCTGCACTTCAGCAGGTTACACGAGAGCGAAGCCAGCAAGCGTAGAAGCACTTGGCTCTTGATGTCTTAGCATTGATGAATTTCTAGGAAAATCAAATCCATCTCTTTCAAGTAGCACTTTCCTTTATTCATTCAGTTGCTGAAGTATGTCAGGCGCCTAAGTCCTACGCAGGTTTGCATCATCATCAAAAAAAAAAAGTGGAGGATGATACGTTTGCCGTTCCGGACAGCGAATAAGCAGGTTGACTGTGTATAATACCCCCCCCATTGCAATCTGTGCAATGTCCCGTATGCTGCTGCTTGGCAAGCAGGTTTGTTATTGAAGGGCCGTGCTAAGTGGCTTACACTCAAGCTCGGAAAGCCTCATTGCCCTACATGGAGAGCAGGCGTCGAAGAGAAATGCGGCTTTAGATCCATCTCCAGCTTGTTACCAGGCAAAGGTAGTACTGGAACATTCCATTCTCCACGCCGCAAACAAATTGAGTAATTTAATTAGCGGCACGTGTGGGACAAAGCTCCAGACAGAGCTTGTAAAGAAGAATGAATTGACAATAAAGAGGCTTTTTCAATGCTTTCACTTCTAATATAGTGTGGTTCACACGTGCCAGCTGAATCCACAAAAAGGACTCAGGGATGAGGGGAGCTTCCGTGCATATCCAGTGACTGGATACAGGAAGCAAAAGGTTTTAGTAAATCTCTTTTATCATCTTCTCAGTGGAATTCATTCCGGACAGGCCATGC
>JAMWET010000683.1:0-87112 GCA_024036415.1 Prochilodus magdalenae | reverse complement strand
TTCCTCTCTCCCTCTCTCTCCCTCTGCTTCTCTCCCCCCCCCTCTTCCCCCTTTCCTTTTCTCTCTTACCCCTCCTCTCGCTCCGCCCTTCCACGCTCCCTACCCCTCCTTCCCCCCTCCCCTCTTCTTTCCCCCTCCCCCCCCCCCCCCCCCCCCCCGGTCCGCGCCCCCGTGGAGCTGCCACCCCGGCCCCCCCGCTCCCCCCACTCCCCGGCAACAGGAGCCTCTCCAACCCTGTGGGCCCTCCCCCCCCCCCCATTCTCGGCCCCCCCCCCCTCACCACACCAGTTCGGTCAGGAGGAAATAAGCCCAAATTCATGCCAACTCTTGTGAAAAGCTTGTGGAAGGATATCCAAAACGTTTGACCCAAGCATACAGTTTAAGGCAATAGTTACCAAATATAATTGAAATGTATTAAAACTTTTGAGCTGAAGAAAGTATAAAAAATTGCCTAAAAAAAATTCCTCTATTTCATTATTCTAACATTTAGCAAATAGAAATATATTGTGGTAACTCGAACTAAACCTAAAAAAAGGGAAAAGTTTATTCTGATTTCATGTCAGACAGTGAGAAAAAAATGCATATGTGTCTTTTTATATAGTGTATGTAAACTTTTGGTTTCAACTGTATAACTCCAAACAAGTTGCTCCGACAAGTAACAAGTGTGGCAGTAAAATGTGGTGCAAAAAAATTCCATCAAAATTTTTTTTCAGCAGAGCTTCTAAACGAGGCAGGGATCAGAAGTGTTCTCGAATATGTCTACAGAGGTGGCAGGAAACCTTGCATGAATCTCATCACAAGCACAAAACTAGTTTTATTACCTGATATAAAATCATCCACGAATCATCAGGAACAGAGACAGTCTTCACCGTATTCCTCTACTGTTCCCCCCACTGTTGATCCAACACCCTGTCCCCTCTGTTGACCCGTTGATGGGATTAGTGCCGTTACCTCTTTGGACTTCTCCAAGCCTGTTAAGACAGTGCCGTCATGCATTTGGAAAATATTTACAAACTGGTGATGGCACTGAGAAAATGAAACTCAACTGAAGATCTATATGTCAGATGCACACAAATGTTGCAGAATAACGACATGCCACAACAAACCCCTGTGTATGTTCATTTGAGTGTGGTTGTGTTCACACACATAAAAAACAATATTGTCAAGCTACTGTCAGCTCCAGGAAACGGAACCACGGTCTCCACATGAGGAGGTAGCTCCCTGTCAGGGAATGGCATTGTCCACTGAGCCACACCAACCACTGCTAGATTAAAGTCCTTCCTATAGTTTTCCACCTGACCACTCATCATGAGCACTTTCTCACTCAAGGAACAACTATGTATGCAAACTATGTAAAACTATCATTTACAGAATATAGTCATTCAGTAACTCTTTTAGTTCTGCAGCAAGTCTTCTCTAAGAACATCAAGTTACACACCTCACAGGCACACAACTAGTTCTACCAGACCTGACCTTATTTACCTGACCTTTATTTATCTGACAGTGTGCAACAGCTCATTCTGCCACAGGAACTTCTGCCACAGTGATCTTCTCAATCTTCTCAAAATATGTTAATGCATGAACACTATATCCAAACTGTAACAGAGGCCCAGGCTATAAATGTACAGCTGTGAAATGCTCTGGGCTGGTACTTGGTAAAAACACTTTAGAAGGAGGAGATGCATGTTATCAGATTTTTTTAGGTGTTTCTGTTGCAACTGAAAACACTATCTGAATTTTTGTTAGTGTAACTGAACACTGCTAAGTGTAACTTTAAAGGGACGTTTACTGCTTAAAAAAATCTGTATAGCTAAATGCTTAATATACTCATTGTCAGAATAATAGTTGCACTCAGATGGAAATGTGTGATTGCAATGCCATTCAAAAGGGAGTTAAAGGTTACCAGGAACAACAAACCATGAAACATTTCGGCTAATATAGGCAAAACTCATTAAACTACACACACAGAAGTATTGTCTTTCGGTATGGCGCTAGGCCACTATGCCAGACACCTTGGCATGGAGTTGCAGATTTTGCGGTAGGAGTGGAGGTAAAGTGTTGTACTACTCATGACTGGTCTTGGTTTTGTACCGATCTCTGACATTCCTAATCTCTGTCTCAATTCTGGCTCAACTACTAAAAGTTTTGGTTTTCACTCAGATTAAAAGTGTCCCCCTCTCAGTCTTGATTTGGTCCTAAATCTTTGGAACTCATACTCCACTCGCACTGTGGGTCTGAAAAGATGTGTAGCCCTCACTGAAAAAATGCCATTTTGCAAATTACACAAAGAAGTGAACACCACAGAGACCAGACCTCAACATCACTTAATGTGGTTGGGATCACAAAAAGCATAAAATGCAACCAACTTCCAATATCTCTGCAGATTTCTTGGTAAAACTAAAAGCAAGTCTTATATAAAGAACTGAAGCTGTAATAAAGGTAAAGGGAGGACAAATTACATGCTGAACAAAATAATACCATATGTCTGATCCTGAAAAAATAATAAACCTGTACTTAAAGCTCCTTGGAAATGTACTAAAAGATGGTGCTATCTAACAAGGTGGTCTCTTACATATGTACAGTAGTGTATATTTTTAGTGCATCGAAATCACAGTAGTATTTCACGCAATAAAAGCAGTATCTTTTTTAGATATAACTGAACAATTAATCAATTAAAATTGAATAAATTAATCTACACAAAATTTGCTGTTGTCTAAATTTGAATTTGTATTTATTCATTTAAAGAAAGGGACATAATAGTCATCAACTGCTGGTCTGATAAATAGTTCTAAGACACAGCCTTACATATATTAACCTCTTAAACTCACAGACTTTTATTACGTATTATTGTTCAGTAATTATACAGATAAAACATTAGGTGTTGTTCCAGTTGTGTAACAAACAAGCCATACTTTCTATTGTTTTATTATCGTCTACTTTTTTATTCAAGAATTCATCTCTGTTTGTAAATAAAATATCATCTAGCCTTTTGCTGTCTTGTCTACATTGCTTGAGATTTACACTTCTATATTCATATGAAATACATAAAAACTAGCATGTTATAACAAATTTTCTTCAGCACCCAAAGGCACTTCAAAAGCCAGTACAACCCCACACCCACCATTTACACACAAGGGAGCTTTCAGAATGAAGGGCATTGTATGCACATGCATATGCACTCTTCTATATAATAGTTTCTTTTTTAAAAAGAATATCAACTGGCTTGCATGCACATTTGCAGGCTGTGGTGCTAAATAAATAAATATGAACACAACTAAAGAATCTGAAGGTTAGAAGATGATGGACTCACACACACTGCCATTCAAGCAGCCAGATTATCCTGCAGCACTGCAAGTTCTTCAGTTTATTTGTCCTTCAGGGTCAGGGCCAGACTCATAGGTTAGCCTGGGCTGGTTCCAGCTCAGAACATTAAGTGAAACACAGAAACAGAGAGACAGAGAGAATGGTTTAAGTTACCATTCCATGAATGGATCACCATGAACGTACTCAGTGTTCCTGGTCCCTCAGGGTTGTTCTTCAAATGGATAAAGCATGAAAGGGTGCATGCTATATGCTGGAAACAACAATCAAACATACAGCCTAACCTTCTATGTAACACACACACACACACACACACACACACATATATATATATATATATATATATATATATATATTTATATATAAATATATGTTTGTGTGTGTGTGTGTGTGTGTGTGTGTGTGTGTGTGTGTGTGTGTTACATGGAAGGTTAGGCCGTATGTTTAACAGGAGCCTGAAGTTACTACCACCTTAAACACAGAAGGGAACATTTTTTGTCCAAAGAGCTTATACATTTCTGAGTGTGTGTGTGTGTGTGTGTGTGTGTGTGTGTGTGTGTGTGTGTGTGTTCATTCAACATTCAATGGAATCTAAAGGAAAGGCTATCAAAGTATACCATATTAACTACTGGTTTGTTGTTAAGACCACTAAAATCTATATGTAATTGCACTGGGCCAGGTATAAAACCTCTTTCCCCTTTCCTCAAAGCCACTGAAGAAGCACTTTATATGGAGAGGATTCACAGTACTTTACACTCTTACATATATGCCTTCATTACAAGCCTTAGACGAACTCCGCGGAAACTCTCTCCAGTGCCTGTACCACATTGCTAGAATCTTTTCAGCCTTGGAAACACACTTACAAAAAATATATTGCCTTTTATTGCTAATTAATAACTTTCATGTGAAAGCCTTATTAAGCTGTATGACACTGCTGTGGAAATATTTCAAGATTCTGACACAGGTTAGTTAAGAGCTGATGAAATTATGCCAACACATCTGAAAAACAGTTAAGTGGCCAGCAAACTGGAACAGATCAGTTTATATCCCAATGCCAAAGAAAGCAGACATGACAGAGTGTGAAAAGTATCACAGTTTTCCTCATTGCATGGCAATGAAAATGATGTCTAAGATCATTCAACCAAAACTAGAGCCTTACACTGAAAGACAACTGCCAAATGTGAAAGCAGGATTCAAGACAAGCAGGAATCATTACTGATGTGCACTGAAAATGTCAGCATGTGTTTTATTGATAAGTCTTTGACTAAAATTATGGAATGTCCCCATGAAAATGGGTGTAACAGAGCATCTCATCATTCTAATGAGGAAACGGATTCACAAGCAATGGTTAGGAAAGAAAATGATAAACAGGCTGGTTTCACATAGGCAGTCTGTCATGCTGCACACCCTTAATGTTCAATCCATATGCAGAACATATAATGTAAGGATCGGGAGGAAGGTGAACAAAGATTCAAGATTGGAGGTAAAAAACTTTAATAACCTTCAATGTGCGAATGATGCAACACTCATAGTGGAAAATCTAGAAGACCTGAAGCAGCTTATAAAGGGGGTTAAAGAACAGAAGGTAATGACAACAGGAAGCACTGCTAACTTCAACACTGATGAAGAAGTTGTGGAAATGGCAGACCGCTTGTTCATCCTTAGATTAATTATTTTCGACACAAGATCCAGCACTCAAGAAATATGATGGATGTGGCCCTTTATGGAACGCTGATGAATGCCTGTGTGCTGTTGGCTATAAATAAAATGTGGAACTCTTCAGTCATCATTAGTTGCTGTTTTCAATTGTTTTTCTACAGTTCCTTATTTTAGCATTTTGACCGTGTTGGACAGTGATGTTGTGCGTGATTACCACTTCCGAGATAGTCCTGTATGGATCTGAAAGCTAGAAAATAATCAAGCAAGACCACTGATCAAATCAAGCCTCGTCCCTTACTCCAAGCACGTATAACAAAACTGAAGAATCGGAAGACAAAAACGGAAAGAATCAATTCATCGGAAAATTCTAGAGAAACATTATCCACATGAACGGCAGGAGTCTGAATCAACTTGACGCCACCTCACAATAATAATAACTGGGTCTGGACGCACAACATGTTATGTTGTATAACCTGTAATCTGCAACAGTTCATGTTCATTGTTTACCTGAGGTCTGTATGGAAGCAGCAGAGGTCACTCGGGGCTCTTACCCTCTTTATACATGTGGGTTTTCCTGACTAAAAAACAATGACTTCTAAAGAATGAGCTGGGCCGCAGATTCAGTTCCATATACATCTCTGGAAATAAATAAGAGAGCACTCCAGTTTCTTCTTAAATCAGCATCTCCACATGCACAGCAGGTTCTTAGTGAGGAACAGAAGGTTTGGTTCTAGCTTTACTGGCAGATACAGTGAGCGTCTGGTTCATAAGAACAAGGTCAAGCTGCAAACACACAGTTACAGACTACTGACTGTGATTTAAATGTCACTTAACCACCTCATTTAAAAGTCACTTAACCACCATAAGATCACCTCAAGTGACCTACAGAAAGACTGGCGAGCTGTGGCTGGGGTGAAATGCATGATTCAAAAAAAAGGCTTCTGGAGACGTCATCAGTGATTTCCTAAATAAACAGATCTAAAATGCGATATTGGATCTGGAACTTGGGAGACATGTTTCCAGCAGTATAAAGAATAAAACAAACTTGCTCATTTTGGTCAAACACAAACACATAAACTGTAAAACTAGAGAAACTGATCATTTTGAGGTGGCCCCTTAAATTTTTTCAGAGCTGTATGGACTGTACGGAAGATGGAGTCAGTGCAAGGTTTTGAGTCTCCATGGTCTGCATCATGTATTAACATTGGAAAATTTGGTTTTCCATGATATGGGTGCTTTAATGGAAACAGCATGAGCCAGGCCTGCATAAGAGCAGCCTGTGGAGCAGACTGCAATTAACTACGCACCACATCTGCTCCTTGACACAGCTCTCAGAGGCTGTATCTCAGTTTACGCTCCTGTTAAACCAAGACCTGGACAGTGAAGGGGCATCGTTATGAATTAACAGACAGGAGACAGGCAGCAATCCTCTTATCTGGGTATATTAATATAGATGACAGAGGCATGCTTTATAAGTCTTATCTAGAGAGGTTCAGACAGTAATACTCCCACAGAGACCCTGACTTTCTAAAATAAAGCTTCTTCAAATAACTTTATCCATTTGTAGAGTCCTTAAAGGGGAGTTTACAACACTTTATGTCAAAATTTGATTGTCAAGGGTGAAAAAGCACTGAATATCTAAAGGATGACTAGGATTAGAATTGAATTACCTTGAGTAATAACTATATTTTGTACCTAAAGCCATGTTATAAGGTGGTAAGAGGACAAAATAAAGGACAGGAATGCAGGAAATGGGTCCTTTCAACAGGAATGCCACCAGCTTTTCAAAGTTTCTACATAACTCTTATATAACGTGACACCATGCCAAGTATTCAGAACCATTTTATATACTGGCTTTTAAAACTCATCAGCTGTCTGGTTCCTATCACTACCACACTGAACAATTAAAATCTGACTACATATGTTTCTCTAGAACAAAACATTTCCTGTCAAACCACTCAGAATCACTTTGTTTACATCTTCACTATGAATTTAAGCAGATAAAATCTCAGAAATTCTTCTTTAAGTACCCTCCATCCTGTAATGCACTCATTATTTCCACTGTATCAGGCTCAAAAAACATCCACTTTGGTGACGCAAGAAACACTCCAAACTGGAAAGAGACATCAAGAAAAGGAGCTTTAAAAAAACATGCTTCAGATAGGATAGAACACAATATTAAGCCATAAGCACTTTCTGGAGCAAAAGCAGACTTTCAGCGAGTAGACCATAAATTGAGCCTAAGATAGACGTTGTCCGTATCATTAAGTGCTCGGCACCTTGAGGCATTATGTAAGGCACTGCTGGCAAAAAGGGGGCTGAAGAGGCTTGGTTATTAGCTTGCCAAGTGCTGTCATCCCTCGCTCTTTTCATTTCTCCTGTGTGCCCCATCACCATGCCTCGTCTACTCCTGCGCCATACTGCAGACAAGTCCATTAGAGACCTGACTTTGCTCAGACACCAGTCCAATTATTGTATGCAGACCATCAGGAGGGAATTGTGGAGGGAAAAACACATTCATGATGTTCCACTTAGCGAGAAACTGAGGGGCATATTAATATTTTAGGAGTTCTATGCAAAATGCCCCACAACAGAAAAGGCATCTCTTCGTAATGCACTTAAGTGAGTGAACTCTAGCAGACGTGTAAATTGTGTATATTGTTTGGCAATTTAATTACCTTTTTGTATTGCACTTATAATGACGTTTGTCAATGTGTATTGTGTTGCACTTATGACCTTTCTCTAGGTACCAGCAGTGGCCCCTGTTCGGGGCAGTGTCTGAGCTCATGGTGAGTTTTAGGCTCTAAACTTCCTACTAGCTGGAATATTATCCAACAGAACACTAAGCACGGTTGTAAGTTGCTCTGGATAAGAGCGTCTGCTAAATGCCTTAAATGTAAATGTAAATGCATAGTCAGTAAAGAGTTGTGTAGGTACAGAACATGCCAAAAACATTATTTTAGTCAAACACAATAATAATAATAATAATAATAGCTACATAACTATTGAGATTAAAAACACCCCCCAAAAAAATAAAATAAATAACAATCAAAAGGAATAAATAAATAATTAACAGTGCTGCTACAGTGTAAGCACTAACAGAAACAATTGGCTATCAGCATTACCAATCAAGGGACTAAGCAAACTGCCAATTAAAATAATCAAGCTCGATTAGTCGCATTGTTTTAAATGATTATTAATGATAATTAAAGTATTAATTTTAAATAATCATGTTTGTTAAATGCATCCTCCATCATGTGACACAAGTGTAATGAGTATTTCCTTCAGTGATGATGGTGTCTGAATGCAAAGACTTGATTGAATTCATTAGTGTTTACATGTACAGCATTTAAAAACAAACCAAACAGAAGCAACTGTCTTACATGACTTACTGATTTGGATGTGTGCTTGCAGGTTTTTTCAGGATGCTAGTTTCTTCACATTAATGACAAATGAATTCACTTCATAAATCTGAATCATCATGTTATTTAGATTGAATCTGAGCAAAAATGTGTATTTGAGCAATTTGAGGCCTATAATGTGAGTGTAGCCAAAGTGACTTAAACTGATCTGATCCATTTATAGTGAGATTAGGGGAATAAAATAATTTTGATGTGTTTTATGGATAGTAGGACAGGTCAGATTTGTGTCTATTTATTATATTGGGTCTGTTCAGAACAAAAAAGAAATTGTGTGTAATAAAAAAAAAATAAATGCAAATAAATATAGCCTTTTATTAGTCCAGGATCGGATACGTATCTGATACACGGGCATGCAATATGAATGTAAATATTCACATCTGATTCCGTGTGTCTTTTTGCCTGTATGCATGCACTTAAAGTGCTGTTATCATTACCCAGCATCAGCAGTGTGGCAAAACAACAATGGAGAAAAAAAACATCAGTTATAACAGTCTGTGGAAGGACAAAGAAGTTGAAGGTTTGCTTGATACATGGAGAAATGAATCAGTTCAAGCAAAGCTGGAAGGAACCTATCAAAAGTGAAAAGTGTTTAAAACAATTGCCGAAAAATACTCAAATCAACATACCAGTCATGGTTGCTCAATTTACGAGTCATGATGATAGAGGCAACATGTATAAATGTAAGAGTGTGTAAATGTTTGCTGTTTTAGGGACAGATTTGTTGACATTACTGACATTACACATTTATAAATGTGAACCGTCAAGAATCTGAACAAATAAAAAATGGAATTGATCAATGAGGCTTGTAATGTGAACATAGCCTCAGTGGACAGCAGGACTGACTGAATGCTGGTATATCCACCTGCTGTTACACTTAAAGACCTTGCCAGTATATTCCATGTTCCAAGCACAAATGCAGTCTGAGAAGATTCTTCCATGGAAGATGAGCTGCGGGACAGGTGCCACTGGAACAAAGTGGGTAATTACTATTTACCTGGTCCAGACTCTAGACAGCATAACTTGCCTAAGCTTGGAATGATCCAAAGGGTGCACTGGGTTCATACAACTCTCAGAAAGCAAGGGGGGCTTTTTTGTTTTGTTTAGAGAGGAACTTTGTAATGACAAAGGTAATGTCAATGCATAAATATGGAAATGATCGCTGACATTTGTATGCCCTCAGTGCCTCCAGAAGCTGGTGTGGATTGCAGGGTCAGATTGGTGGACAGCTGTCTGTTCACGGTGGTTTGCGGTATCATGATGACTATGACAATAAGCAACCACTCCTGCTGCAGAGTTAGCTGAGATGAGTGAGCCTGCCAGAGGCTGAGTACATATGAAAACATTTACAGATAAGCCAGGGCTTCCCTTGGCTGTACATCATCATTTGAACTCTTTAACACTGACACAGAATCTGTTCAGCTTAAAGGCTGTGGCGTATGTGTGTGTGAGGTCGTCGTGTTTCACTCCACATGGTTTTACTGTAAGTCATGTGTTCTGTTGATGGCGCGAGATCTTTGCTGATGCATACGCCACGTCAGGACCTATTATATGTAATTAACCTCCAAGTGTAGGCCCTTTCACCAGCCGCCTCTATTGACCTAAGAGTCATTTGCGCAGCACAATGCGTGCGGCACCTGTCGCTAATGGCTGTGCTCCGCTCTCGCTGTATCTAGTTTAGCAGCCTGTAGAGAGGCCAGACCACTGACCTTATGTTCCCTGCACAGACACAACAAAGCCAAGGACGCAGCCACAGACTCCGGCTCAAGGAACAGAGTTGGCAGGGACAACACTGAACTCTTCACTATGCTATTTCTTGCCTTGCTATTTGTGTCCCTCAGAAATTGCAAGTGTTTAAACGCAAACTGATTATTTGGAGAGCTCAGTTATATAAACAGCACTAGTGGGGATGAGGCTGTGACATGACAGAGCTTCAGACCACTTTTATGGCTTTGAGCTGGTCCAGTGCAGAGCAGTATAGAGCAGGGGTGTAAGACATATGGCGTGCATATGGGACCAGCCTTGTTATGCGTCTTATCTGGCCTGTCAAATGAACTCTAAAGGATGTTTGCAAAATAATGTCTGACAGAATGCTCTAACTAAACTAATCAGTCACCTCTAGGCACTAACTCTTCCATCTACCCAATGACAAAACTCCTCACAGGAAGCCTTCAATGAGAACACCAGTAATTCAACATCATTAGACCACATGGTTGAGCGTACAACACGTACAACAGCTATTTTTTTTTTCAGAAGAAGTTCTTGATTGGTTGGATTGGTTGGATTAGTGGTAGACAGAGCGGGGTGTAGCATGCTGTGTACAGTGTTTCTCAACCCTGGTCTTAGTGGCACCCTGCCCCGCACGTGTTAGTGCTTTTCCTGCTCCTAACCCATCTGATTCAGCTCATTAGCAAGCCCTTTCAGAGCAAGGGGTGTGTTAAAGCAGGAAATCCACTAAAGGTGCCTCAAGGACCAGGGTTGGGATACACAGGTATAGTAGATAGTAACCACTTTGGACCACTGCATTAGCTAAAAATGACAAAAAGATGTTACTGAGGAATGCTTAATGCATGACTTAGTGCTTTCCTGATCATCTGGCAGTTGGGGTTGTTTCTATTTCATAACCCACAGATATATATCTGGTTTACTATGTTTACTAAAAAAAATCTAATTTCTTTGCTGAAAAACATTGTTGTGTTTTGAGCATGTTTTTGCTGGTCAACCAGCACTAACCATCATAGACCAGCATTGACCCTTAAGAGCCCAGACCCATTTCCTCTTATGGGAAAATAATGAAGGGTCAGTTATAAGATCATAAAAGATCAGTCTTATTGTGACAAAGAGATCACATGGCATCTTCTGTATGTATTGTAGCGTCATAGTACTGGTAGCCTATGTCACAACATAACAATTTCATAACTGGTATTTCATCATGGTGTACTAGAAATGGCGTCACAATGGGTATATGTAATATGTATTATAAAATATGGGTATATGTAATATAGAATATGGGTATGTATAATATAGAATATGGGTATGTATGATATAGAATATGGGTATATGTGATATAGAATATGGGTATATGTGATATAGAATATGGGTATGTATAATATAGAGTATGGGTATATGTGATATAGAATATGGGTATATGTGATATAGAATATGGGTATGTGTAATATAGAATATGGGTATATGTAATATAGAATATGGGTATGTGTAATATAGAATATGGGTATATGTGATATAGAATATGGGTATATGTAATATAGAGTATGGGTATATGTGATATAGAATATGGGTATATGTAATATAGAATATGGGTATGTATAATATAGAGTATGGGTATATGTAATATAGAATATGGGTATGTGTAATATAGAATATGGGTATATGTAATATAGAATATGGGTATATGTGATATAGAATATGGGTATGTATAATATAGAGTATGGGTATATGTAATATAGAATATGGGTATGTGTAATATAGAATATGGGTATATGTAATATAGAATACGGGTATGTGTAATATAGAAAATGGGTATATGTAATATAGAATATGGGTATGTGTAATATAGAATATGGATATATGAACATTAGAGCTCTTAAATGGGTTGAAACCCTATAGATACAAATACAAGACTTTAAAATGAGCTGGTTTTGTCTCTAACTGCACTAACCAAGCGCATCGCCATTTTCTAAATGAGGTCATATGTTCACCAACTGCATCCAGAATGTTCAATATAGGTCACTCAGGGACTTCGTGTGTTTAGGTGAAGGATAAAGCTGTATAAAGAACTTTACAGACTTTTAAAAGCATTGTGACACATACGTCACTGTGGGCTCTTATGGGTTAACCAGCGTTAACCCATGCTTATCATGCTGATTTTTCTCAGCAGGTGTGTGGGCTATTAAACACAGCCTTGCAGGTTGATGTTAAGATCAGTTAGCAGTCTTTATTAGCTTTTATTAGCTTTACATATGAATCAGATTAAACAAAGCCATGCAGTGTGTGCACATTCATAACCAAAACATTCTGTTTGGACATAAATATGAATTCACTTGTATGCTAAAAGACCTTATGCAAGCATCTGAGCAATCAGTGCTTCACTTTGGTCTGGCTGTCTAACCTAATAGCTTCATTTATAATGTACCTTTCTGATGAATATGGATAACATACATTCATTTATTTATGTTACTGGCCTACTTTAGTCATTTTTTTGGTCTGGCCCACATGACAATTTAATGTGGCACACTGTCTAAAGTGAGCCTGAGATCCCAGGTGTAGATCATGAACCAAATACCTAAGGGACCTGTGAGTACATAAATTAGCCTAGCAGGAGTTATCTAAACATACCTCCATCATTAAATGAGAGAACAAACATGTTTTTAATCAATGGGGAACCTTCACAGACCTCTAGTCAAGGTGAAGCTCTAATGACGTCTGCATGGCTACAATTTTAATGTTATTTTTATTTTATAAACAGGCCATGCAGAAAATGATCCAATCAGGATTTTCTTCTCTTCTACGTAGATGCAGTCAATAAGTTCTCTCATTATTTAGGACTACAGGAGTGAATCAAACTGAATTAACCGGTAACTCTGTGATTTACAGTGGCTGGGTCTAATAATATTGGGAAAAGTCACTCTAGACATTCTGGAGGACACCACTGAAGCTTTTCACTCTATGATCAAAGCTTTTCACTGCCAGCGTTCTGCATAATTAGAAAAAGTTTGAAATCTACCTACATACTTTATTTGTACATTGTTTTGTCTGTTTGGGCTTTAGTTCAACACAAGCACTGCACGTTACCCCTTAAACAACAAACATTAGGGCACCTCTATTATGGAGTCCATCAGTTGAAGTGCTTTGGATCCATGGCATTTTAAAGACAAATATTTTCCCACTGTAACACTAGTTCAGAGTCAAGTTAACTGAAACGACTTTATAACAGGATGGAAAACAGCAACACTTCCTGGTGCTCCTGGGAATTGGGGAGCCAGAACATAGAGGCACCTTAAAGTGAGAATATATTTTATCTATCCAGCATATCCTGCATCTGCTGCACCTGTATTAATAATAAAAGTTTAAGGGAGTTCTTAGGAGCACTGCCACATAGGAATGTCTTTAGGTTCTCTGAAGACATTTCTATGACTGGAAATAGAACGTGTGAGTGTGAGGAACCTCAAGAGCCACTAGGTGCAGGTTCAAGTTTCAGTTACAGTTAAAGTATTGTTTTTTTTTCGAGTTTTTCATTTGTCCAGGTTCAGAACAGTTTAAAGGGGAATTCAGCAGATTCCTATCAAACTTTGTTGAGATGTAAATAAAGTCATTCAGAGTGACCTGGTGTGAAATGGTTCATTGCAGAGATATATAATGTATATCATTGCTGTTAAAAAAAATAATAAACAAGCACCTGATATTTAGCTTTATCTTTAACATTGTGCAGAACTTTTATGATGATTTGACCATTGGAGATTAGACAATAGAAATTACCTTATAACAATAATAATTAAAATATGCCTGCATGCACTTCTCCAGCATGAAGGGAGTTTATGCATCTTAGCTCAAAATCGGAAAACAATGCTTCATACATCAGGAAGTTTATTCATATCCATGTAATTTGCAATGCATCTTTTAGAGATATTAAGTGCTTTGGGCATCGTGAACCATCATGATTTAATTAAGAATTTAAATTCCACAGTCGCCAGTTCAGCATGATGTTTTAGCACTGGAGCAACAGGAAACAGGAGCTGGCAGAAGCTTTCCCATGATATTAAACAGCCATACCATGATCCCATCCCTCTGGACCTACTTCCTAGTTAACTCACTCTGGAAAACATTTATTCATACCATATTCATACACATTTCCACATCCATATTCTCTTGATATCATTTCTGTCTGCTGGATACTGGTGGGCTAGATCCCTTGCAATTATATGTCTACCACCTACAAATGTCTTATGTCTTGGTGAATGTAATATCTAGAATATGTTCAATATTGAGCTCAATGACACTCACAGATTGCCACTAATCTTTAAACTAGCTGCATGTCTGAATGTCTAAATGTCTGTATTGAGAACATCTGGGGACAAAAATACACTTCTTTTTTTGTAATTCGATTAGACAGTAAAAACAGCATTAAAATATAAGGTCATGTGACGAGAAATGCAGGTGTGAAAAGTGCTTCAAGCTAAACCTCGAACACCATATTTTTTTATACCCTACTATTTTTTCCATTTTGGTCAAATATTCTAATTAACATATGTTCAAGTGGCAATCCATCCATTCCTTCAGGTGATTCGAAAAGCACTACTCTCACTGCCTGTAATTATAAAAATGGGCCAAAGCCAATGTTTTGTTCATGTCCCATTTTTATGTTTCTTCCATGTGTCATTGTATCCTCTGATCATCTTTACCTCCAATAAACACATATATATAACACCAGCACTAACACTGCCAAAGCAACTTAATCAGCCTATTTAGCAAAGCTTCCTGGAGAATTTTGGGAAGGTTGCCATTCTTGTGATGTCAGTTCTTGTGTGCAGCAGTGTTAGCTTGCATGTGGCAATAGTTGTATTTCAGCTACTTAATGGCCCCATAATTTAGACGTTCTGGTGACACGTTCAAAGGAAAAATATCCTTCAGGAAAAAGATCAGCTTTGGAATATTCCAGTTCACCACAGCGTATGACGATTTTCGATAAATGCCATTTATTTTTGCTGGTTACACAGAACTGCTGTTCCCAGAAAGCAAGCTGTGTTCAGACAGAAATGTGTGACGTCTCTGCTGATGTCTGGAAAGAGACTGCAATAACATTAGCCTATGTCTCTAGAATTGTAATCTGCCAGTCAGAGCTGCCAACTGGTTTGTCCTTTTCTGACCTCTTCAGTTTTAAACTCTTTACTTAAACTTGCACAGCAGTAGGTACTGACAGACAATTTACTATACAATAACACACACAAGATCGAGTTTTGAGAGATTGCTGTATTACAGTGTTATTGAAAGCTCTCTATAACCAACAACTTTGGGTTGACTGTCCTGAAATTCGGGAACAGTTTGCTGCAATACACCAGCTGGAGCATGTCTGTGTATGGACATTGCTAATAAATGACAGACTACAGTGAGGGAACACTGATTTCAGGATAATCTGATCCACATGCCAAAATTTAATCAGTTTCCTTAAAAAACAGCTGCTGGTTTCTTGCTGTCTTCCTGCATTGCACTTATTGTCACTTTCGCTGTATTTGTAATTTAATAGAACTGCTACAAGCAAAAAAAAATGCTCATAGGTTTTCCAATCTTTACACAGCCTCAGAAAGATTCAGCAAAATATTCCTTTACAGAGTATAGAGAAGTAAAAATAACATTATTACAATATAGATTTATTCTATTATTATTTATTTTATTATTTTTTGTATTTATTATATATTATTTCACATGCATATGAAAATGTATACTGTTTTTCATGAAAATGACATAACATGTTTCATTGAAATGCTACTTATCATTAGTGGCTGTGCAATGCTCAACACTATTATTATCCAACAGTATATTCTTCTTCTTCTACTGCTTCTACTTGGTACACATCTTTTCTGCTAACTGGTCCCACAGCTTTCGAGATTAGCACTGTTCAAACTCCAGAATGTAGTGCATGTATACAGTTTTATGATTTGAAGTACACTTTTGGTAAAAACATAAATTCAGATTTATGTCACAGTTTTAACAATACCCTAACAATACCCTAGCAATGAGCTAGGATACCTTTGCAACCACTTAGCAACACTTTGGCAACCACTTTAGAAACTACAGCAACAATTTAGCAATAAGTCTGTAAACTGCATAAGCAGTGCAATTACACCACGTTTTAAATGAAGGTAAATTTTTTTTAACATTTCTACTTCTGTCCACTGGTGCTACTGAACCAAGCTGGAGTTTGATCATTCCCTTTCTAAATCTTTTGATTAGAGATTAATAACTGACCATCACATTGCTTTATAAGTCTTCTCAGGATTTAGCAGAGCTTAGTAACACAGAGATTAATAACTGGTCACCGCATTGATTTATCAACTCCTCAGGCTTTAGTAGAGCTTAGTAACACAGAGATTAATAACTGACCATCCTGACCAAAATCTAACCCAGCATTATTATTTTGTTTTCTGGATGCACATTTGTTTTACTTTTATTAAGTGGGAACATTGTTAGACAGGACACACCTATTAATAAAGAAATGTTTCATCATAGGCTAAAGGTGACGATGTGCTTATGGTTTGGGACAATCACTGAATGGATGGAAAGGATCCTGTATAATAATGACTTTGTATATATTTTTCACAGTATTATCTCAGTTACTGTGTTGAATTTAAACAGACCTTGTAAAGGTATATGGTCTAAATACTGTATGAGTGCAATTTGAACTGGCTAGTACAGATGAACTGGACTGGTGTTTTCTATCTGCATAGATTTGTTTGTTAAGGTGTTAGTTTCTTTGGAATATCAAATAACTATCACCAATGAAAAACACTGCACTGGCCATTAATGTCGGTATTGGTGAGTTTATGATCCTCCCCAGGAGGTATCCACGCTGCAGCCATGGAAGGGCACGCGCCGTCATCACCATGTGACAGCTTCCTGTTTTCATCCGCCGTCGAGCGCATGGTAATGTAGCTAATTTAGCCAGTGCCTGGGAACACATGGCCTCGTTTACAAACCAAAACAGACTGGAGCTGCTTGTTCCCCCTCTCCAACACAGCCACCCGTCCCCCTCACAACCCTGACTCACAGCGCCAGACTCACTGGAGCTCGGTTTCGAGCTCGTCTCACGCTGAGGTCTCCGTCATGGCTGTGACTGAACATGCTAGTGGCGCATTTTCGCTAACGAGGCTTCTGTCTTTGCTAAGCATTATGGCGACGCCGTGCTGTTAGTATCATGCAGTGTGGAGAAGGGCCCGGGGGGTCGACACAGACATATACAAACACAGACCGACCCTCATCAGTGTTATGAAACAGCACTCCACTCATCCCTCTTACTAAGGTTTTTCTGAGCACCATGGAAAAAAGGAATAAAATAGAAAAATGCTTGTTGTGTACTCCAATAGAGGTATACTACTTGTAAACAATGTGGAGGTGTACCTAATCTAATCTTGTCCATTAGTCAGAGAGTGAAAAGGCCATTTTAGTGGAAACATGCCCCCGGCTAACGACCAATATGGCAAAAGTCATGGTGCTGTAATCAGAGACTGAAGGCTTTGACGGCTGAACACAATCTCTTTTTAAAGGGATGAGGTTGTAACTGCAGCGGAGTTACATAAAACAGCGAAAATGTCATTGACCTGACTGCTAGTATGACCCTTGTTATACCTCTGCCACACTGGAGCTATAAAGGCAGCTAGGTACCATCTTGCTGGATGTCCACAATGAGCAACATCAACCTTTAATGCCTAGGGTCTTAGTTACAGTTCAGCTTGGTTCAGCTTGCAAAGGATGTCAACTTTTGTACCGATGACACAGGGGTAGTATTTCCATGAACTGTTGGATATTGTTGGGCTATTGAAGAACTGAATCATTAACAACCGTTAATGTGTTTTGACAGAGTGTAGCGTGTTGTGTATGTTTTATGCCTAGCGTCTAAATTGTTCAATTTTATAGATAAAGTTTAAAGTAAAGTAGAAAAGTAATTTTATAGCAGATGGCAAAAAAAGCAGCAACAAATATTTCAACACATTGTTGGTAGAATGAGCACTGAAATTACATTTAGTTAGTTTAGCTTTTATTGTTTGGCCTGATGGTTCTAACAGACTATATTAATCTATCTACACTCATGGGCCACTCATTTACTGTATAGATGAACTCCAATCCTTCAGTAAAAATAGAATGACTCATGACAAATCTAAATCTTTCAACTTCATTTTAAATTAAATTAAAAAAATAATGAATGTTTGCAGTGTCATTTAAATACACTGCTCAAAAAAATAAAGGGAACACTTTGAAAACAGATCTCAATAAGAAAAAAATCATGCAGAATATCTTTCCCCGTATAGACTGGGTAAAGTGTTAGGAACGAAAGGATGCCACATCGTTTGATGATCAAAGTGAAAAAATTATGCAGCAGGCTCGTCCATTTAACCAGAATTCCATTGCAGCAACTCAAAATGGTACTCAGCAGTTTGTACGGCCTCCACATGCTCCTAATGAGATGACGGATAGTGTCCTGGGGGATCTCCTCCCAGATCTGGACCAGGGCATCACTGAGCTCCTGGACAGTCTGAAGTGCAACCTGGTCGCGTCGGATGGACCGAAATGTAATGTCCCAGAGGTGTTCTATTGGATTTAGGTGGGCCAGTCAATGATATCAATTCCTTCATTCTCCAAGAACTGCCTGCATACTCTCGCCACATTAGGCCGGGCACTGTGGTGCACCAGGAGGAATCCAGGACCCACTGCACCAGCGTAGGGTCTGGCAACGGGTCCAAGGATTTCATCCTGATACCTAATAGCAGTCAGGGTGCCGTTGTCTAGCCTGTAGATGTCTGTGCGTCCCTCCAGGGATATACCTCCTCAGACCATCACTGACCCACCACCAAACCAGTAATGCTGAATGATGTTGCAGGCGGCATAACATTCTCCACGGCGTCTCCAGAGCCTGTGACGTCTGTCACATGTGCTCAGGTAAAACCTGCTCTTATCTGTGAAAAGCACAAGGCGCCTGTGGCGGATCTGCCAATTCTGGTGTTCTGTGGCAAATGCCAATCAAGCTCTACGGTGCTGGCCAAGTGAGCACAGGGCCCACTACAGTACGTCGGGCCCTCAGGCCGCCCTCATGAGGCCTGTTTCTGATTGTTTGGTCAGACACATTTACAGCAGTAGGGCTCTGGCAGTGCTCATCTTGTTCCTCCTTGCACAAAGGAGCAGATACCGGTCCTGCTAAGGGGTTAAGGACCTTCTACAGCCTTGTCCAGCTCTCCTAGAGTAACTGCCTGTCTCCTGGAATCTTCACCGTACTCTTAAGACTGTGCTGGGAGACACAGCAAACCTTGTGGCAATGGCACATATTGATGTGCCATCCTTCAGTAGTTGGACTACCTGTGCAACCTTTGTAGGTTCCAGGTAACGCACCATGGTACTAGTAGTGACGCTGACCCAAGTCAACTGCAAAACTAGTGAAAAATCAGTGGGAAAAAATGAGGGGGGACAAAATGTCAATGACCTCGTCCTTTTAAACCATTCCTGTTTTGGGGGTGTGTCATTGTTGCTTCTCTACTGCACCTGTTGTTAATTTCATTAACACCAAAGCAGCTGAAACTGATTAACTGCCCTCCCTACTACTTAACTAACCAGATCAATATCCCTGAAGTTGAACTGAGTTGATGCTATACTCTGATTAAAAAAGTGTTCCCTTTATTTTTTGGAGCAGTGTATATCTAGATGTGTGTATGTATGTATGTATGTATGTATGTATGCGTGTATAGACCCATATACATACATATATACTCATATATTTACAGTAAGAAGAAATGTCATTTAATCTTCAATTTTACAAACTGTCTTTGTCTTGCATTCATAAGTATTAACAAAGATATGATTGAAAAAAAAAAACTCACAGAAAAATATGAAAAGTATGCATACATATTTATATGTAATGATTATGTAAATAATTAAGTTCCAGATATTAAAGCTGCAAAATAAGTTCCTGTAGTCCAGAGTAAGAATTTCATTGTACAGTGCAACTGCTTTTTTCTCTGTGCAGATGACAATAAACTCTTGAACCCTAAATCCTAATCAAACGGTGTTATTAGAAGTTTCCATTGGTTTGAAAGATTGTGTGCAACATATATTGTATGCAGCTTTGTCATGGTAAAGATGAAGAAACTTAAAAACGTAATATTAAAAAGAAAACATTTGAATGGAAAAAGAGTCATAGTAAAAAAAAAGTTTAAACATCCCTGGCAGTAAAATTCCCTTAATAATATTAAAGTGGAAAGCTTAAGAAACCACAGCTGATCATCCACAGAGAGGTGTGCCATGCAGGAGTTCACTCCAAGGTAATAGAAAAACCAGCAACTAGAAAAAAAGAGTTGCAGGAACAACAGCTACACTAGAACAACAACCAATGAACTGAACTGCAGTCATCTCCATTCCTACATTCCACACAAAACCCTCCTGTTTAAAAAGAGATGTCTGTCTAAAACTGGCACACAAGCATTCAGATGTCTTTGAAACAAAGTACTCTGGTGCGAAACAACAAGAACTCTTAGGTAATGAAGCAGCTTTTCATGTTTGGAGACACAAGAACGCAGTGGGAGATGGAGCTTCTTCTCTGCATCAGAATTTTACAGGCGGTACACGTCATCAAAGGAAGCCTGAACGGAGTGATGTAGAAGGACATATTAAAGGAGAGCTTGGAGGGTTTTCACACCTGAGGTTCATCTTTTTGTTACATTGTGTATATGATCTAGATAGTTTTGGTTTCACTCTGCAATTTTGTGAGTAAACTCATGACCTTTGCAGGACATACACACCTCCGGTCATCAGCACCTATTCCATTTTCATTTATTTTTTCACGTTGACTTGATTAGTACAAATTACAATTAAATATTCTGAATAAAAAATAAAGGTTGAGCACATTTTTGCTGGTTAACCAGCACTAACCAGCATAAACCAGGATGAATTCCATGCTGGTCTAAGCTAATATTTTAGCATGGCCCTCCTTTTTTCATGTACTACCGTGTTTTATTTTTTTACTTCTCTACTTTACCCCCTTATCAATTAATGAATTATCCATATAAAATAACACCCACCTATGTAATTTCACCTACAGTGGTAGAACCTAACCTAAAATGGCCCATGCATTATCTCTGCTAAATCAGCTCAGCAGTTCAGACAGACACACAGTTTCATCGATTTGAGCTAGCAGCTGGGAGATGGCCTTCTCTCCATTACACTCAGAGGTCAGACCAGGTGGAACACCCCTGCTGAACCCAACCCGGCAGCGGTCTCATATCCAGCCCCAGATAGAACAGGATCAATCAGGATGGCACCAGTGCTGTGGATGACAGATGGTTTCTGGTAACTATCAGAGGGAAAAAATCCCTAAAAATAACAACAAGGCTGGTTTCTAAACACAGTGTTCTGTGTTCTGATTTCATGGAAACATAGCACAGCTTTTCCAATATCACATCTGAATATGTCTTTGGAGGTGTAAGAAAGGCTTCCTGATCAGTCAAAAAAGACTTCAGCCTGCAAAATCAACTTCATGTTTATAATATGTATGTAACTTCTCATTAAGCTGAACATTTTATTATGAGCAACATCATGTTATTACAGCTGTGGTGTATTATCTAACCAGCAACATGTTGTCAGTTATTAACTGCCTAATTATAAGTATGTTATTAACATAAGCTACAGATACGACAGCCTTCCTGTGATGCAAGTACAGATACTTTCCGGGCATCATGTGTCAAACTGTGGCATCATGTGTCAAATCTGAGGATATATGTGTCTAATATCCTCAGAAAACCAAAGTCATAAGCCATAGCTTTCTTATTGCCTTAAGATTGTGCTATTTTGATTATATGCTAATGAATTGTTTTGTGTACTTTATAATAGACTTTATAATAGATAGATATAGATAGATAGATAGATAGATAGATAGATAGATAGATAGATAGATAGATAGATAGATAGATAGATAGATAGATAGATAGATAGATAGACATATGCAATATGGTGGCCTTTAAAGTACTACTTTGCCTGGCTCCACCAAGCCATCTGTGCCTAATAAACATGCTGCTCAGGGTATATTGCCTTATTTGAACCTGCTTGTGGACCTGCAGTGTTCATTTGCATTTCCAAGTTGCGTGGTTGGTTTCCATGCATCCCTGTTCTTGTGGTTCTGCTGTTATATATTTCCTGGTTTCTGCCTTCCATCATTTTTTTTTGTTTATTTGCTTTTTTGGATTATGAATATTGATATGTTTCTAATAAGCTGCCCTCTTGTGTTTTGAGCCCTGGAGGCCTGTACCAATAGTGATTCCTGAATTAGCTCAATAAACTTACTCTGCACATGAGCTGTGTGTGCATGAGTGAGACAAATTTGGCTAAATCATTACAGGCCTGTGAGCTTGTCTTTAACTAGATAAGCAATTAGTTGTGCAGTTCGGTTTGACTGCCACTGCAACAGCTGGCAGTTAAAAACATTTCATACAATATTGTTTTATACAATGATGCTTTCACCAATGCCAGCAATGCTTTACTGGTGATAGTTAACTTGGCAAATAACAGAAAATCAAACAGAGCTCTATATTTATAATTTATTCATTTTCCAAATGGTGATAACAGAAGGCCATAAAAACCATTACTGTTATTGAGCACCAGCAACGCTATTGCTAGATTTCGAATGGCCCCACTTCAGCACTGAGCACTCACAAAAACACCAGACTATTTTAATTTCGTGATGATGCAGTCAGGCACATTACACATTACAACAGGATTTGGCTGTTTGTGTCAACTTACCGCCCGTTTCACAGCACCACCAATCTTCTCCCACAGAAGCCCAGCTTCCAGGCTAGACAAAAATACATTCCAATAAACTATGATTCCAAAAACACATATTTTTCATAAGCAAAAAAAAAAATACCTAATAGCTTCATAGACTCCCGACCTCCAGACGGGACCCGGAATGACGTAAAAGCCTGCTGTGCAATAAACACTAAGCTTTGCTTCCCTAAAACACTGTGTTTTAATTCTGGCTTAGGAATGAATAGAAACAGATACTACACTTTGGTCTTAGCTAAGAGGCAGGGAACCTCATTAAAGCTAAGAATGGAGGAATAAAAAGGTAATTAAAACTGAATTATACCTCCCCTGTATTTAACTAAGCACTAGTAACCCTGGAATTGTGAAAAGCTGCTATAACCCATTATCAAACCCAAAATACGGTCACCCCGTCATTTGGTATCTCCTAATAAGGTGCAGACAGATGCCAGACGGTCAAATACACACCTGCAGTCAATCTCTGCTGGCTATCTATGAAACCAAACACTGCTTACCGAGAGCACAGTGTCCATTCAATGCACAGCTGCAGTCCCTCTCCTCACACGCGACCCAGGCTACTCTCACGCAACAGCTCTCAACATTGCCTGTCACAGACTCATTCACTTTCTGCCATCTCCATATGCCTCTACCCCACTCATCATATCTGTATATCTGTTACGGATTAATAGGGTTCTCTTTTCACAGGATCAAGAAACACTCTCTCTGTTAAACATGCCTGCTGTCGATTGCATGGCTTTCAATGAGCAAATGGGGCCTGGAAACTAAAGCGTTAGCTATTTTAGGCAGGCCCAGATTGTCATTTTGCATGTTAACCTTGATGTGCATCCCCCCATTAAGTATTGGCCAGTTTCCACAAGCTAGCAAGCTCTTCTTCTTGTCATGCAATACTACTAAGCTGGGAGAGTGAAATTTAGCATGTGCTTCCTCCTATACATGTTAAGGCAGCTATCTGCTGGCAATGTAAAATCGTTTGATAGCTCAATGTGCTTGGAGAAGAATACATGTGAATGAATCCTGTGTAAATGGTTGAAAGTTTTGAAGGTCAAAACCCGTACCAGAGCAGTTAGCAGTCTGGCAAATCTGGCCAGTTATCGGCATATCTCACTGTGGTAGGTTACTCTGCGGTGCAAACAAACAGACAACTGAAATGGTTTGTTAATTTTGTAGATGAAGCTGCTAGAATTGACTCTCTATTTTCGTATAAATTACATCACCAACGCATCTCAATGTCATAATTAAACACATTATTATATATTATGAAATATTATTAGCTGTATAATTTGTATATATTAACAATTGCTATAATCATTAATACTTTTTTCAAAGTTTATTATTATTGTTGTTCTGGTCCTTTAGTGTGGCCATATCATAAAGCAGAAAGATATATGGATATATGTGCATTACATATTACAAATAACTTTACAAAGAACAAATAAAAAAAAAAAAAAACAGAAATACAGAAATACAGACGGAGAAATGGGTGTGTATCTTCTGTATTATTAATTATAGACGTCAGATGACCAGCAATGGTATAAAGTTTCTTATTGACTCCAGCTTTTACTCCCACTTTGCCACTGTGTAAATGCAAATTTCACATTCCCATCCTCATTTTGCTTCCCAAGGATAACAAGTTAGCACATTTTCAAAATCATGCAAGGCACTGGTTTAACTGACTTTAATTCAGACACTGATTTTTGTTCAGTTATCCACCCGTCTTGTTGCATCTGTTGATAAATCTATGTAATGTACTGTGAAAACTGTGGCGGGAAACCAGGGGAACTGAGATTACGACAGGCACGTATGACGAATAACATCATCTGCTGGACCATAGTTACTCCTGTTCCTCCATAGTTTTCAGCGTTTTCACTAACATGCCAAATTATACATTACAGTTTCTCCCCCATACATATATGCTAATGCAACACTACTGCCTTATATTGTGTTCATATATAATTTTAAACTGTATATGATTTTTTCATATATATTTATATTTATATATATTATTTTTTCACCTTACCCATGTAATTTTTAATGCATCTGTCTCAAATTAGCATATAACATTCCCCAGACGTTCGGGCAATTGTTTATATTAAACTCTGTTAAACGGGTAACTTCTATAGCTTATTAACATAAAATTAATGTTGTGCAATGAAAAAGTGATATCCTAACAATTTCGGCTTTTTTCATTTCAAACAATTTAAGCTTATGTTAATCAAAGTCAGCATCACATGTATGACATATGACAGGTATATGAGTGAAGATATGTCATACAGAAGCTCATGGAATTATTTGCATGATATCAAGTTAGACGATGATGACGCACTTTGTGCCATTATCCCGTTTTTCACCTTTTCCAGAAATAGGCTGGATCCTTAGAGAGACAGATGACTGTAAAAGTCTAGTATTTCACAGCTGCCTCGCAACACTAGTTCTTTTATTGGGAAGGTCTTGTGGAAATTGAGGGCTGGTTTTACAGGCTTCTGATCTTATAACTTTTAAGGTTACTTGCAGAAGTTGTGATTTGAAAGAACAAGATTGTGTAAGTGATTTGCTCACTGGTGAGCAAACCACAGAACTATAACGCACTGTGATTACACCAAGGCTTTTGTGTCTAGGGGAAAGGATGATGTGGCTGTTGACTCATCAAAGAAACAGCTGGGTTAGGTTGTGGGTTATAGATCAGTTTGGGTAATTTTTTTCTGATCCTTGCTTCTCCAAAGCATACTGGCTTGGGGAATGTGATTAACACTTGGCTTTGTGAATTCTGATTCTTAGGTGAAGCTGATCTTGCATCGTAGATCATTTGTCTTAAACATTAAACATTAATCCTTTATATCATGTTATATAAAGTAATGAGTGAGTGCAGATCACTTATTATTGTATGAAGACAACAATCAGTCATTCTGAAATTATGTTGCAGTAGTAGATCTAAACAATGTCAACTTCAGAATACTCCATGCATTAAATGCAGTGTGCATGTCTGTATATCCAAATCCACGTCATCATCTCAAAAAAACTGCAGGTGAATGGTGTTGTGCCAGACTGTCATTGAGTGTCTCAAAATGGTTGCGGGTCATCTTTAGTAACGAGTCCCGTTTTTGGTGGAGAATACCAACAAATCTGTGTGTGTCAGTGGTCACTGATAATGATAAGCAGTTTGTTGTCAAGCATCAGACGTCTAAAAGGCCTGGTGTCAATACACCTCCCCCCCTTCTGCAAAATCTGCAGGAACTGTGTGAGAATATTCATAACCTTAAGAGAGCAGCTGTTGTACACACTGAGCTAAGTGTATAGCCCCTGGAGTTTAGCGGTTCATCAAGGTTGGGGTGCATTGTTGAAAAATTCCATTTATTTTATGCATAGTGAAAATGAATGTAGGTTTTTATGTATTTGGTCTATTATAGACCACATACATGCACACTTAGTAAAACTTTACCAGAAAGTGCCTATAGTAAGCAATGATGTCCAAATTACATGTCTAGACACCTTGTTTTACGACAGAAGTAGTGACTGCATCCTCTTCCTCAGACATGCAAACATACATCGATACAACTTAGCGAAGCGTGGAATGGCATAACCAAGGTGAGCACATAAGAGGTCTCTATTTTTTTCAGAGATGTTCATATAAGAGAAATGCTTTATTCCAGACACTGCTGAGAACACAGAATAGGTCTAGAGGGCTTCGGTAGAAAGGATTTCCTGGAAAACGTGACAGTAAAGAAGACCACTCGATCTGCTGCATGTGTCGTTGCACTTGTGTGCCAATTAACCTCCAGCTCCAACCTGAGAGAAGCAGCGCAGCACAGCTGGAGCACAAAAGAAGCATATTTGTAGATACATTATGCATCCACAGTGAAAGTGTGAACCCTGCTGCTTTATTTGAGTAATTGCAGGCTCCAAGCACATGATGTTCATCTTAAATGTATGGGTGGCTTTCTGAACATAGACTTGCCATTGTTTGCAGTGAGAGGTCCAGCTCTGACAGCTGGGTCTTAAATGATTTTAATGGGAATCTAAGTACAGCGTACTTCATCGTTTTCTCACACAGTGAACAACGGAAAATGGCAGCAGATCAGAACACTACAGCAGACTTCTGTTGATGGACAGACAGATTGTGATGCGCATTGAGCTAAAAGCAAAGCAATGTTTATTAAACACACTGGTAGCACAACACAGCTACATGTCAAAGCAGACATAACCAAGGGGCAAGGACAGAGTGAGAGTTAGAAAACAGGCAGAAGTCAAAACCAGGCACACAATCAGACCAGTAACAGCACAAAGGGAAAAGACAAAAGAGTAAACCAGAAAGTCAAATTAGATTAAAACCAGAGAAGCTAACAAGAATTACAACAAGGAAGAAATGCTCAGTACATACAGCGTGGCAATACCTCACAACGGGTCAGTGTGAGACAGGAGCATCTATACAAACATATGTGATGGTGACGTCATGGTGTGGTGGGTCATGGGAAATGGAGTCCAGGAGATTGGAGGTGAAAGGAGAACCAGCAGGCAGGACAATATTTTGTACTGAAATTCGTCAGAGATCTGTACTCTGAGTCTGCCTAAAACTTTCAGAGATTCTGAGTGTCCTTATGTTTTTATATAACGTTCAGAAAAGAGATCAACTGTGGGTGGAAATATCGTTAACACTTTTTATGAATCAGGCATCTATAATGCATTATAAGTGCATTTGTTCTACAAAGTCTTTCTAATGCTTTACAATACTAGACATACGTCTCTGTAGCTGTGCATAAATGTTCATAATTGCACATAAACTTTTATAACACAACAGTATAAGGCTTTATGGCATAAAAAGTGACAGAATGCATTATAACATACATGTTTCCTGTTATTAACATTATTAGTGATTTTGTAAGTGCACATAACATCTAATGAACACTTATAATCTCTCTTTACAGACTTTAAGTACAGTGATGTTATTGATCAGCTCTATGGATTTACACATTATGTAAATGAATGTATTAAGATTCATGATGCGGGTCTTAACAATGTTAAGAACAGGAAAACAAATCTCTACAATACCTGATTCATAAAAAGTGTTACCAAAATATCCCTACACTGTTATTAGCTCTGATATTAGCACAAGTCCTAATGAAATTCCTAATGATTTCTTCTTTAGCAAGGTAAACTCATTTTCGTGCATGTCCTTACCAGTCTGTCAGTTTTTACAAGTCTGCTAAGTGACAATTCTACAGCAAATTATATTCTATAATTCACTATAATTCTATAACTCCCTCAGTAACAGCAGTCCTACTCAATTAACATCACAATAATGCAATAACAAACCCAGGTCATGGAAACTGGTGGCTCCCTGAGGACAAAGCTAATAGCTGAATGGAGCTTAATCTTACCCAATTCCTTAATCCTACAGTTCACGACAAGACTACTGAACTCCAAAGCAATTAAGGAAATATGAACAGTGTATATTCTTCCCAAATGCTATAATTATGCACCATGATTTGGAACACTAAAATGACATATTAAGTCTCTTCCTTCCTCCTCTCCCTTTTTTACCATCCACATTCACCAGTCAAATATGAGAGGAAAATGTATTAACAAACATCCTCTGCCAAAACTAAGCCTGTTTAAATTAAGTTTAAGTGAGAGGTAAAAACTGTGGGGGGTGGAAGCAAATTACTTTAAGCTTTTATAATATAATAATGTTGTGATATTCCTGCCATATCCAATCAGTGTTTACCTGATTGGTCCTTGATATGATCAGAAAATTAAAACGATGATAGGAAAAATAATTTGTAATTTTACACAGGTTAAATATTTGAGTTTGGTCACTCATTTTAACAGTAGCAAACTGTAAATATTAAAACTATGCCTTTAGACAAAACAGTGGGTGACTTGCACTAATACACTAATGCCATAACCGAAAGGCTGACTCAAAAAAAAGCGGAAAATAATTCTAATAATGCTAATATCGACTAGCCTGCTATCAGATTTGGATGTGTTTTAAAGGAGACAACCGACAAATAAGTGTATGGAGGCACTGTGGTCAGCACCAAGATGAACAGCATGAGTCACATGTCCAGAAGGCTTGGTGCCACTCCGCCTCCAGCCCTTTTGCATAATCACCAGGAACTTTAAACTGCATGGGATCTTCAACTCCTTGGCATGTTGCGTTAGCTAACATGGTGGCCGACGGCATACTGAGAGACACTGCAGCTGTAGCTCAATGTTGACCATATCAGTCTAAATTTATCATAATTTATTGCTTCTGGTAACCTTTATCTTCTTTCCCAGTAGCACTGGAATCTGACACTTCCTTCTGGGTGCAACTATTCGTTTGATGATAAGTGTATGAATTATATATTGTAGTTCTGTCATACCGTTAAGAGCCCAAGCATAGAGCTGCTACTGGTTTCCCTAAGACCACACTAAAATGTGGTTAGACCACCAGCAACAAAAGAGACAAGGTGATGGTGTGTTAGCGTGTGTTGCAATGGTATAAGCGGATCAGAAAGAGCAGTAGTCAATAAAACAATTAATCTCTAATTTCTTACTTTACATTGGCTTAAAGTATGTGTATTTGTCAAGCTGTCTGTGGTCTCCATCCAGCAACGTTAGTCCTAGTGGTTTCCTTACATGACAAACCACAGCTGCCAGTGACGACAGTATGCAACATAGATGTTTTGTTTGTCACTGACGAGATATGGGAATTAGTCTGATTCACTTACGGGAAGAATGGAGAAGAACCAGAAGTCAGAGGCCTAGATGGTAGTAGGGATTGCATCAATAGGGAAGCCAGAGCAAAAACAAAAACATGATCATTAAGTCTTATTAGAGGCGGGGATCTGGGCTTACCAAGAGCAAAGGCTATTGCCCATCTTGACAGCATTTCCCTTTGGTTCTCTTTGTGAAACTGACTCTTTCTCTCCAACATGTCAACTGGAAATAATTTAAAGTAAAATTGTAATCAGAAATCCCCTTTTTATCATTGCTAGTTTTACATATAAATTACATAAATATTATTATAAATACTATTATGAACTAGCAGTTATGTAGTAGAAGACCTTACTCAGAATTTAAAAGGCAAATATAAAGCCACTTTCTGGTACATGCTTCACACATACAAACCTAATTCCAAAAATGTTTAGCCACATATGAAATTCCAATAAAACTGAAACAAATAAACTAAATAAAACTAAAAACAATACAAAAATTATTTAAAAATAAAATATTAAACATGTTGTAGATGTTGTTGTACTTAACAAACTTTATAGTTTTTTGCAAAGAAAAAAAGGTCATTTCAAATTTGATGCCTGCAACAAAAAAAAAGGTCCAAAAAAGTGATAAATCAGTGACTGATCAGTGTTACACCACTTTTCCACTTTCTACTAACTGTTTGAGTCTCAGTTACAGTTAGCACACCAGGGCTATATCACTAAGGAGGGGGTTTGGTGGTTTAACGCCTACTTTACAGTTAGCACACCAGGGTTGTATCAGTACAGACAAGGGTTGCTGGTTTAAACCCTACTTTACATTTAGCACACCAGGGCTGTATCAGTAGAGACATTAGGGACCTACATTATAGATATAACCTGAGGGGTAACAACTATACAGATACCTAAAAACTACTTAAGTACAGAAACAAAGTACCTCTGTGTCTTGTACAGCTATGTTTAGCACAGAAGCTCACCCGACAGTCTGCAAACTAATTACTTGCCCACCATAAACAGGGAAAACGCAAATGTATAGAGAGTTATAGCATTTATTACAGACTCCTCACTGACTACATATATTTTTAGTGTTTATTTACATCTGGTGAGGAATAAATGTTAAAAGGATTGTCATTAGACACTACTGAAATGAGCATTTCCTCCATAATGGATTTTAAGACCTGCTATTTCATTATATGTCTCCTCAGAGGTCAACACAACCAAAGTAGTGGTGCTATTGTTTTTCAGTAGCCTATGGAGTGTGCACTTTGATGCATTTTTCATCATCATCAGAGACTTTAATTACACAAATCTCAAGTTAGTACTTTAAACATATAACAAAAAACTTTATTTAGCTGCTTTTGAGTAAACACGTTGGGATGGGGAAATAACAGAATACTGTCAACTTAGAGCCAACTTGTCCCAGAGGGATCAGAGAGGCAAAGCAATGACAACACACAGACACTTTCTAGACGACAGAGACACACAGACTATATGGCAGGACATTCAGGCCATCACTGACAGCAAAGCAACATCTTGTGTCTATGATGGTAATGCCTTGCTCTCAGATGGTCTGAACAATTTCTCTGTATGGTTTGAAGCACTCAGTTACAAGGAGGAGCTGGAGTGGCCTGTTGACAAAAGACAAAATCTCTTAATGTTGATAATACAAATGAAAATGTTGGTGACTTCAGGAGGACAGTTATCACTCCTCATGGTGCACATCAACAGTGTTTATATATAAAGTCATAGGTTTAATGTTGATATTGCTAAACAATTACAAACCGGATTCCAAAAAAGTTGGGACACTAAACAAATTGTGAATAAAAACTGAATGCAATGATGTGGAGGTGCCAACATCTAATATTTTATTCAGAATAGAACACAAATCACAGATCAAAAGTTTAAACTGAGAGAATGTATAATTTTAAGGGAAAATATGTATATGTATGTTTCAAAATTTCATGGCATCAACAAATCCCAAAAAAGTTGGGACAAGTAGCAATAAGTGGATGGAAAAAGGAAATTGAGCATATAACGAACAGCTGGAAGACCAATTAACACTAATTAGGTCAATTGACAACATGATTGGGTATAAAAAGAGCTTCTCAGAGTGTCAGTGTCTCTCTGAAGCCAAGATGGTAAGAGGATCACCAATTCCACCATTGTTGCGCAGAAAGATAGTGCAGCAATACCAGAATAGTGTTACCCAGCGTAAAATAGCAAAGACTTTTAAGTTATCATCATCAACCGTGCATAACATCATCAAAAGATTCAGAGAATCTGGAACAATCGCTGTGCGTAAGGGTCAAGGCCGTAAAACTCTACTGGATGCTCGTGATCTCCGGGCCCTTAAACGTCACCGCACCTCAAACAGGAATGCCACTGTCAAGGAAATAACATAATGGGCTCAGGAATACTTCCAGAAAGCATTGTCAGTGAACACAATCCACCGTGCCATCCGCCGTTGCCAGCTGAAACTCTACAGTGCAAAAAGGAAGCCATTTCTAAGCAAGCTCCACAAGCTCAGACGTTTGCACTGGGCCAGGGGTCTTTTAAAATGGAGTGTGGCAAAATGGAAGACTGTTCTGTAGCGAGATGAGTCACGATTTGAAGTTCTTTATGGGACACTGGGACACCATGTCATCCGGACCAGAGAGGACAAGGATAACCCAAGTTGTTATCAACGCTCCGTTCAGAAGCCTGCATCACTGATGGTATGGGGTTGCATGAGTGCTTGTGGCATGGGCAGCTTGCATGTCTGGAAAGGCACCATTAATGCAGAGAACTATGTTCAGGTTCTAGAACAGCATATGCTCCCATCTAGACATCATCTCTTTCAGGGAAGACCCTGCATTTTTCAACAAGATAATGCCAGACCACATTCTGCAGCAATCACAACATCATGGCTACGTAGGAGAAGGATCCGGGTACTGAAATGGCCAGCCTGCAGTCCAGATCTTTCACCTATAGAGAACATTTGGCACATCTTAAAGAGGAAGGTGCGACAAAGAAGGCCCAAGACGATTGAACAGTTAGAGGCCTGTATTAGACATGAATGGGAGAGCATTCCTATTTCTAAACTTGAGAAACTGGTCTCCTCTGTCCCCAGACGTCTGTTGAGTGTTGTAAGAAGAAGGGGGGATGCCACACAGTGGTAAAAATGGCCTTGTCCCAATTTTTTTTGGGATTTGTTGACGCCATGACATTTTGCAACAACATATTTTTCCCTTAAAATGATATATTCTCTCAGTTTAAACTTTTGATCTGTGATTTGTGTTCTATTCTGAATAAAATATTAGATGTTGGCACCTCCACATCATTGCATTCAGTTTTTATTCACAATTTGTTTAGTGTCCCAACTTTTTTGGAATCCGGTTTGTACTTCACTGTACAGCTTCACTACCACAAATCTGAAATCAGTTCTGCATTATCCTGTTTTTTCATGAACAGACACGACTCCCATTAACACATGCTTGGAAGACACATAAACTAATCTGAGTGATTAACAAATGTCTATGCGGGTTAGTAAACAGCTCCTCTATGATGTAATTGAATGAATTATCAACAATCTTGCTGACAGTGAGTTTGAGTCAGCACTTCATAAAGCCAAAAGACCCAGTCGATTGTATTTTGCAAGATAACAGCTGTTTGCTATCACTCGTTACAGCGAAAATGATCTTTTGTGTTAAATGAGTCTGTATTGGGCCATAATATGCTACTTTTGGAAACTCAGTAGTTTACTTGTGCATAATTCATAAATGTATTTTATGTAGGATGTAAAAGAATTACACTGTGATCTCTATACAATAAACTTTCTTCAACTCTATTTGAGCAATAATAATAGACATTTAATGTATGAGTCATTAGAGTGGTTCGTTGCTATCCTCAATGCAGTTTTCACTTTGTGGAGAGATTAATTATGACTATGCTACTAACTTTTCGAGGGTTCTGTGATTGGTCTTGTGAATCTTCACACACTTACTAAAACAGCATGTGAGCGAGTATGTTTAGCCTACAGATGGAAAAAGGCTGCCATCTGCTGGTTCATTGGCAGAAAAATGAGCATTCTTCAGCACATGGAAGATAACATCTGAACATCTGTATCCCTTTCTGGTAACAATAGAAGCTAATAGAAGCTGGAATTAAGTTCCACAGTTTAGAAGTATAATACCTGAAATAGCACATAGCTACTTTCCGGCACTGGCATACTATTAAAGTTATATTATTACGGATCACCTTATGTATTCTGGAGAAGTCAAATAAGAAGGATCCAAGTTTTGGTTTTTGTTTCACAGAGTTTAAAAATAATTTGAACATTGTCTGACTACAGTAATAATATTCTCAGTACACATATTTTCCCCTTGCCAATTAGCATATGAAGTGAAGGATTTTGTGGATTTACTGGTTACTCAAAAACTTGGTAAATTATGTTTAGGGTTAGCGATCCAGAACCCATCAGGATGAGTTGACTTGGACCCAGACCTGGTGGAGTCGAAGAATTGATTCTTTTGGAATCCACTCCTAATCACTGTCCGCTAGTCTGCTACCATATAGGATAACGCATTCACAACTTTAAATAAAATGTACGTATAAGCACCTAATATATAACACCCACCCCACACTGCATGTGGAAAACGCATTCCAATGTTTGTTATTATGTTTTATAGCTAATTAGCCAGATAGTTAGCTTGTTAGCTAGTAACCTCATATTAAATTGTTTTATTTTAAGCCAACAACATACTGCTTAAAATAAATAAAAAACGCTAAAATATTACTACAGAAACTAATATTTCATCTTTTAAAAAAATATAATAAAATGCTTTATGTGAACGTTGCTGACTAATGTTACCGAGTCACTGTCAAAATTCCGCCTTTCTTTTAACAAAGTACAACATAAAGGAAATAGCAAAACAGCTAGCGCAGCCACATATCAAACAAATTAGTCTGACCTGGACATTTTAATCATGAATAAGTGAATGTGTTTGTTTTAATCTCATATTTGCGATTAGCAGTACAAGTAAAAACAGAGTGGGAAAGAAGGAGGAGGCAAATAGCAAGTCAAGGCAAGACAGGACAAGCAGAACAGGAGGCAAGACCTAAAGGAGCTAAACTGCAAGACTAAACCTGATACCCTGAACTTAGCCTGAGTAATAGCGAGATAGAATAAGACGTTTGGGCTTTCACATAACAGGAGGAAGAGGGTTATTTACGGTAATTAAGTTTTTAAGTTAGGAGAGGTTTAGACACTCACTTAGCTTCATAACACTTGTCGTACACTTACAATCATTCAGTGATTATATATTTTAATAAAAAAGCACTGATGTTTTAAAGTAAAGTTTATGAATTTTGATACAACCTCCACCAATGTGTAAAACGGGCTAACAGAATCAGCAGCGTTTTGGTACCATGTATTGTTTCTAGCTGAACACTAGCTGGCGCCACAAATCCAAACATTCAATATGACACCAAAGCTGCGTCTCAAACCGCCTATACTGGGCTTAACAGGGCACCGCCAGCTGTGTCATCACTATTTCGCTCATGGTAGTGTGCAGAATGCATGATCGCTGCCCGGATTTATTTGTTTTATGTAATGACAGTCATACATGATTTTAGAAAAAAGCTTCATAGTGATTGTTTCTTGTGATTTCTTGCAGTTATGTCATATAATAATTAGCTGATCTTTTCAGCATACATTGTTTTCTTTAAGTCATAAATGTTTAGGGAGTCCTCATTGATGATGGTATTTGTCAGCTGGATGACACTACAGTACTACTTCATGTCCATCCCTGTTGTAAAGGTAGATAGGGGGAGGTTTTATTTGTACTAAGGTCAAGTAAAATATGGGGGCATTAATGCAGAGCTTGGTCCCCAGCCCGCCTTTTTCCATTACCCCACCCCCCCAAACTCCCGCGGTTCCACCTGCGGGGCATCTGTCTCTTGGGGCTCAGCCTGCTTTGACAAACGGAATTCCCACTTTCGGTTGAGAGATAATCATTCCATCTGTTTCAGCTCTCTCTAACCCCCTAGTTCCCCCACACACCCCCTTTGCCCGAGTGGAAGTGCACAGATATGTGGAGCGTGTGTAATGTGCTCGTTTGCTTGTGGACCGCTTTGGAAGCTGCTATCAGAGGCTATGTCGCTCTTCCTTCTGACTTCAGGAGAGGAGGGAGGGGAGAGAGGAGTGATATGGTGTTTTTGACACATGGAATGGTGGGATGGGGGGATGGAGTGGGGTGCTGGTGACGAAGCTCCAGCTGTTGTTATAGGGCATGGGCCTCAGCAACAACAACAGCTGCAAAAGGCCAAGAAAGCAAAAGTGATTACACTGCTAAACAGTTGCTCCATGTTGGACATGTCAATATTATCTTAATAACGGACGCTTCTTGACTGCAGGAGATAGTTACAAGGGCAGAGCAGTTAGTGGAGCAGTCAGGGTTTGAATTTCTCAGAACCGCAGTACTCAAAACTGGTTTCCATAGATTTTCCATCAGTCATTCTCATTATTATGCAGTGATAATGAGGTTTGAAATCAGAATCACAATATACACACTTTGTAATGGTGCGTGGACAGATGGAAAAAAGACTTTTTTAAAAAAGATTTTTTTAAAAAAGTACATATGAGAAAAGCCCAAGAGTTGACTATGTGAATATGTATGTATGTGCAGGGTCTAAGGCAACATATTGTAACTATAGACACTAAACATGTATGTTCAAAATAACAGCTTTTAAGAAGAGGTTGAAAACAGTCTTTACGTTCAAAGTAAGGTAATGCTATGAGATTTAATTCTAAGCAGTTTTGGACCATTTCTGTCTATCCAATCATCATCAACTTTTCACACAGTATAAATAAAACTGATGAGCTCAAATGTAGAAAAATCTAAATTGGCAAAAATTAAAATACTTCTTCATTATGCAAATATGTCTATTGTTTGTTGTGCTCAATAGCATGTGTTGTTTAAACAATTAGAAAATAATAACTTTTAAATATACATTATAATAACCTCGTTTCAAAATATTTCAATAATTTAACAGTTATGTTATTACAGAATCATTTCTACACAGCTCTGGCAGTTACAGAAAACTTTACAGTACCCATAGTCAGTTCACATTTAGCTGACACATAGTTTACACAGTTACTCTATGTTTTGTGTTTAAATGCTTAGTATATAAGAGTTGTTCCAACCAGACATACAGCACCATGTTCAGATTTGATAAATTACAGAACATATAATAGTATGACAACAAATACAAAAAAGTAGTAGCCATAGTTGTCTGTTTGGTTGTGGTTTGCCCGCTGGAGCTGAATACATCACATTTATGTTGTGCCAATTCTGTAAAAGGTGCCTGATATGCTAGGCTGTAAGTTTAAGGGAAAGCCCCTAAAAGCTCCCAAAAGCGAGCACCCTGCTTTACAATTCAAATTATCCTGGTTAATGGATAAGGGTCCAGACGTGTGTGGGTGTGTGGGTGTACGTGTATGTGTGAGAGGAGGGATGTAGTGAGGACACGTAACACTTCACCTGTAAAAGTCGAGCACCAATCTACAGACTAATTAACTTTCCAAAACAGCACAACAGGGAAAGTCCCTCTGAAATAATTAACCAGTTGACATTAAACTTCATAAAAGTTCCTATCCGGCTCTAAGCCCTGAGTCAATCCATCAAATGTTTTTAAGGCACGATTTATTTTATGTATCTGCTAACGTTTTTCTTTCCACGTGTTGAAGTATATGGCATCTGTGGTAGGAAATACGCAGCAGACTCCAGAAGGAGTGAGGAATTACGGGGGATTAAAAGCTTTTCTGGAAGAGTGTCAAAAAGTGCTGAATGAGCAAGACTAAACGTCGGGATGGCGGTTGGGCGATCCTCATATGTGCTGCTTACCAATGCACACACATGCACGTCCAGCAGTACATTTCTGTATAGTGAGTACGAGTGGCTTGCAAACACAGAACGGGAATAACATGAGGAAGAAGACAGGGCTAGTAGATGAAAGATAAGGACTTTGAATAAGAGAAGAGGAAAGATAGGAAGCAGTAAGCGTGACCAACAGAAAAGCAAATTCAATAAGATTATATTCAGAAAATAAAGTTAAAAAATGTAAATCAGAAGCTTGAAGTGGGAATTTTGATTTGTTTATACATCACAAATACGTAGTTTTCTGTAATATATTATACTCGAGTTTGAACACTAATAAAAGCTCATTTTCAAAAAACTTAAATATATGTTTGAAATTACAGTGAATACTTATATTTAAAGTAAAATTTTATTGTAATGATTTAACATTTAAAGTTGCTATGCATATTTCCAAGTACTGACAACAAACTGTACCTCATACACTAAAAGAGTGCTGGAGTGGAGAAATATGTGTCTTCTTTTGTTGCTAAAATTATATTTATTAGAATTTATTACGAAAAGTCACCTCATATATATCACCCCATATGGTGTATTCAAATGCTTAACATATGTACTGTATATATAAAAGCACTGTATTTGTATTTTCACATTTTTGACATTTTTTTACAGCAACCCTTTTATTTATTTAATTTTCTCTCAAAACAGCTATTTGGTACTAATGCAGCGTCGGTTGTAAAGCACAGAATATATAATATGTTTGTCAGTTAGAGTGTCCACTCTTTTGAAGGAGACTCATCCTCAGGTTTTTGCAGAACTCTGCAGCAATCATGCTTCTTCTAAACCTCCATAATTCAGTATAAGTACTTCAGTATAAGTAGTCAGATGCATTTTAGATTTTTCTTGATTCATGTAATTCTACACATGTTAAGATCTGGACTTTGAGATGGTCAATCAATTGTTCTATAACACCAGCAGCGCCTTTGTTTGATAAGTACATCCTTATCATTTTGGCAGTATGCTTTATCTTGCCTTGCAGTAAACAGTCAAGCATTTCTCAAAGGGCATTACATGATGTATTTAATTTAATGTTTGCTCCTACCAGTATTCATGATGCCTTCAATCGTCCTCCAGCCTCACATCCCCTTAGACCTATAGATAATGAAAGATAAACAAAAACACCTGTGGATTTTTCAGTTTTAGTAAACATTAAAGCTTTAATTAATGTTCATTTGAAAGTGAGAGTTGTTTATTGTGTATCAGGTCGAGCATGCTTCCTGGAAGTCCAAATTTTTTTGTTTACATGCCAGCTCTTGTTTTTTCACGTAGTTTTCTTTTAACGTTCTGGTTCCTCTTTAAGTTTAAAGATATCACTTTTAACCTTTCTAGATACACATTCGAAAAGTTTGGCAGCTAAGGTGAGTATGGGTAGTTACTGGTGTGAATGTCACTGTCTAGGCACACATCATATACTGCTTTCCTGACCATGAAAAACTTGTATTTAATAACATTTTAAACTGTTTTGCACTCTTTTGCACATCACTAAATTGAAAAGTACGTATAATACTAAAATACCCTACTTGTATAGTCATGTTTCTTGGAAGAACGTCTCACCGATCTGCACTGATATGCTCAACGAAAATCTAAAAATTATCCAGAAAAACAGTAACATATATCATAATTTGGGGATTCATAACCTCTAATAACCTGCAAGTCTTTCAGCTTCCTCTCCTGGGCTTCTGTTTACCTCCTTCCAAGAGTGGAGGCAGGTCTTCTCAGGGATATCAAAGAGAGGGACACAGTGAATGGGCTGTTTTATTAAAAAAGCCACCCACCCAAGACTGGATCACTTTACATATTGAATCATATAATCCCCATCGTCCTGCCTGCTACTCATTCTGCCTGGGAGTGAAACAGTACCTAACAAGCTCTGTGTGTGTGTGTGTGTGTGAGTGAGAGAGAGAGATAGAGAGAGAGAGAGAGAGGGAGAGAGGGAGAGAGAGAGAGAGAGAGAGAGAGAGAGAATGTGTGCTGACATTGGCCCACTCCTGTAAGTATGGAGATGTAAACCTTGATAACAGACTGGAGTGAAAAGGATCCAAATGAAATCAGTTGACTGTGTTTCAGTATTTGAAAATGTGTTTTGGAATTCTGAGAAATTACACTTTTCGTTCCTGTGTTAAATCTTCATTGCTAAAGTCTTCCTCATGTGGAACCAGAGCAATACGCAGACTGCTTGTAGTTTTCATGTGCTCCCTCATGCCCCCCACATATGCATTCTTTCATCGCCCCCTTTCATTTCATTGTGAATCTTCACCTCCCCATTTGTCCACTCTGGAGTCTGGTATCCTGTTCTCTCTCTCACTCTCCCTATCTCCCTCTCTCTCTCTTTCACCTCCTGGTATATGTTCACTCTCTTTCCCCCTGCCTGTTTCTTGCTCATAAATCCTTTAAAACGGTCAGGCAGTACCAGGGGCCACCCGACACACAGGCCCGCAGCCCCCCTCTCAGCAAACAGCCAGTTCAAACTCGTTAGCACTTTTAATGAATGGCCAGTCATTAGGAGGCAGGAGCGGGCAGTGCTCACGTCCACTGATGTCCCGTTCCGCTCCCGATGTCATTAATTCACAGCCAATTACGGTGACATCATGGCACATTACATCATCAGATCTGTGCTTCTCCCATAAAATGCATGTGGACCAAATGTGATCAGTAACACTGTGGCTGAAAAACTGTTTTGTTCTGATTAGTAAACAACATTAATGCAAGAATCAAATTAGAAGTCCAGCAGTTTTGCTAAGTTTCTGCATAATAAAATTGTAAACAAAGTCGTTCAGAGTGGTTTGATGTGAATTGTGCCAGGAGATACAGAATGGTTCACATTGATGGTGATAAAAACCAGACATCAGAAAATAAAGTTAATGCATAAAATGGTCTTTGATTTACATTAGTTTTCAGATAAGCTTTTGACCTACAGTGTATTTTTTAAATACTGGAGTGGTAGAGGAGTAGAAAGGAAGACACAAGTAGTTATATGTGTGTTTAACAAATGAAATAAAGTCGACCAGGCAAAACATGAAATATCATATCAAATATATATCAAATAAGTTAAAGTAAATGTAATAGAGGGCACGTCTTTAAATAGCGTTTTCCATACTGTCCCAACGTTTTCTGGATCTGGGTTGTACATTGTTGTGGTCTCTGTCACCAGTCTGACACTGTAACTTTGTCCCCAGTGGACCACTTCACATCCAAATACTCTGACTGACAGTGTTTACATCTCAGTGAATGAAAAAAAAAATGCAAATGCACTGTAATTCATGTCTTTAACTATTTAACTAAACCGCTAGTCTCAGCATTAGACTGGCGCTTTACTGGTGGAGCTTGAACCATTTCTGACGTTTATGTTGCATGCTTTGAGGACAGAACACAAGTGATGACTTGTGAAACTGATGATGTCAAGTCAGTGGCATTTGTGATGTCATAGTGTAACAGGTCACAGTACCTTGTATTTGAACATGTTTTATTTGAACAATATTTGAACAGCTCCTTTATAGTCACATTAACTTAGCTAAAGGCGTCTAACACAGAAAAGAATTCTCCTATTGAACTCTTCTTTTAGCCTTTTGGAAGAGAAACAGAGTGTACGGTTTCGTTCTTTCATTGTTCATTCAGGACAACTAAGTTCACAGCATGGCCAGTTTAAAACTGATGACATGAGAAATTAGTGTAAAACAGAGAGATGGCCACAGCTATGTTGGCTCGGGAAGATGTATCACCATGAAACACATGTCTTTCAAAAAAGCATTTAGACCATAAGATACATTTAGAACCTTTTCCCTAGGACATGCACTTGGGCTAAGCGCTGTTCTCCTAATGTCACTTTGTGGTAGTGATTTTACTTGTGGGGCAATGGCACCAATATTGAAACATTCCTGAACTACACACATTATATATGTGTATAAATGGTGTCAATGACTGCCACTGCATCACTTCAGTTGTTTTGAATGCCCTTGTGCAGGGAAAGAGCAGAGGCAATTACCTATGGCAGGCTTTGCTTTCGATTACGCAAAAGGCAGACAGACAGACAGAACGAGAGATAAAAGCAAATCCAAAAACCACAGGCTCCATCTGCTCTCCTCTCATCATCTCTATGATATGCTGTCTGAGGTGAGAGCTGTTTTTTCCCAGCGCTGCAGGCAACCTCTGAACTTTTGTGAACTCTGCAAACCTGTTAGCATTTAGTGCCAGTGACTTAACTAGGGTTAGACAGATATACGTTTGCACTGGTGGCTCTGGCCACAAGATTCCTTGTGTCGGTGGCCGGAGTAGCCAATGCCAATTTAAGCCTACATCAGTCCCAAAAAAACAGGTCCATGTCCACCGCAGTTTCTTTTATTATACCAGTCAAACCAGGGAGTGATGTGAAGGGATCCTTGTTTCTCCACAATTTAGTTAGTAGCCAGAGTAAAGATCATCCCGCTGTCCCGCCAACCTGCATTCATTTTCATCTAGTTTTGATTTCTTGACTCTGTGGGTTTGTCATTGGAATCACTAAGGATAATTGTGTATTCGTGTTGTAGGCTGTGGCTGTGCTTTTGAAAACCTTGCTTTCTAAATGAGCTAGCTAGGTAAAGAATGAGCTTGTGATTTCTACATGTTGAGGAAACTGAAATCACATCTTTTTTTTTTTTTTAATGCTACAGCCACAAAATCCAAAATTTTTCATAAAACTTTTCCTAGTCATCATTGTTGTGTCAGCACTGTCACTGGAAAAAAGCCTTTTCTTTTTATTAACCTAGCTATTGTCATAGGCACATTGGATGTCGTGCTAGTAACCGCTTTACCCCTGGTTTGTTTTTAATGGGAGATAAAAAAAATACTTAATTATTCTAGTGGTGGGTTAAACAAGAAGAGGAATGTTAATAGTATATAATGTTCTTCAGGAAACTCACAGGTAGCTCTTCGGTGGCATTACCCTTTTGCTTTCCTTGGAGCAGTTTTATCGTAAATATCACGTTAAGAAACATTGTTGCATTAAAAGCTCACTCTTTTTCATTCAATGTCTGTATACAGCAGAAAACTTGTTTTGCATAGCCAGAGGTTGATCAATGTCTCTCTCATCCCTTCTTCTGCTTCCCTGAAGAGCGGCGCCACATCGCTGGGCCGCGGGTGACCTCTTTAACCACAGTGGGTTTTTGCGGTTGCCTTCTCGCAGCCCTAATGAACCCCAGCAGGCCACTGAAAAAAGAGCAGCTTCCTTTGACCTCCTTGCCACAAGCTCCACTCTTTTTTTTTCCTTTTTTCCCTGTGGAGGAGCTCTCCCTGGATCTTTGGGTCATTCAGCATGGGGCAAAAGAGGTGACTCTGCAGGGGGTGTGCAAATGGGCTTTTTTTAGGGTAAGCAGTAACGTTAAGGCCTGCTTCCTCTCTGTTTCTATCTCTTGCTTATTTTTTGGATAAAACAAGGACATGCTGTGACGAATTGGCACCACAACTCTGAAATGTTAGAATTAGGGTCTAACGACATGAAAACTCTCACTGATACATATTTTATATGATCAAAATACAACACAATATGGTCAAAAAGGAACCACAAATGGCTTGTATCATTCTCACTTCTCTAGTTTTCTTTATTTCAAACAGACTTTCAAAGTCTTAAATAATATAAGGGCACCCGAACCTTTGCATATGACTGTAAGCTAAGCAGTCTTTATAAAATGTTTTGGTTTATGAAACCAATACCTTTTGTGTTTTCGTCACTTCAAAAAAGTGTTTTTGTTTCTGATTATATAAAACAACCTACACAATATTGGTCCTAACGTGTGTCTGTGTCTTAGTCAGACAGCTCATGAATTTACCTGTAAATGAGTGGCAATTTCCCTTAACCCTTCAACATATTTTCTCTTTACTATTTAGTAAATAAACCTATTTTCTGAGTTACATGAGTTACCTACTTTCTGAGTTACTTTCTGGGGACTATGTTAGCTAACCCACACCATTTCCAGAATGCAGGTGTGTTTTTATTTGTTTTCAGTAAACTACCAGAACCTTATATATTCATTAACACTGCTGCTCCCTGGAGGTGTAGGAGAAGGTAATGGCTAAGGTAGCTTTTTCTGTATTTACAGTATATATACACACACACATATGAACAATTTCAGTTTCATGCTTGCAAGCTAAATGGGAACCTCTACCATGCTGAGACATCTGGCATGTTATGTTAGCAAACATGGTGGCCTGACACCAAATTGAGAGGCCCTACTTCTGTATGTGTTTCTCAGTTTATATTGCATATATATGTGTTTTTTTTTTTTTTTTTTTTATAATTGATCGTTTCTGGTCACCTTTATCTTCCTTCCCAATAGCACTGCAATCATTCTGGCTGCAAATATGTTGAGTTAATATGGTAAACAATTTCCTTCTAAAAAAATCAGGCTGCCAGGTTGTCTGTAAAACATCTCTGTTACCCGTTTGCACCACATTTGGACACTGGTGTTGATTAATTAATGGTTAATATAAAATGCTACTTTTGTTTATCTAAAGTATTATTTTTGCTTTAATTGTTTCTAAGTATTTTGACTGTATGTTACCACATTCATTTATTTTTAGGTTGCACTAACTAAACGTTTTACAGTGCATACTGTATCACTGGTGATCATTCTACTGGTTATGCTGAAATAGCTGATAACATACAGGTTTGTTCATCTCATAACCAGAATCGGAGTGCTTGGAATTACTAGGTGATTAAGCAGTGTGACTGTGAATATGCTTTAAGGAAGCTAGCACTCCTGCTTATTCAAATTGTGTCTCATGAATGTAAGTTCAAGCAGCACTTGAACGCTGCTATAACAACATCAGCTACTCAAAGTATAGAAGACTACCGCCAAGGCAAATTAATCACCACTTTTGACAAAGCTTGCTGGTATGTGTTGTTGAGGTTGCCAGTTGGTTCATTGTGCAGCAGTGTTAGAGTATGTAGTATTTTTTGGTTTTACTTTCTACTGAACATCCTTCTGATTTAGAGGATAGAGTGACATTTGGAGGAAAAATGTACATAGGATAAAACATATCAATTTTTGTTCACCGCAGGGTGTGGTGGTGGTCATTTTCTAAAGCTCTCTTCTTTCTTCCCATGCAAATAAAAGGCTTACAGTTCTCTGTACTCTTCTGGGAAGGATTAAACGAGGCAAAAAAAATGTTTTTACAACTGTATACAGTAAAGGTAGTCTTTATGATACTTAACATGAATCTTAACTAGAAACATACAGCAAAAACAGTAACTATAACAAAACTAGTTTCTGACAAAATCTAACCTTATTACCACATTACCTGCCAAACTGAAAATGTTTACTTGTGTTGTCTTTGACTAATACTTAAATTTGTCATATGATCTGAAACATTTAAGAGTGACAAACATGCCAAAAAAGAGGAAGGGGGCAAAGACTTTTTTTCTGGCATTGTGTAGACTGTATTTACATCTTCCTTTTTGTGCACACTGAAGACACATTCAAATGGCTGTGTTGGTGGCAAGGAAGCAGCTTTTTTTAGTGACCCTTCTACCCCAGACCTATCCCATCACATTTACACTGTTCTTTTTCCCCCCTAACCCAAAGTACCATCAATCAACAATGGCTAGACTTGCAGTTGGACAATGGTATATTAAACACAATTCCACAGGTCTAGTTATGGGTCACAAAGGCCACTTTAACTCATATATCCCTGATATATTGGATGGAGCTCTGTCATAGAGAACACAGTTCTACTGGTCCACAGCTTATTACTGGTGACTTTACACCCTTCTAGCTGACATTGGGCATGGTGACACGGGCCTATTTTTCGGCAGCAATTTTCTATGGAGAGTGGTGTGTTGAATGCCCTAGGCAGAAAGGGTGGCTGGATACTACATATACACAGCACACGTCTATGCATACGTGTGAGTGTGTCTGTGTATGTTGCCGAAGGATCTGGTTTGCCTTGCATTAAACACCTGTGACCCTCCACAGAGCCTTTTGTATGAACCTCTTCTCCTCTCACCTACCCCAGCAAGCCTCCTATTGTTTCATTCACCGACAACAGATTTACTTACATAATGAGCTCCGTCCATATCAAAGCATGGGCTGGGAAAGATTGTGGACTCTTTCCAAACTCCCTGAAACAGGCCAAAACCACATGGGAGAACAAACTCTTTCCCTCTCTCTCTCTCTCTCCATCTCTCTCTCTCTCCCTCCCTCATTACCATACAGCGAGAAGATATCAAGTGTGGGGGTAGGAGCATATGTTGTTGATCAAATGGATATCACTGACTCACTTCATTTTCAAACTATCAAAATGGTGGTCCAATATTTTGTGGCGTGCATTGTGTGGAGAAGCCACCGCTCATTATTTCATTATTTGCGAAGATGTCTCGCTGTTTGCCGTCTTCTGAGGACCTCTTTGATATACAGTATGTGTAAGGGATATACCGCAGAGTATAGACGGAAATTTATCACAATAGAGTAATTGTTTTCCGGAGCGAGCCGTGTTTAGCCACACGCTGCTAGTCGTGCTAGCTGACAGGCTTCGGTGCTCCAACAGGGCTCGCGCATTGCTATGCCAACACAGCGCTAACGTTTAAAACTCCGGTCATGCTGTCCCTACTTTTCGCTGCCAAACAACAACTCGACTGCAAAAGAGGAAAAGAAAAAAGACTTTCTCTCCCCCTCTCCGTGTGACCCATTCTCTCACCCTCTAGTTCTCTCTCAAATTTTTCTCGCACTTTTTCGCTCTCTGCGCTCCTGCCCTTCCCCTCTCCGTCTATCTCTTTCTTTCTCCACCTCCATCCTGAGAGAGTATGAGAACTCTCCGCAAATGTTCCTCCCACGCGCGACATTCCAGGGGCGACAGAAACCCACACACTGGTGGCGGTCTGTTCAGACGCGGAAACAATGGCTGAAAATGGGCTACCTCGTAGAACGCAAAGCATCCGACCCGGGACTGGATGGCTTAGTCAAGTAGCCTGCTACTCTGGAGCCTGTGATTGAACGAGTGGAGGTTCTGATCTAGGATCAGTGTTTTCTTTCCTATGTGGAGACCAGGGCCCAGAATTATTTTGAGGGCCAAAAGCGTAAACCAGAAACAAACTTGTTTCAGAACAGATACATAACTGATTAATAATTTAACTACATTAATAATGTTATTAATAATGTTACCTCTCTCTCTCTCTCTCTCTCGCATATATATATATATATATATATATATATATATATATATATATATATATATATATATATATATATATATATATATATATATATATACATATATGGGTGCTAAAGAACAATTTAAACACACAAAGTACAATTTACACATTCAAATGTTATTAATAAATGCTGCATTTAGTATCACGTCTTTGAATCAGTTTTTTGAGTGTCATGATGTGATAACGCGTTTAGCCATTTAGATTGGCATATCGACAACGTTTAAATAGGGGATTTGCTAGCTATATTAATATCATGTAACACTGTAAACCTCCAGTAAATTGTGGTATTGTCTTATTCATTTTTCAGGAAACATTTCTGAAGAGATTAGGTATGATATAATTCACTTGCATAACTAAGAGGTTTGAAGGAATATAAAAGAAAACCTTTTTAAAATGTGGAGTTTTAATTACTGAAATGATTTAAATGTGGTACTGCTAACAAAAAAAGTTGCCCACCAAGCCCATAACTGTATATACAGTAGTTTACATGTACAAATCTACATGTGCACATTCTAGAAGAGAATTGAGCTCCACTCTTGCTTCAGATCTGCTAAAGCTAAAGTAAAAATTTTCTCTTTATTCTTCTAGTTTAAAAAGAAAACTCTATACTATGGGTCTGAAAGGATGTGCAACTATCAGTAGGCCCTTACTGAGAAACGATGACAAGCAAAAGGAAGAAAATTTGCACATTAAACAAAGAAGCTGCTGGTGTTCTCAGCAACAGGCATCATTCACCAGTTTCTTCTTAAGTGATGAATGTTAATATTCTACCACTTGCCAATGTTTTCTTATTTGGGATTTGTTCTTAGGTAAAAACAGACTGTATACATGCATACATAATTAAGAGCACAAAGGAGCAAATAATTAGTGAATGAGGCCCAAGCATTGGACTACTCTAGACTTCAGTAACACTGAAACAGGTTGTGGTTGGTGTAGCTCAATGGATAACACCACTGCCCAGGGTATCACCACCACATGTGGGAGACTGGGGTTTGAATCTTGGTCTGAGAATTGTGATGTTTACTTGTTAAGGTCTCTGTGAAATGTTAAACATCTGATGATGATGCTGCTGTAAAATGAATTTGTTATTATGAGTTGAATAACTTTTGGATATTAAATAAATGAAGATTTTAGCAGGGTATTTGTATATTATTATTTTATAGATATGTAAACAGTAAAATGTTATAGCCTGTGTGGTGTGTGTGCATAAAAACATCAAAAATCACAACTGCCAGCTCTAATAACTTTCCAAACCTACTTTATGGTCTGTGTAAAGGGAATGGAAATAAGTGTTTTGTTTTATTTTAACTGGCTTGGGAATATTATGTTGGGGTTTTTGAACCACTTTTGATTGCCTTAAAATAACTGAACTGAAACCGCTTAGGCCCCAATCTTCTTTGGCTAGCTTTATTTTATGATTGTGTTTCTATGATCCATCCACGAGCTGGTTAGACATCTTTTTACACAGTTTTTCATACTCATTCCCCACCCAACACATCTGATGAAACAGTTCATACTATGGAAACTGCAAGTACATTGAGGACTAAACAACTGTGCCCTAAACATATAACTGAGAGAAATTTAATTGAATCTCTTCGAATTGAATTAAATTCCCCAGTGCAGTGGAGGTAGACGTCTTATTGCATCACTGCTGTCTCCCTCCCTTTCACAAAGAACGTCTTTCTCCTCTTGCCTACGCTGCTGGATAATCACTGAATCCAGCCGAGTTGTTGTACTCCGCCAGTAACGTTTAAGTGGATTATTCAATCAATTCAGTCAGTTTAGCTCGATTAAAGTTGTGATATGTCAAATGTCACCTGGCAATGTCACAGATATCATGATTCATCTGAGGACACGCAAATCATTGCCCATAATAATCATTTATGTTTACGAAAATTATTGTACATTTAGAGTGAGCTGGGTTATCAGAATTTGCAAGCAATCACTCATTTCTGTCTCAGAAATGTATATAGGACAACAAAGACAAATGATCTACAGAATGCATAACTAGACACCAGATATGCTGGTAAAAACAAAAATGACATGAAGAAAGAAAATAATAATAGAATGGTGCTGTAAGCAGTGGCATATTACTGATTTTCTACTGATCAGCGGCGTTTAAACTGCAGAGAGGGAGCAATTTTGGCACCAGCTTTCTCCTTTCTCCTCCTGATGGTGGAGTCAGGAACATATTAGCCAATGTGTGGAAGGCTTTTAGTTGTTTAGAAGTTATCTTGGATTCCTTTTGCAATCTTGTGGATTATTACACGCCTTTCTCTTGGCATGATCGTTGTTGGTCAACCACTGGGGAGGGTAATAATTATATAATTAACCTTTTTTAACCTGAAGTGCATGAACAACTCTTTCATGCCATAATCATTCGTGCCAGATACGCTTCCACAAACGTGTTGTGAAGATCAGACTTTAATAGATCTCTATTCTTTAAATAAAACAGGGTGGCCACTTACACCTGATTGTCATTCTATTGACTGAATACACGTCTAATTTCACTTCAAATTATATGCTAATTTTGGAGGTTCACATGTAATATTGGATCTTTTCCCTTGATAAATAAATTACTATGTCTAATAATCTTATCTTGTTTAATTGTGTCTCCTTATCTACTTTTAAAACTTTTAGGAAAATCAAGTTACGTTTAGGTCAGTGTTTAGGTCAAATTTATCCAGAAACAAGTCTTGGGTTCAAATAAATTCAAGCACCATGGTATATTAAAAGAGCAAATACTGAAATTAAAAATATTTATGAATAAGTCCCATTTGGTATTATTTTAAAAACTAGTATTCACTAAAAACTGCTCTATTGGGCTTTTATACCTAAAGTAATTAAAAATCCCAAACATCTAAAAACAACACAGAATTGTTGTCTAGATGTAGCTATGTCTGGTCATTGATAACAATTACAAAATAAAACAGACAAACAGTAAACCAAAGTAAACCAGAAATGTACGCCAATCTACCTTGGAAAGTTATTTCTTTATGTGTGCAAAAACCTTAAGTAAAGTTTTATGTTCTCCAGTGAAATGGCAAGACTGGTTTGCAGAGCAGTGATGATGCATGGCTGGTTAAACTCAGACGTGCTATACACAGAGACGAGACCCAATTTAGAAGTGTGTTCCAGAGAGGGCACACTCTGGCACGGTCAGTTCTCCCTCTTCCTTGAGGCCTGGGCAGAAGCCGGGGAAGCCACTGTTGGTTCTGTCTGGGCTGCTGTTTGCTTTGGCCAAAGCCTGCCAACAACTGCTGGTAAAACTTAAGAGTTTTGTTTAGCTAACCGCAGAACAAGAGGAGTAGGGAAAACAATCCTGAATTATGACGGAAATCATTAAACCGCTGACAGAAAGGTTTAAAATATCAGTTTCTCTCCTGCAATTCTTGATTTTGGCAGGATTCAGGTAATCACCATTTTAGAGGACAAGCCCCAATGAATACTCCATACTTCACCAAAAACCTTAACATGACTAATGCTGAATAAATGCTAGTAAGATTAAGTTATCATTTCACTAATCCTAACGTTTTTGGTATTTACAGCTTTACATTCAGTGTGATATCATTTGGTTAAAACCACGCAACAAAGTTACATTACTGTTTTAGGGGAGGCTCTCATTTAAATGTGACATATCAGATTTCGTCCTTAGAATTGTTGAGTTATTGTGAAGCAGTTAGTCCATAATCTTGATGTATTTTTTTACTCTTTGCTTGCCCTCACATCTCACATAAGCTGCACACCAAAACTGCATTTATCATCTCGAAAGTATTGCACATCTTCATCCCCTGCTCAAGCTAATTTTTTCATTATTGTATTTATTATTATTAACTCCTCCAAAATTGTAAAGGAAGCAGGTATCAGGGGTCATTCAGTCTACAACACAAATATAACCATTTTTTATACTCCAAACCAACTAGTGAATCTACATGTGTCCTATGAATTTTTATGTATTGTTGATAATGGTAAACTAGTAACATTATGTTACGTATCATTATAATGTCAACTAATTTAGTTTTAAGGTGAAGGTTAATGGAAGTGAGTTTGAGCCATTTCTGTTGATCCATATATCATGAAATGCAAACACAATGTAAACGGCAGCTGAAGTGCACATAAAAGTTAAAAAGTAATACTTCATTTTCTGTGGAAACCTGCCAAAATATCATTAGAAATACATCATAGTAGGTCACAAGAAAGCTTTACAGACAAGTGAAATGTTTCACCTCAAAATTCTATGTGGAATATAGGCTGATGATTTCTATGTTAATGTCCATTATCTCCGAAAACTAAGTAAACAGGGCTGCATCGTAAAAGCAAGCATGCAACAAGTGGAGTCTGAGAGGCAAGAGCAGTTCAAACATAGGCGATAATGGCACTTTATGTCCAGTTCATTTCCCTTGCAAATCGGCTCCAAGTTTGCACGCACGCACACACACGCACTCTGCTTTCCCTGAATGAAAAAGCAGGCTAGGCTCATTAAAAGGGATGAGACTATTACTCTGATAAATGTCCCTCTCTGGAACAATGGGATTTGGTAGGGCACTGATGGCAGAGCTCCCTGGGTTCAACAAGTTTTTCTTATGCAATTCTCTCTTCCCAACACTCTGCATCTCTTTGAACGATGCAGAAGCAACAGATGGAACGCAAGGCACTGAGTGCGCGTCTGCACACAGAACACTCGCTCTGCTCCATATGGCCATATGTTCCTATGTGAAAATAGTAATATAACCAGATTAGATGCATTTTGCACCTCTCAGACCTAACTAGTCCATTTTGGCTTGCTTGCTTCCGTGTGAATGCTCATGGATGTATGAAACTTGATTTCAAGTGTGTCCATGTTGGAACATGTAAATTAAGCCATTATCTTGTCTGGGTCACCAATAAAACCATCAGCTGATTCTTTCTGAGCATTTATGTGGTAATGTTTTCTGTATTGTGGTCCAGGCCAGGATGTAGCAGTTGCTTTTCATGCTGGGCAGCTTATGGGAAAGGCTCTCCACTTCAGCGTTATTGTTTAGCCATTTACAGTAGAAGCTCCTGAAGGGCCAGTCACTCACTGAGGACGTTTCCTAGTGAAATGAGACCCAAGCACCCTGAAGTGCCTGTTTCAATGAGTTTTATTCACGTTTGCTCCTTCTCAAGAGTTCCTCCTGAAACTATTTGGCGAACAATGGGGGGAGAAGAAGAGTTTGAAGGAGAAAAACAACAAGTCGTTCTCCAACCACCCACATCCCATCTGCTCGCGAAATATCTGTTTTATTATTAACAGTGCCGTTGTCACAGTTATGGTTTTAAGTTTTGCTTGTTGCTGTGGCGGTTGTTGTCATTGTTGTTGTTGTTGTTTTTTTTTTCTGAGTTGAACTGCCATATGAAATAGTGCAGTGGGGGAAAAAAAATTCCACCCCTATGTGCATCTAATCGTCCATTCACAACCCTCTTAATGACTTGTCAGTTCCCCTGCTCTTCCATTTTCTGTCCAATTAATTCTTTTCTTGCGCTCCGGATAAAGGCAGACAATAGGGCCCCTCCACCACATAATAAATCATTAAAATTCAGCGGCTCTCCGCTGTGGCACTTGGCTTTCTCCCTCCGCCAGTTGGGGAAGGCTGCTTGGCATGCATGCCAGTGCCCAGTTTGAAATTCTACCCTGCAGAAAAGAGCACTGGACAATTCTCTCTTCGCCTCTACTTCATCTGTAGTTGAACTTTAGGGCCAGTCCAGCTATGTTTCTGTGAATTTTCCCACATTTAAAAGATGAGTCATGGAATGCCATGGCAGTGTTTCACTGCTGTGCGTGGTGGTTTAAATAGAAAAGCCTTTTAATGTGTTGCCTCCCCACTCTGAAATCAAAAGTGCCCTTTCTTATGATCTCTAATAAAGAGGTCTGCCAGAAAAAAAGCAGGACACTGCCTGTAAAAATAAATAAATAAAAAAATGTAGCCGTGTTTCCCACACTAATCTTCAGGGGCCTGAGACTGTCAACATTTTTCTTTCATTCCTGTTTTTAGTTAGGTTGTTGGGTGTTATGCTGTGTTGGATGTTGGAGTAAAAGTGTGGAACATCTGAGGGGCCCTGAGGACCAGGTTAGGAAATGGAAACAGAAATAGAGTATCATGGATTGAATATGTAATATTTATGGTGAATTAACTACTGATTGTTCTGGTTTCGATTTATAATGTAAAATCATGTTTATTAACATAGGCAAAGCAGTAGTCTGGGGAACTTCAAATATAAAAAAAAAAGAGAGAGAAACCGAAACTGAAAACCAAAACAGAACTTACTGTATGTCCTATGCTTTTGGAGGGGACGATGAATCAGTTCCCACAATGCCATCAACCTATACTGTAAAACTAATGATTGATTAATTTAGTTATTTTTACATTAATTGGCTGATTAAGTTGCATGATTGACTGGATTAGTGTTTTATTTGACTGACTGGTTGATTGGTTGATTGACTGTTCGACTGATTGATCGACGGATTGATCGTTTGATTGATTTCAAAGGTGTGATGTGGAGGGAGAAATCAGCTGCAACTTTTAAGAGCAATGAAAAAACATGACTTGCAGCAGCTGCTGTGACAGGGCCAAGGCTTTGAAAGCAAACATTCGCACAATGCAGATGGCAAAAATGGAAAAAAAAAACTTTCCTTTAGGACACTTTTGTTGTTCTTTTTTTAATGAGGCCATTATTGATATTATAAATGTGATGCTATCTTGGATGGTGTCATTAAAGAACATGTAGAAATACCACAAATAACAAATTTCAACCTGTGCACAAACTCAAAAAAGTCTTGGTTCAGGAAAAAAAAAGTTTATTGTTTTTTCACAGATATGGCCAGCAATTAAGGTTAGCTTCTTGTAAGAATGCACTTGTTAACACAAAATAATTCACAGCCGAGTTGTTTAAAATGGCACAATAATGGAGGAAAAAAGTAGAGAGAACACTGTTTTGCGTCTCACAAGCAACCAACATGTTAAAAAATCACGATATGAATCTCAAATGGCACCAAATGTGAAACTTGTTAAGACATTTCCGAAGCAACAGGTTAAAAACAAAAGGGGGAATGATCCGCTCATGTTAATCAATCAAAACAACTGACCGAGTCAATCAAAAACAATGACACAAAGCAGCACGCAGGTCTATCTCTGGTATACGCTGATCTCCCATATAAAGACTCTTGTTTAGCCTGTATCGAAAAAAACGGCGATTCTTTTAGCTGCTGTTCTTCAAGGCGGACTGTTCAAACTGCAGCTCTTTGCTTTGGCTCGCGCGAGAGCGTGTAGTGCGCGCGCTCCAGAACAGCTGACGCGTCACTCACGCGCTCGCGCTCTTCTCGGCGTTTCCTTCAGCGTGACATCATGACTAATCGCGATTCGGTAAGCGTGCACACACCTGTCGCGTCACGTGGCATCACGCTTCTCTCGATGTGTTGCTTCTCCTAGATCATATGGAATGGAGACGGGCTTCACTTGTGTATTTTCTTTTCAGGAATGCTGTAGTCTGGAATAATACAAATGATTGTAAAATCTGCACAATATTCAGTATCTGTCTGTACTGAACAGCTTTTCATGCCCCCACAACTTCACAACCCCCCTCCCAAAAAAAGCCTTTTTACAACTATACAACTGAAACATAAAGAAATTAAGGAGCGATGAACATAAATACATAGGCAACATCTCTAAGTAAGAAGAAAACATATCTGATAAAAATGAAGGAGGGCGACCAACTGATGCTGGAAAGTTTTATAGCTGTTTCAGTAGGTTTGAGAAAACACTACTGCTTTCGTGTTTTAAAAATAATTGGTCCCAGTGCACGTGTGTGTATTTGTTTCTCCATCTGCTTCATAAAAGGATTTTGGCTTGCCCGTGTGCTTCTCTCCTACACAATTCAGTGGCATATACACAGTCATAAAAAAAAGAAAGAAACATACAACTGCAAGAGCAGGCCTGTATGCTGGGTGGGGAGAGAAACAGTGACAGGTGGTCCTCACAGAGGATTTCCGCTTGCTGTACAAGCACCAATATATCAAGTTCTGCACCAACCGTCCATGATTAAGTGTGTATGTGTTGGGGGGTGAGGGGGTGGACATGATCAAACATACAAAATCAGCAGGCACTTTTTTCATCTTCTTTTGAATGAACAAATGTCCCCCTTATTTTCTTGGCTACTGCTATTCCTTCAATAAGTGCATTCAAAGTACAGACAAAGTTTGCCAAGAGAGGACGGCTCACGGCCTTGATAAGGTGGTGTAAACCGGCTGGTCCCAGTTCGCCGTGGGGCTGTGGGAGGGTGGAATGGACAAGCTGTTGAGGATGGGGCCCCCGTAGGGTCGCCGTGAGGAGTGGAAGTAGGGGTACTGGTAGAGACTGGAGGGGTAGCTGGAGTAAGGGCTGTAGTAGTTGGGGCTTTGGAGGTCTGTATAGTCACACTGGGAGCTTGGGAAGGAAGCAGTGGCTGAGGTGCCACAGCTTTGAGCACTGTAGGAGTTATAGTCGGGGTGGGAAGGCGAGCTGTGAGAGTGCTCGCTGTAATGACTAGGACTCAGCTGTTCCGTTTTGATGTGAGGTCTGTGCTGACCCACATCGCTAGCGCCAGGGGACGGTGAGGAGGACGAGGCCATGGCTGCTTTGCGGCTCCAGCCAGACCCGTTGGCCCCAGGGTGGGCGTAGGAGGCGGCATAGCTGTTGGGGTTGGGGCCATGACCAGACTCTGTGGCCATGGAGGATGCCCCTGCTCCAGAATGCCCGTTGACGGGGAGGTACTGGTCAAACTCATGGACATCGAAGGCTTCCATGTTGCTGATGACATCCGTACTAAGCTCAGAGATGTCCACATTGCTGAAGTCAATGTTCTGGCGCCCAGCATCCAAAAGCCGCCTGCCTTCATGCTTCAGGTCTTGCTTTGCCCCATGATGGAGGTCAGTTTTAGGGGTCGTTGGTGGTGTTGGTGGTCCATGAGGCTGGCCTGAAAATGGACATAACCAAAAAGGTTATGCTTAGAAGTCACAAAATCCTTTGGACACTTTTATAAGCAGAGGTGCTAAATTATTTCAATAGATTACTAATTTCTGGTAGAATCTTATAAAACATAAACAGATTTCCACTAAAGGTTTATCATTAATATATGTTTATATATTTACAGGGTAACAAAGTGAGTGCTGACATTTACAGTTTTATTTAAATTCTACTTTATGCGCGTAGCTTTTGTTGCATACAGAGATGACACCATTCACCTGCATGGTCTGAATGATGGTGATCGGCTAAGCCAGCCAGGCCACCCATCCCAGGCTCAGCTTTATACATCTGATGGCTCAACTCGGCCCCAGAGTCGGAGTCGCTTTGCCCTGGCTTCACGCTTTTCCGACGCCTTGGCTGGTACTTGTAGTCAGGGTGATCTTTCTTGTGTTGAACCCTCAGTCTCTCCGCCTCCTCTACAAAGGGCCGCTTTTCACTTTCTGACAACAGGCTATGGTAAGGAAGTGAGAAATGAGAAGTCATTTATTAAACCCTGAAATGTCTTCCTCAGTCATATCTTCAGTCAACAATAGGCAGAAGTTTATTAAGATTAACAAAAGCAAACATGGACAAGTTTTACTATTTAATTTAACAACCTATATATATATATATATATACGTCAAATCAAGATACCTGTGCTGGAGAAAAGGAGAGCTTTAAACTTCAAGGCTGAAGCAGAGCTCTACATTTTAGAACTGAGGGGCTCTGAACTTTAGAACTAATACAAGCGGGATTTTTTTAACATGAGGACTGGAGCTTTAAATGTATATACTGACAACAAGTTGGTTTAGACTTGAAAGACTGGACCATGAATCACTTTAAAGAATTCCAACATTTTATTATCATAAAATTAAAACCTAGAAAAGAGTGTTTTATTCACTCCCACACTGAAAACTTAAAGTCAAATAAAGTCATACACGCAGCTACTCACCGCCACAGCTTGCCCAGGGTTTTGCTGAGCTCGGCGTTGTGCAGATGGGGATACTGGTCTGCGAGCTTCCTCCGCGCCGCCTGCGCCCAAACCATAAACGCGTTCATGGGCCTCTTCACGTGCGGCTTGCTCTTTAGCGCGCCGTTGCCGCGTACCGGCATGGGCACGAGTGACCAGTCGTAGCCTTTAAGCACCTGCGACACGGCTTCGCGAATGCACGCCGGAAACCTGTCGTCATCTTCGTCCAGTTTTTTGCCCGCTATCGAATGGAGCGAACCACCCGGAGAGGAGGGCGCGTCCGAGTCCGACTCGTCCGGAGACATAGAGCTGGAAGTGCCGGCGGGGCTGCACGGCGCGTCTGCCACGGACTTGTCGCGCTCCTCCGTCATGTTCCTAATAAAATCCGTCTTGGGTTTAAGAGTCAGGAAGCGAAACTGTCATAAAACGTTAGTCTAAAAACACCTTTTTTAGGATCCGTGCATGTGGAGTCGTGTCGGTCCAGTTGTGTTTGAGCTCGCTGTGCAACTCGGTGACAGTCGATAAAGACTTTACATGAAGTTAGAGCGCGTCACGCCTCTCGTCACTCCTCATTGGTGGACTGCCATTCCACTCTCCGCTGTAATTGGTTAAGGGCGCCTCGCAGTGCAGTCGTCTAAGACGTTGCTCTGAGCTTTGGGGTTCATTTGCGTTATTGATTAGGCGGCGATCAACTTGATTTCTAGATTTACTATGGGATATGATCAGACAGTTCTGGAAAGGTTTTTCTCCACTAACCAGCTCTCTTGAGTGTAGGTTATATAAGCAAATACATATTTATAAGTTATGAAGTCTAGTGAAGTGTAAAAGGCTTATTAGAGAATTCTGTAGTCAAGCAACTAAAACAGGCCTGTCCTACTGAAACCTGGAGCCACCACCAAACTATAACCGTCAGGAGGACAGTAAAGGCTGGCAAATAAATGAGGAAATAATTTGGCATTACCGATAACATCGCCCTTACGGAAATACAGCAGGCCATAAACCTTACGGTTAATCTATCAAGCAAGTTTAAAGCGCCTGTGCAGAGAGCTGGAGGAGCGGTGCTCAGTTCGCCTGCAGCAGCTTCTGAGTGAATCGCCTGTGAGTTTTTCTGGCTGCTGCCTATACAGACACCCCTGTTGCCTTTACGGGTAGCCTATTAGAAAGATCTCAGATAGTCGTCGTGTTCTTTGAATACCATTTCTTTATTATTATAAAAAGGAAACAATGTCTTCAGAGCTTGTTTTCCTCTCGCACAAAAAGACAGTAGGCAGAGCATAGTTATCCAGAGAAAACGTATACAGAGAACGGCATAGTACTGTATAAATCTGCTCATACACGGTGTCATTATCTCGTTTATTAATTAATTAATTAATTAATTAATTTATTTATTTATTTATTCCCTTATTTATTTATACTAATTTTCCAGTTAAATCAGTTTCACTGTACGTGTATACCTAAGTCTCCTCACACGGTGTCGATGTGTTTTAATGTTGGCTGAACACCTCCAGTAAAAGGACAGCCTCAGTCACGATTCCTCTCTTTCCTGAGGGAAGACAACAATAAACAGATAACACCAAGTAAAACTGCAGCCTGCTGTAAATAACAAAGGCTGTGGACGATAATAGGATAATAACAGTCATAAAATCATCACCTTAACGCAGATATAACAGACATGTTGGAAGCTAACAGTGAAGAAATGAACACTTTACAGGCTCAAGTGAGCGGCGCGAGCGAGCGCTTTTCGCGGGCTTCACCTCCAAACCCCTGCCGACCTCTTCAGCCAATAGGAGGAGGAGTGCAGGCGGCTCGCGGGCGTGGCACAGGTGCACAGGCGGCTGCTGTCTGAGAGGAGAGTCCAGAGAGCCGCTAGAGAAATTCACAGAGGCAATAATCGCAGTACTCTGTCGTATCATGATAACACTAACTATGGCCTTGTGGCTCAAAAGCATCTTAGTGTTGAGATCATCCGAATTGAAAGAGAGAGAGAACGTTCTGTGTGATGCTATCTCTGTGAAATTAACTTTTTGCCATGCTTTTGAAACATCCAGCACATACTAGCTAATATATGGCAGTACTAATAATTATTAACACAGTTAGTAACACAGTTGTGTGAAGGTGGTTATATAAAATAATAAATGTTAAATATTCTTATAATTGTGTTATTGGCTTATAGTGTTTGTACTGTAGTTATAGAACATAACCATATAGAACGTAACTGATATAAATGGTGTTGTGTTCAATGTGTGGATGGAGGCATGATACATGTATGTCATCTTTCCCCATAGAAAAAAACAGTACCTCCAAAATGACAACTGTACAGGAGAAGGCAAAAACTTCCAAGGTCAACAATTTCATTCCAGGTAATTGTTGCATTTCAGTCCATTTCAGTCTATTCTATTGGTTAAATCATTGTGAAACCTCAATCTAAATGACAAGTATATAAATGTCAAATATTAGTCTACTTAAATTGGCGAAAATGAAAATGCTCCTCAAGCAAGCTAGCTAAATATTGCCATAATGCCACTGACTGTTAAAGCTTGATGTAGCTTGCAGTTGATTTATGTAGTCTATTCAGTTGTGGGCCATATACTGGCTACATCAGACATCCTCTCCGTGGCACAGCAGCACTATCTTAATTTGAATGTAATCAAATGAACCATACTCGTACACATTACGGGCGGCATGTAAAGAATGTTCTTGTTGTAGCAAAACAAAGGCCTTTGTCAGCTTTTGATACTGTAGCGGAATAACAGTGCACTACAACTGCAGGCCTACCTAAAGGTCTCTTTGTTATTTCCATCGTTACAGGTCTGCACTTTACAAAGGAAGTTAATCACTGACATCAGCCTGCTTGTGAGCTACGAGTGTGGAAAAAACAGACGCACATTTCGCTTCAAAAGAAACAGACCTTTAGTAGTAAATACTAGATACAGAGAGAGAGACAGACCGAGGGAAAGCGAGAGAGAGCGAGAGAGACATGAAGATAAGAGAAGCGATTGAATCACAGTCTTTGTTAGTGAGCCTTTGTGTCCATGTATTGCAAAGTTGATTTTTATCACTGGCTTTGCCATGAAAAGACAAGGTAACTTTCTCTTGGCAGGCATTTAGTTTGTCAAATGCTTGCAGTAGGTAGCTGGAGTAGCAGACCAGACCGGTGGCCGGTGGATTTTATCCATGTGGATAATTTTTTTTTTGCATTGTGGATTTTTCATGCTCTTTAAATAACATATGCAGCTATTGTATATTGTTCAATGCTGATTTGCTGTGAGGTAAGTCTGTCTTTTTATGGCCTTTTAAAATGCAGTATGTGGTACGTCAGAGGAGAGACAGAGACAATAGCTGATGTAGAGAGATTTACTGGAGTTATCATTCTTCTTCCAGATAGTTTTACTGTTTATTCTCCCGTACAGATCTTCGTGTGAGGGATTTTGATTCTGATTATGGGTGGCCTTCGTATTATTAGCTGTGACAGCAATTTTCATTTAGGGCACTTCTCAGTATTTGCATTTGGCTCATAGTTTGCACAGGAGTTCACAGAACTCTGGGACCATAATCCCTCGATGTATACATTACACTTAGCCTAAATTGGTGATTATAGTCACGCTTTCAAGAAGGCAAGAAGTCATATGATTCCAAAGAGGGTTGCACTAACAGTCGCGATCCATATTCACCTCTCCAAATGTTCAACTTCTGTAAGGCACGCTGAAAGGACAGGGGCATCTGGCAGAGGGAGGAGGATAGCGAAAGCTCTTGCTCAGCAAAAAATTACAGGAGGGCTCAGTTTCAGCTCACAGTTAACGCTAGGAAGTCTCCCTGCTCAAAAAGCAGAGAGAAAGCGTAACATCGGCCGACAGCTGGTTTCACTTGCTGCCAAGTGGTGGGATCGGCCGGTGGTTTTGGTGGGGTCTGGTGTCAGGAGAGGGGAAAGGCAGGAAAAGAATGACGGTAAAACGAATCCAGTGCTCGACCTTCACGGCTCTCTGTGTTGTGGGCAGAGCTCTGTGAGCACCCCATGCTCTGAGAGAGAATGAGGCAGACTGAGAGAGAGAGAGAAAGAGAGAGAGAGAGAGGGAGGAGGACTCGCATGAACCCGGAGTGGCCCAGTGCGGGACGGAAGGTTTTAATTTCAGCTTTTGTGATTTCTCAAAGAGGGGAAACTTGGTTAGAGACAGCCTCAGCAAAGCTTCATCTAGCCTGAGTCTTACAGACAGTGGTCAGCTTTACCCGTACGAGTGTGCTGCTTAAGTAATACACAGCCTAAATTCAATTACAGAATCCTCCACAGCAAGCTCACATGCGCGAGCATCTCTGTCTTGACCACTTCCTTTTAGACAGTAACAAATCATGGTTAATCAATCAGGCAAAGATGCTCTTCAGAAGATAATTTGTCCGTCAAGTATTTGTTCATTTTGTTTTCTTTGTGATGTCTGCTTCTTCTTGAAGACACAGTTTCACAAGCTAGGTTATCATCAAAGATCTTTGGGTTGATGCCATGGAAGGACTAGCTTTCTTAAAAAGCTTTCAATCAAGTTGTTAAAGGGGAATATCACTGATTCCTTTACATTTCCGCAGAACTCGTGGTTAAGATGGTGGCAAGATATGAAATGGTGCATTGTTATGAAACTTACCACAATTTGTTTACAGTGCTAGCATTAGGAACCAGGCATTGTAATGTGTACAATTTATAATAGCCATTTAAATTATTATCCAAAATGACCAGCAAATCTGCAACTGTCTTGCGAGTTTTTATGTGTAATATTGATTATGTAGTAAGAAATTGTGGTAATACTGGTACAATACTGGACGTTTTCACCTTTAAAGAATTAAAAAGTCTCAAATTTCCAATGCATTAAATGTTTTGGACATCTGGGTCACCATTACTATGAACAGCTCAGATTGTGCAAGCATTTCTCAATAAACCACTCTAATGACTTTGTTTACATCTTAGCCATTAAGTTATGCAGAAATATGAGGGAAATTCCTGTTTCATCAACTTAATTGAAAGGTGTGTAGGGAGCCAAAAGTTGTTCTTCTATGGCATTGCTTCAAAAGAACACTATATTTTTAGTAACTTGTCTCGTATTGCAGAGCAAGCTGAAAACTCTGGTGGTCAACCATAACAATGGTAATAGAGCATTACAGGTACAGCCTCGTGAATGAAAGTAAGATGCCTATCTCTGTTACTACTTTGGGCTTAGTTACTAATTTTATGCCCTGGATTCAACAGTGGACTGGTCTTGTCACATCCTCTCCACTACTGAGCGATTGGAGCCTTTGAATAGCTGAGTCACAGTTCAGGCTGTGAACTCAACGGCTTGAACTCTCCCCTGCCCACATCTTCTTGCCCTCTTGTTCACCCTGACTCAATAGACACAGCCAAACCACACACTAAACAAGCTCATACAGCTACTGTGCCACAACACAGCGCTGTGAAATTTGACCAAATTAAAAGTCTCTCTCTCTCTCCCTCTCTCTCTCGCTCACACTCTCCCTCACTTATCTAGTATCTGGATGCTGTAAACTGTTTGTGCATCACTTTAAGGCTGCAATTCTTGAATAAAAGGGCATTATGATGTTTTAACCAAGTATTGATATTATGATTATAACCTATGATTCTGCAACTGTTATATTACTGTAGTATAATCACAAGTATTTAAGCTAAATATACTGTTTATTATATTTGTTTTATTGTTTTAAGTAAAATAAAAAAAAAACTAAAACAACGATAATTACAAAAATAACTGCTCACCCTATGCTTTGACCAGCTAATCAGCTACTAGACTAAAATATTAAGAACACAAATTAGGCTCTCTCAAGTCTGACCAAGCCCGTGCATAGACATTCTGGTAGATAAGGGCTCAAAGGATGAAAGTGCACCCTGAACGTCAATGAAATTATATACATATGATCTAAGGAGGCACTCTGATAATGTTTCAGTGGAGGGCAAATGTGGTGCTAAGATTCTCTTATTGGCAGCGTACAGTGCTGCAGTTACATGCATGTATGAGGTTTGTTTTGTCTAAAAATGGCATCATTGCTCTATTTGTCTATTGTTCACATTTTTTTGAGAAATGCATGATGCTTCTCTTCCAAAGCATAAATCATTGTTTTTCACAACAACACAAACTTGGTTTAGCACGTTATTAGCACCCCTTACCGTGTGGTTGTTTAAAGAAAATTATTTATTTGCTATCTGTGTTTCCAAGGCTGTGCTGATGCGTGCATCCATAACAGGTAGTTTGTCCTACTCCAGCAGGGGAGCTCAGGAGCAACACAGCTTGAACCCAAGCCCACCCACAATCTCAATGCCCTGGGCTAGGTTGAGCTGACCGTGGCAAAATTACAGGAGTTGTTTCAAATAATATTAATAATAAATAAATATATATAATAATTATAAATATATAATAATAATATTAAAAAGTATTGTTTTTAAACAATACGAAGTACAGCATAGGGAAGCTTGGCGACTAATAGACTCTTCTTGAACTGAATCATACTATACAATCAAGATCCTGAATTCAATGCGATTTTGTATGCAGTCCTGCTTTACATCATGAACAGGTCAGGTTGCAGCATTGCAGTCCTTTACCGTGGGCTAAAATTGCATGATGAATGAAGCTCTAGAATTGTTCCTTGTTTCATTGACAAAGAAAGATAAGAATATATTTTCATGTGCTTGAAGCGTTACCAAGGTGTTTGGAGGTCCAAGTATTTGTCTTCAGTGTACTGATATATTAAACTGTCTGTAAATAAATAAGGAAAAAGACTTTGGATTGAGTCTGCATCCCCTCCCATCAGAAAAGACTTTGTTGATGCATTCTGGACCTTGCCAGATGTTTTTTGCAGGTTGTGGGGTGAGTCATTGGCGGATGAACCTGCGGATGTTCAAGCAAGCTTGCCATTTGAACTTTGCTGGTTCTAATCATGATCCACCCATCCTCCCCCCACCCCCCACCCTAATAAACAGCTGCTGCAAGTAAGGCCCTCCCATTGACCCCTGAACCCCTGCTTTCCTAAATTCAACCTATAAAAACATCTTAATGAGGGGTTTACTGGGCCAATTGGAGGTTTTATTTAAACCTATTAGTAGGCTTGGAGAGATGCTTGAGAGGTGTAGGGAGGGGAGGAGGTGTTTGAGACTGAAGGAAACAATTAGTACAAACAGCTAAGAATAAATTGGCCTGAAGCCATTCGCTTCAGTGCCATGAGGAAAGCATTTCAAGCACTTCCAGATTCTTTTGTGTGTACGTTTTCTCAGACATACTGCTGTCTTCTTAGTTAAAGCTCATGCTAGAGGGACTATGGTCAGGCATGTTGAGGCTGATTATTTCAGATCTGGTCCAGTGCGTGACCGTAAAAACAAGTTTCTTTGCTGAGAAGTACTTGATGGAGTTAGCAGCCCACATGTATACCTGCAGGCATGAAATCGACTCTTGTATGTTCCTTCTCCAAAGACGTAACATGGTGTTTTGGCCAGCAGCCAGTGGCTGTTAGGCTTTTTTTTTTTGTCTCAATCCTAAGGATCGACCGCTTCTGCTTTATTTCCCAAAGTGACAGGATAAGTGTTTAGAATTGTGTAGGGAATTTTGCTCTCATCCTGTATCTTGTCCTGCAGTCAGACAGTGGGAATATTAAGGACATATTGTTCATATTGCTTATAGTTTTTCTTTTTCAAATGTCTCCGTAACACACACAAACACACAGCTCGTGCATATGGTCTGAATAAAAGCTTGCGGTTGCAGCCCTGTCTTCCAGCTCGTCTGCTTTTTTGATCCCAGATTCCCATAAATCATCTTCCAAATTTTCATGCGAATTAGATGGTGTGGGGACATGTAGCAGTTTGGAGATCCGCCCCCTCAGGCTCTTTTACGGGAAACGCTCGGGCGCAGGCCTGTCACATTACGACTCTGGGGCTCTGCTTTATGGGCTTGCTCCTCTCCAGCGGCTTGTTTTGTCTCTGGCAAAATTAAATGCACCACTCAAATGAGAACGCTCACAAAGGCAGTGCGCCAATGCCTTACGTCAATTAGCTACTCGACACTAGTCTGCAACCCTCAGGGGTTGTTGTAAAGGTCTGGGCTAAAGGTCGCCATAGAGGAAGCCACCAATCCATTTTTTCCTCATGAACAGCCCTGTCTCATATCTATGGGGATAGAAGCATTTGTGGTAGATGAACTCTTTGCCACTCTTGGTGCTGATGTAATGAAAGAGTTCATGAGGGCACATAGCTACATACCACTCCCAACTACTGCCTCCTAGCTACTAGTAGAAAGAACATACTACTTTTTCTTTATTGATAGTAACAATAAATTTGAAACATTGGGTGTCAGCAAAAACCATTAAAGGGTTCTTTGCTTTTTCTTTAAACACTACAGTTTTTACACAAAGCTATTTAAATTGAAAATAACCAGAAGCCGATAACAGACTGGTGCCATTTGTAGTTACTAACAATACATTGAGTTGGCAGTTTATTAGTTTCACCCTGTGGCCATTTACCTTGTTGGTGTACCAGTAGAGCAACAGATTGACTGTCTAAGGTGCACTTATATGGTTGGTTTACCTAATAACATGACCAATGAGTGCAGATAAGACTACCCTGTGTATGTAGAGAATTCTTTATTGAACAAAACCTGTATTCAGCCTGTATTGCTTAATTGGTATATGCACTATTTTGCAGTTGTATGCAAAAGCTTGAAAAATAGTCTATAGTCAACGACCTTAAATATGGCACTTCATGGCTAGTTTTAGTCCACAGTTATGCATGTGTTTGCTGTGTTAAACACATGTGCTGTAAAGGTATATTTCTGTTGTTTGGTCCAAAATGTTTGGGTTCACTTAGAAAATCATCAAAACATGTCATTTGACCAAACTCTTGCACATAACTCCATATTTAATCATGATGCATTTACTTTCACAGCAATGGCTACGCATATAAGCAGGACTAGCAGTTATCCCTAATGGGGAAAATAAAACATAAACAGCTCTTTACTAGGACTACAAGATCGACTTCTTTGGGTTAAGTTAATGTTGCCCCTCAAAAAATGTGTGCAACCACTGCTTAAAATATACCATGACCGTTTTGACCTTCTAATTTCATATTTCAGGAACGTTTTTAGCTCCCGAAACTCTTAATTTCAGTCATGCCATTGCCATTTTTGCAACAGAGGACTAAAATAGGCTACAGTTGGGAAGTATGTAATCTGTGATCTGTAGATTGAGGCAAATTGTTTAATGGAGGTTTGGCCAATGACGGCTGTCAAAAAGGGCATTTGTGAAAGAGCTGGATAAATAAGATGATACTCAGGGATTTGGACTGGCAGCAGCTGCGCCAAGTGCTGCCGTGTGATTTGCATTTATGAGTGACATTTGGACAGTCATGAAGGCACCGCATACAGTCATAAAAAGGCAAGGTCAAGGGACTGCAGTTATTATCCTACTGTGAGATGCCTCAAACAAGAATAAACTAGGGGAAGGATTTTGGAGATTCCTTGTCAACAAAAAGTCCATATGATAGTCCACATGAAATCCTTGCATTTTCATGATTCTTGTAGGATTGTTTCACTGTCACAGAAAATTCCCCCTACTTTATTTGTCTGTTGTAGAAGGAGTGGTGAAATATTCCACTTGCTGAAGGGTGGGTTTTTCCTCTCCACTACTTCACTTTTTCAAACCGTTGCCACTCCTGACAGCTACAGTACTCTCACTGCATGCAAATCTAAAGCCTCTAACAACAGACGTCAGCACCGCGAGTACATTTGTTTAGTGTAGGTGCACGTGCATGTGTGTGTGTGTATAAAGTCATTTGTGTGTGCACACATTTGGCTTTGCATTTCTTTTTCAGTGCTTTTATCATCTTTGTTGGGACAGTTACTTTTCACCTCATTACTTTTCACCTCATTCTTCCGTTCCCCTTTAGCGTTAAGCTGACACTTATTTAATTCCACCTCTTTTAATGTTTAAAAGTGTCAAGTTATCATTATTTTCTTTAAAATGGAAATATGCAGTCAGATAATTCATTAGATCATTTAAATGAACCTTCCCCAAAATGTTGTTGATACTAGCGTTGATACTAGCCCATTAGTAAAAGCACCCACTACAACTAAGACATATATGTAACTATCAAATAAATTGCTTATGATAGCAGATTTTTGACTTGAGACGAGAACAACAGTTTTGTAAGCCCAGGTTAGCTGGTTGAAGACTTGCTTCCATTGGAATTCCTAGTTAACATTATTTGCATTTTCTCATGAGAACAACAAGATTAAACAATAATGCAGAATGTAATCATTGGTAATGGTATTAAGAATGGCCAGATCAATGCACTGAGCGACTACACATTCCCCACTGTTTCACAAAACCCACAGGCATTTTTTTGTAGAATGGTAATATTGACACAATGGGGAAAGTTAACATCTTTCCACAGTTTGAATAATGACTATAGGGCTTAAAAGTATAGCCTATAGCCAATTCCGATTATCACAAGATTAACCAGCCTTAATTGGTTGACTACTAAATAGCATGTTTCATTATAAGGACCACAACAGTAGTCCTGCTTAGCTAATGCAGGATGTTAAAAATTGAACAAATATTCGATAGTATTATATTACTGGTTCTTTACTCTGTGTACAACTGATCAGACTTCTGGAAAAAGTATTGTTACATATTGTGTAAGTTTCTTAATTTATCACAATATTTCCATTTTTCCATTTTTAGCTCACATCACAATTATTAAATCTCCTAATCACAGTTATTTCAAAGGTTCGCAATTGTTTAAGCTGACCATAATTATTTTCCAGTTGCTAGCTTTCACATTTATTTGTTTATGCTGCAACAAACAGAATATTGGTGCAATATATGTAAATAAAAGAAAGCAGATAATTCATCTGCAACAAAAGTTCTAAGTTCAGACGGACTGTAAGATATTTAGAGGAAAGCTTTGAGTAATGCTTGTTTATTAGCACTGACAGCTAGAAAGCAGAACAGCTAATCAGCCAATTTAGCAGCATCAGATTGTTCTCTTACAGTTCCAGACAATGAACAAAACAACTATTTTTATTATTATTATTTTCTTATTGTTGTATAAATAAATAAATATTTTATTAATTTTTTGTAAGGATTCATAGTTTTGTCCTGATTCTGTTTGCTGTCTTTTGGCACCTGTGTGTCATGTGTGTATGTGTGTGTCAGCAGTGGGATGTGTTGGGCCTGGGCACCATTCTGCTCCAGGTCACATGCATGAGTGAGGGGTCGGGGGGCACTTCCTGTGCAGTTTAAAGAGTCAAAAGAAATAAAAGAGGGAAAGTGAACTGACGCAGTACAAAGATATAAAGAGCCTTTTCACCGAGCTATTTGCCCTGGCCTCTTTGTAGAATTTCTCATCAGCACAGGACACTTCCTGATCTATTTCTTTGTCCCGAACACGCTAAATGTCATTGAATGTTTGCTTAATGTCATTTTCTGATCCCACCGAAGTGTGTTAGTCACTAGTATTCTCATTATACATGAATATAACAAACAGTGAGGCAATGGTGGGGAAGAGCATGTTTCTGCATTATTATTTGTATTACACTTCAGCAAGGCATGAGTGATATATCAGTTGGTGTTAGCCAATGCTGAAGCACCACAGCTTTGTCATTACAGGGAAACATCTTGCCAATAAAGTAGAGGGAAGGCTATGTTGTTTACTCAGCTTTAAGGTTATGAACTGTAATGTTGCTGTAAAATTGTTTGAACTGTTAGACAAAGTAACTCAAAAGACATTTGATTACTCATCGAATTAACAACTATTGTTTAATAAAGGGTGGTTGAAAAAGTAATCAGTTATGAATGATTTATGATGCTTATGAGCTGCACAACCATCTAAGCATTTGCTGCATAATCCAGAAACTGCACTCAGTGATTAGCCATCCATCTTTGCCAGGATTCCATGGGTGTATGGAAGCCTTGCTCTTTGTGTATGGGTAGTATGGTCCTTCCTCTACCAGTATGATGTTTATTAGCTAGCCTAATATAATTGCCACTTTATGTTCGCCAAGTGCCTCTTCACTATTCTAGCTTACTAGCATTGTGTGAAAAGGGAAGACCTAGCTAGTTAGACAAACACTGCATAAAAATGGCCATGGTAAACAAAAAGTTCATAAATAGGCCTCAGAGAGAAACATAAAATGCAGCAACAACAGTTTTATTTAAATTAGGCTCTAATGTATATATTCTGCTAATAGGGCATTTTTATAATTCATGTGCTCATGACCCAAAGATACTGACCACTCTCATAGCCCTGTGTTTGTATGGACAGTGTGTCCTCTATCTGGCCTACCCTTACTGCTAGACACAGTCAGCTATTCATTCTGGCAGCCAGTGTGCAGAGGATTGAAATTTCATATCAGCAGAAGTTGATCAAATCAGTGACACTCACTCTTCCCCCGCCACACCTCACTACAACACACTGGCTTACTCTCCCTCTTCTGTGTGTGTGTGTGTGTTTGTAAGTGTGTGTCCGAAATCACAGGTCATACCAGGCCCCTGTCCCCCTACAGCCTCATGATATCACTTGCTCTTACTTCATTTGCACTTAACTCAGCTTTCCCTTGTAAACTGCCATTGTTTACACCACTGCTGTCATATAATTAATACAGAACTTGCTTACATTATACATTCCACTAGTACATGTCTATATTAGCCCGTGACTGGTCCAAATACTTCCAAATTTCATTAAAATAAGATTTGAACAAATTTGCCCCAGCCAAGCCATATTAGGCCAATCATTATATGCTTTCTTCATAGCAAAAAAGCCTTTTTGGAGCCATTTTTACAGCTAATCTGGTTCTACTAGTTGATTTAATGGTATATTAGGTAAGGTGAATCGCCCTCGGCTACCTCCAGTGTCCTCTAATGACAACCCTGGAGAGAAGTTGGGACAACTTTAATATCCTTCATAAATTTGCCCAGTTTAAGTACATATGGCCTCATGTCTGTGCCCCACATTTACTTTTGAAATGCCACTGTTAGTTCTCCTGATGCTTATTACATCACATTATTTCATTTTTTTCCAGCAATTTCTGGCATCTTGGTATTTATGACTTGGACTCTTGTAATAATTTGATCCTAGGTACCATTTTTGTTCCCTCTGCTTTAGAAGTATTGCCTGTTTTTCTGTTTGCCCGATTATTGGTACATTTGTTGCATATTTTCTAGACAAAAGTCAAAGATGGATCTTTATTTATTTCATTCCAGTCAAAATGGCTATTACAAAATATTCATTTCTAGTGTCTTTTATTCTCTTCCCAGGCCACAATATATTTCCCATGCTTCCTGTAAACACCCCTGAAGTTCTGTCTTCAACTTCTGCATCCATTTCAGACCAGCTGAAGCCTAGAGAAGTCGAAGGACACTTTTGACTTTTGAGCTTCTCCTGTGCATAGAACAGTCTTAACTAGCATTTGCGGTGTTTATTAAAAACAGTTCTTTAAATGGTGATATCAATCTTGGAAACATGCAGATTTTTATGCAGTGCCATGTGAGAGGTCCAAGGTCACAGGCATTTAGTTATGGCTTTTGGCCTTTTCCTTTAGACTCCTCAGATTCCCTAAAGGTAAAACACAAAATTCTGCAATTGTTCACTTAGGAATGTTGGTTTTAAACTGCTGGAATGTTTTTGCTGACACATTTTTTGTGAGTTTTGTTCATCAAGGACTAGGCCTTTCCTGGATGCTTATTTTATAACTCAGCATGGTTGCATCTTCATTTGCATTTTATCTACTGCCTCAACTTTTTGGAATTTGGCTTTTAACTTATCTTCACATCATACAGTGAAGGTTCCTACTGTTTTTTTACTGACACTGAAAAATTATTAACTTCAACGAATCAGCGATTGTTTTGACTGGCAGTTGAATAAACAAAATGGTGGTCTCTGACTATTGCAAAGTACTGTAAATAAAACCTTTTTTGGGGATTTTAAATATTTTGTTACACCAGTATCAGCTCCCCTTTACATACTGTGATGAGTGATTTTATGATGAGTAGACCAGTAAAATTAGTCTGACTTAATATAAAATCACTAGACATTAATGTTGATTACAGTTAACAATGTTTTTTATTTCCCAAAACAAGTTACCACTTGTTTTGACATGATACATTTACATAAACTTTTAAAGACTAAGTAGATTAATAGATGACTGCACACACCCAAACACATGTTCAGAGAATAAAAACGTTGAGGCAGAATTTAATGAAAACCAGTAAAAGCACTAGTTTCCTAATGCACCCCCCTCCCCCCACCACGCCATATTTATGGTGTTCTACCCCAGCTTTTATTTATGGTGGCAGTAAAGTAGGTTTCTGTTGTTAGTGCCCCCACCACCCCACTCACTCTCACCAGCTCTGCCTCTACCCTTGGCTGACCAGGGCTGGACCAGGCACTGGACTGGCTGAGTCAGGAGCCCTAAGGCTAGGAGAGAAAAAAACCCAGAAAGAAGTAGTATAGTCAAAATATTTTGCAATATATTACAATTGTATTTTGAAATATACTGACAGCATATATCAACATATTTATGTTAGTGATAGAATGTGCTTGGCTTGGTTTGAGTTCTGAAAATGACAGAACAGGTCATTCGAGAAAACCATAACTTTCTGAGTCATATCTTCCACATTTGCAAAATCCTGGTTTGCATGCTGCTGGACGACGCAAAGTTTGAATATTGGCCATCTGCATGTGAAAGTATGGAGCCGCTTAGCCGCACATCATCTGTGGTTGTTTGTATATGTCTGTCAACTGTCCTGGGCATTGTGCAGTTTAACCGAGGTATTTTGGGTATGTTTGATTAACCCTTTTGTGCAAATTTTAAAAATGCACCGGTGGCAGACTGCTTACAGCAACAGATAAGCCATACAAATGATGCCAGGAAAGGCTAGGACTATATTTTCATTTTCTTTCTTGTCTCTCTCATCTCTCTCACAACCTTTTCATAGCACAGTCTATCTATCTGTCTGTCTAATTATCTGTCTGTCTATCCATCTATCTATGTGTATTTTTTGCTCTTTCTTACCTCCTCATCTCTTTTTCTCATCTATATATTTCTGTTTTTCCTTATATATAACATATTTTTCCTTTCCCTTTCTTCCTCCCTTTCTCTCCATTTCTTTCTGTCTGTCTGTCTGTCTTGGTCTCTCTCTCTCTCTCTCTCTCTCTCTCTCTCTCTCTCTCTCTCTCTCTCTCTCTCTCTCTCTCTCTCTCTCTCTCTCTCTCTCTCTCTCTCTCTCTCTCCCTCATTGCAGTTGTATGTGCGTCCGCCTCAGGGAGATCACAAAGAGACGCTTTGTGAGAGGATGCAGCTGCTGAAATCCGACTAGATCCAGCTGAAGAGAGAAGGGAGCAGGTGGGTCAACGGCGCGACCCCTCCGTTCCCAGAATATCAGGCTGCAGCACCATCCCTCAGCACATGCACACACACTGATACATATTGAATTGTTTATTTAGGTCCAAAATTTGAAAATGCAAATGGCCACCAAATTTACCAGATGCTTTAGTCGACTAGTCATGGATAAACTAGTGACTATACCAAGTACAGCTGCAGAATAGAGCTGAAAATGTTAACCATCAGCAAAGCATCTTGTTTATCAGCTGTTGAAGATTAATTGTAGCCACCAGCATACATGGGCATGGCTTCCAAATATAAATACAAGGAAAATAAATTAATACACAAAGAGCTGATATATACTCAGAAATGAACAGAACTGCACAAAATGAAGTGTGTAACTGTAGTGGTAGTGGTTTTCTGGGCCAATTTTCTAGAAGACGGTAGCACAACTACAGCAATGTACAAACAGATGTATCTTTCAAATATCTCTTAATATGGTATATTCAGCTTTTTATTTTAAGGTCATGTAATTTGAATGTTGCGTAGCTGTCAGACCGTCAATTTGAATAAAACAGTCTGTTTACATTATATACACAGCTGGCCCCATCTGTCATCACTATATTTCATGCACCATACAGGAACCAAAAAAACAAGACTCATTTGCTGTTTGCACACATTAGTGGGCATAAATCAGATATTTCACGATTAGAATCTGTCCCTGCCAATCAGAAATACCTGTTTTATAACTGATAGTTTGATGGTTTGCGTCCCTTGTGCTTGCTGGTCAATGATTAATTGCGGACTAACGTCGGTCGGTTATTGGTTACAAGAATTTGTCAGAATTTGAGTCCCTTGTGTCTGCTTTCTCTTGCTTAGATGACCTTCCACCAGGCGAGATTCAAGAGAACACGCACAAACACCTCTTTTAAACAAACAAGCAGTAGCAACTGAAAAACACAAACATAACACAGACAGCGTTAAAAAAAGTAGTGAAAATTGTAGTTCTGAGGAGAAATGTAGCATGAAAGTACAAACAGCAGGAGCCGAGTGTGCCTGCACTGTATGCTATTATGGAGCCAGACAAATAAACATGGCCCAAGTACCTATACCACTGGGACACAAATACGTAAAACCTTGGCCGCCTGAGGAATCGTTTCCCCAGAAAGAAACTGTTTTAAGTTTTTGTGTGTGTGTGTGTGTGTGCGCGCGTGTGTGTGTGTGCGTGTGTGTGTGTGTGTGTGTGTGTGTGTGTGTGTCTTAGAGCAGGGCAGTACTGCAGGGTCAAATAATAATGTAATATCAGAACAATTCCAGAAATGTTCACAATAAATGTTTCTTTCTGGCATCCAATAAATTGCATAAGGCACAGTAGTACCACATTCAAACTACTATCAAAAAGGTTGAGCCCAGTTGTTTGCAGTCCACATGTCACATACGATGCTACACTAATTATGCTGGCTTTGCAATTAAGCATACAGTTGGGAACTTTTTATAAGTACTAGCAATAACCTTCGACAAACAGTTATGATAAATATTGTGATGTATTGTCACTCAAATGACTAAAAGGTTATTTTATTGAACTAAATGATTAAGCAGTACATTTCAAAACAATAATAACACTAGCAAATCTCAACCTAAAGTTTTGGCAGCCATATTCACTCTACATACAATATAATAATATGTTTATTATATATAAAAAATTATGTATACATATACAGTATATAATTCATAATTTAAACTTATTATTTTTCATTGGGAGGTGGCAGATCCAAATCCAAAAGTTTTATTATTTTTTTAAATTAATTTGTATTTAAAAAAAAAAAAAAACATATCACTCTTGGGTTTATATAGGCATTGTTATTAATGTCTTGGGTGTAAATAGATCATAATGTAATCTTTGTACATATCTAGCACTTGAATACTTAATTGTTTATTAATATACAGTCACAAGTTATAGGGTTTTCTGCGCCAAAACTCTGTCGCTGTGTACACATACATTACATGTCTGTCTGTGTTTGGATTGAATAAAACTAACTGCATTGTTCAGAGGGAACAGATATAAGGCCTTGTTTGTGGTGAGAGAAAGAGAGAAGAGAGAGAAGATCCTGTTGGGTCTATGGGGTAAAGATGTTAACAGGTCACAAAGCTGCCAAAAAATGGGATTTCTGTAGGGCAGCGGGGACTTTGGTAAGATGACCCTCATCCGGCTTTGGGAGAGGAACAGAATGAAAGAAAAGACAGGAATAAAGAGAGGAAGTCGCTTTGGACCTGTGTTCTTGCTTTTCACAGAATGGATCAAAATTACTTTCCTTCTCTCTCTCTCTCTCTTTTTTTCTCTCTTTCTCTTGCTCTGTCTCTCTCGTTCTCTTACTCCCTGACTGTGACATATCACAACAGAGATTTGACATCAGTTGACATCAAATGGATACAGATTCGCCACATGATTTTAATGCGAGCCTTAATGTGAACAGCCTGGCCCATGAAGTCAAGTGGCGGAAAAGGGGGCCAAGCAAAAGTCAAAGTAGTGGAAGATGGCCAAGCCAGCAGTTGTTCCCACTTTATATTAGCATACATCCACCAATCCGCAGCCTGCCAATCATCTGCAGAACAGTCTGCCCTCAGACCCCGAAGTAAAACAGAGAGGGGAAAATATCAATAGATTTTCCTTTCACGTTCAGCTGTTTTGCACTTTATAGTCATGTTTCATAAGTCTGTCTTTTGATAATCATGAAAGCCAATGGTAATGAGTGAGGGGGGGTGGTATGGAGCTAGTGGTTGCGCTCAGAGTCTGGGGCTGTTTTAACCATTCACCAGCATCGACTATAAACAACCCTTCTACAGCAGACTTCACCAATGGCTGCAGTGTATTCACAAGTTGAGCCCCCTACCAGCACCACCCCATCCCAATCTCTCTCTCTTTTTTTTTTTTTTGACCGGGTGCTTTAAGTGTTTGCCGCAGCCTGTGATGAGAACAGGGCCCTCTGTCATCGGCCATGCCTGCTCATATTATGGCTGACCGGACTGCCCTACCCAGCATGCCCCCGAGGGTCCAGGCCCTGAAAGACTCCAGTGTCTCCCACACACTTAGTATTCCTCTAGGGAGCTGCAGACCACATCCTTATCACCACCACTAATACATGCACTCCCCACTCATTTAAGCGGTCCCTGCTAATAAAACCATTCTCTATAAAGCGCAGAGCTCTTATAGCTTTTTAACATTTGCCCTTGGTCGCATCCTTTGTTCTTGCCATTCGTCTGTTACCAATGATGCCATATCAGAATGACATGACCTTTTCATGACGCATGGGGCAGTAGGAATAAACGAAAATGAAATCTGACATTAACATACATTATGAACATTTTATCTTCTCTGATAAACATTCATGGAGATATAAGGTTTTGTTTTGACAGCAATAATAGACTATGCTGCCTTTGATCTGCCAAGATATTAGATACACAGGCCTTTAGGGGCAGAGGCTTGAAAAAAAGGGGCAATATTTGTATAAAACAAATTCATAAAATAATACAGCATACAGCACCACAGCAACTTTTATCAACAGGGATTTCAGAGGAAAACAACACTATTGCCAAGGCTGTCTCATTACATTAAATAAGTATGCACTAACTCCACAGAGGCTGGCATAAAACCATGCGTATTTTTAACAATAAAGGTAAATTTTGTATGTTTTTGCCCTTAACCATATTATATAATATGTTACTGTTAAAAGTACCCACAATGCCCAAAGAGATGCTTTTTAAAGAGCTCATCAGTCTTTTACCAATTGGAGTTTTAGCCCTATGTCAGACATACTATAGTCACCTCCACAGGTGCCCTAGTAACCCAAAAACCCCATTCCTTAGTCTTTCAAGGTGCCTCAGAATCCATTTCTTTAGGTTTGGGATATGTTCCCTGATGTTTACATTGAAAGTATGTGGCTTTGATTGATGTTTTTTTCCATTTTTTGGTAAGCTCATTAATAATTTCGTTGAGCAATACCCTGATTTGATGGTTTCCAGCAAAGCACCGCAACTGCTCACTCAGTAGCAGCATTATTTATTATACACAGACGGGAATTAAATTAATCCTGATCCACATACTATTTAGTTAGCTATGCTAACATTAGTTCCTTGGAGCTTTCTAGTAGCTAACATTATCTACACTAGCTACACAGCAACACATAGTAATTTAAAGTTGTTGTAAAGCTCATTATATAAAGAGGTGCAAATTTTATTTTTGTGTATATATCAATATCAACACAGTTACAGCTTGGTTCTTTGGAAAGGACATACTCTGTTGTCCTGCTATGTAAATAGTTGTGGAGGTGAATATTAGTAAGTCTAGACTGTTATGTAACAGATTCTGGAATTGGCCTGGGCGTAGGGCATTTAGCTCTTTTGCAAAGTGAGATTTGTACTTAAATGAAGAACATCATTGTTTAGGGTTCACTGTTCTATGTACGTACTAAGCTGTCATTATTCAACTACACGAATGTAAACACACTTTTCAGTTAAAATAAAAATGCCAAATAAAATTCATTTATTATATAGGCTCACAAGAGGTCACTTGTTTAGCCAAAGGGGTCTCTTTTTATTTTGTGCATGTGCCTGCTATTGGCTAATTGTCTTTATAAAATTCAAGTCACTGCATGACAAACAGAACTGTGCATGTGTATATCAGAACCCTGTCACTAGTACTTGTGGCAACTTTATTGCGCCTAAATTGTTTAAACCCTAATCTTACAATGAAGTTACAATGAAGTGATGTATAAGAGTTGATATAAATAGATTTTTCTAATCATAGAAATACCCAGGCTACAATGTCTCCATACTTTCAGTGTAATGGATGTTATGGTGCTTCTATTAATGGCTCCCCGCCCTAATCCATATTACCCGTCTCACGAACAATCCTAGACCAACTTATTCTACGCGCGAAATTACACCGCGCATCTGCAGAGAGCCCCCCTCCCTGGTTTGTTGTGTATGGAAGTGACTGAGGTGGCAGAAGCAGCACACATTACCTGATACACCTGAGCATCCCTGCCGTACAAGCACCATACCGGATCCATTTCGGATGTAAGTTAAATGGCTTAAAGTAGAATTAACGGGCCCGTGTTTCAGCAATGAAACAAAGCCTCCTTTCACATTTAAAGCGTGTTCATTAGCAACTAGATAAAACCCTTACGCAAGCTGAAACCCGTTTGATTTAATTGCACAGCTCACAAAAAAATCGCCCTGCACAGAAACAAAAAAGCTATGGTAGCGCATTATCTTCACTAGTTTTAAAAACGTAGCTGTTTTAAACAGGCGTCATAAATATCCTAACTAAACAGCCATGACAAACCATAAATAGCAGAAAAGCCATAAATAGGTCCATATACTGCACGAGGCGTCTCTCACTGGGGTGTATGCTAGCTAGCTGAGCGTTAGTGCAAAACCGTTTAGCTCATGGTTTTAAACAAACTTGAACCTCCAAGCTGTTTATGTTAGGTTAAAAAAATAGTTTGTTAACCTAAAAACATGATTACATTAAGACAACTGTACATTAATCTAAATAAAAACCGAAAGGAGTCAAAAACCATCTCCTTAAAAACAGAAGTTCCAACGGTGATGACGGGGCCAGTTCTCAAATAACTCCCTGTCACCTAATAGTGCACTAAATAAACGCATTCCAAAAGGCTTCTTGTAAACAACATAGTGCAATACAAAAAGAGTGGAGGGGCGAGAGCCAATTGGGACGTAACCCCGGACAAACACACTAGCGTTGGGGCGCACGCGGACAAGGGCACTAAGGGACTCTTCCTCCTCTAGAGACACATACCAAGAAACGCGTGGAGCTTGTGCCCTTGCGATGGCGCTACGGGGGGCCCAGCATGATCTGTTGGAGGACGGGCCATGGTACCGTTTTCATGGAGAGAGAACCAGCAGCGCAATGAAACAAGCCTGGGGGCCGGCACCTTCCACCACGACCCGGCACACGGCACCCGGCTCATACACCGACAAGCGAGATGCGCACAGAAGTAGGGCGCCGCCCCTGCGAAGGTAGGCGGGGTTATGCAAAATCAGCAAAGGTTCAGCTCGAGTCTTTCGAGTTGTCCGATTCCTTAATCAACGTTCTGTGATTCGGTCGCGAGGAGAACCTGGACAAAGTGAATATTCCAGTGAAAAACAAAAATTTAAAAAGCCGGTTTGTGCAGGTTAAAGGAAATTCCTTTGTGATTTCAACACTGAAAAAAGTATTGGGACGCCTACACATTACACCTATAGGTATAATGTATCTAATAAATATAAATAAACTGTAAATGAATATTTTAATAAGAAGTTGGTTCCCCCTTTCATTCAGAGAATCATTCATACGAGCCTCTGTGAGGTCAGCCACTGATTTTAGAAGAGAGGGCCTGGCTTGCAATCTCCATTCCAGTTCATCCCAAAGGTGCTTGATGGGGCTGAGGTCAGAGCTCTGAGCTGGACCAATCAAGGTCCCTTACACCAAACACGCCCAACCAGGACTTTAGTGTGCACGAACCACTTGTTATGTGTGCTGGGTGCACCGCAATGCTGGACCAGAAAAGCACACAATAGCCCGAAATGGGATCGGACTGCTGGAGAGCATAAGATTTTCTCTTCACTGGCACTTAAGGGGGTCTAGCCAGTCCGGACCAAACAAAACCCCAACAAGCATTATCCTTCCTTCACTAAACATTATAGTCACCACAGGCACAGTTGTTAGGTGATGCTATGCTGGCATAACCGAACCCCAGTGTCGTCCATCAGGACTGGCCTGATAGAGAAGCTGGCCGCTTCACAGAACATGTTTCCACTGCCCACCATGAGTCCAGTGGCGGCGCTTTACACCACTCCATGATGTAAGGCATGCAGCAAATGCTCAGCCATGAGACGAAGCTTCTAAAGCACAGCCTTTGTGCGGATGTTAGTTCAAGGAGGTTAGGGAACTCTTTTAATTATGAGCCACTAGAGTGTTGGTGACTTACTAGGCATCTTCAGTGCTCGGCGGACCACTCTCTCTGTAAACTTTACATGGTCCAAACACTCGTTTCTCACTCATTCTGACAGCAGACAAATCAACACATTTTACAATAACAGTGTTTTTCTGATGTGAAAACCTCACAACTTTAGAAGCATTATACAAAGTGATCATTTTTTTCAAGAAATATTCAGCATGGTGGTTGAAATCCTAATCATAACCAAAACAGATCAAACTGGCCATATGAGACAGATAATAATACAGACTTTATATAATGCACATTGGCCGTACTAACCTTTGATGATAATGGAAAAATGTAGCACCGGCAGGTCATGTAATTAAGGAGATTTAATTTCTTCTTTTTCATTTTATACATATTTGTAATTATCACACATATGAGACAGGACCTGGCTCCCAGTTGGCATTCCAGTTAGTCCCAAAAGGTTGCTGGGGGACATGGGTTGAGGTCCGGGCTTTGTTTAGGTCAGGCAAGGTTCTTTCTAGCCTTTTTTTTTTTGGCTTTAGTATTGAGGAACCGTGAACATGATGAATTGTACTGTGGTAGTTATTAAGATCTCCCCTTCCCTTGGAGCTACAATCTAGCCAAAATGCTTCAGTGGCAATAACTTAGCTTTGCCCTTTGGTTAATAATCTTATGTGTTGGCAGCTCGGGACATGGAAACCATAGTGCCCATGACGCTTCTAACAAATGTTTCCGAGGAGGCAAGACAGGTGTGCCAACCAGTGTCTTTTATATTCAGCTCTGTTGGAAGGAAGGTTTTTTTCTCCTTGGGGGACTGGAGCCCATCAAGTCGGTTTAAAATCCAAGATTTCTAGGCTGAGAACGCATTCGAACCCTAACTTGTTAGTAATGAATCAAGCACAAGGTAAAAGAACGACAAAAGGAAAAGCTACCTCAACAGGACGTTGTCAGGTCAAAAACACTCTAAAGCACATACAGTGGAACGTAGAGTGAGATCCAGAATCTATCAACATAGAACCTTAGAGGTTATGTCCGACTTCCACACTCCATCTCTTGTTCAGATCCTTCCTTCGGTCCCCCATAAAACATTCCAATGTAATGTAGAACAGAAACGTTTCTTGCATAACTTAAAAGGGAAATTCTGCAGCCTTCTTTAAGAATTACTGGAAGCAGCCAGTCATTTAGATGTGAACAAAGCCAATTCAGAGACGGGTTTATGTGCAAATGTGGCCTAGGAGAAATATCATAGCGTCGGTTGTGATCTAGACGGCTTGAGCCCTTCACTGCTTTTTAACATACATTCAAGCGGGTTTTTTTATTCTATAGATCGGGACGATATCACCATTCCAATCCTGTTCTGAGGGTACATTGTTTTACAGGCAGTGAAAGTTCGAGGTAGGCTTCAGCCTACAAACATGCAAGTTTCATAACATTCCTCATGACAAAAGGTAACCTGCCAGAGTACTGTGAATGCAAAAACTAGGCCTTAGAGAAAATTACTTTTACCAAAAGGGTTTAATCTTACCATTCCACACTCCAAACGTCAGAAAGTTTACCCGCTGTGAAACCAATATTGGCATTAAACCACTCCGAAAGGTATTTTTCCAAACTTGGGAACAAATTTATAGGAATAAACACTGTGTAAAATCTCCTCTTTGGTGGTGCTCTGATGGACCTTGAGATTGGTCTCTCGCTTGCTCCAGATGTCGGTAGCCTCAGCTGCGGTCCACATTCTTTGGTTAACAGAATGGGGCCCAGGAACACTGACTCCAGCATATGACGGACTCAGGGCACCATCACCCTAACACCTCCACCCACCCCACAATTCAGCATGCTTCAGCTAGAAGCACAGTGGCAAACTGTTAGGTCATGCTGGGGGCTTGAACTTGACTTAGACGACAGATTCCTTGCTTGTTCTTGCCCAAAAAATCGAGCTGTAAAATTTAAAACCTGAAAAGGAAATAAGCCTAGTCTGTCTTGGCTACTTTCATTCGATGAACACTCATTATCTCTCAACACTGTTTCACGAGCACCTCCCTGAGACACATACATCCAAAGCCAAGAGGCGCTATCCATCACATACTAGGCAGGTCTGTTTATGCACAGTACCATAGCTTGTGCAGAATACTCTGAGAAAATTCTGTCCATCTATCAGAGGTACTTCGCCAATGAAAGCTGTTAAGGTGTATAACAGGCCAAAGACAAAGACTAGTTATATTAATCACAGAAAGACAACCATGCATAGTATACCAGACAACCGTGCGAGGAGAAAGATAAAAAGATACCTACTTATATACTGTGTTGCTCCAGTGAAGGAAAAGCTGACTTACAAACTCGGCAGAGTCAATCACTTACAAATCTCCAAAAACTCATATGGCTTTCAGATTAGTTAAGCATTAAGAACAGTGATAGAGAACTATCGTGGAAATAGGACTTTCTCAAGATGGACAAGACACAGCTGAACCCAAGCCTATACACTCACTAAACAACAATGCCACGGCGTTGAACTTTTACTAGTTACTGTTAAAACGCCACCACTGGACTCTAGAGCATTCCAAGACCAAGACAATTTCATGCTTCCAACTTTGTGGGAAGTTTGGGGATGGCCCTTTCCTGTTCCAACATGACTGCACACCAGTGTTGAAGCAGTTACTGCTCCAAGCGGTGGGCAGACATCATATTAAACCCTATGGATTAGGAATGGGATGTGACTCAAGTTCATATGCGTGTGAAGACAGTCAAGTGAATGTACTCCTATGTGTCTCATTTCTAAAACCTTGTTGGTTTATTCCCTTTCTGGAAGACCCACCTACTATTCTTTTACTGCTTTCAAGATTTTCACCCCAGAGTCCATACTCATACACGACGTCCGAAATCACATACCACATTGCAAAAAAAAACACACTGGAAAATAAATTATATTATTTTGAGATTGTTCTATTAAACATACATGTAGATACAACAAAGACACGTCCTTTAAAACATGCCGTGTCTCTACACAGACAGGGGCAAAATCTAGAAACACAATCGTATGCCACCTCCTGCCTGGGGGCCACCTTTTGTTTGGTCCGTTGCACGTCTATTACTGCCATGACTGGCAGGTGTAGCAGCACACTGATATAAGTGAAACATGCCCGAATGTTCTTTAAAACACGAGTCCATTACTGAAGTCAGGCTTCATTGTCACTGGCTCGGTCAGAAGGTCTTGTCTGTGCCTTCAGTTAGTCTAGGTTGGACTAAGCAGCTCCTCAAAGTCGCTTGAAGATCAACCTAGGCGTCGTGGTCCCTCCCAATAAATCCTCACCAATCAGGGCGTCTGCTAAGCTGTACGAGCCAGTGCGTTTCCTACTGAAAACATTGAAGCTTTTTAGCGGACAAATAGTTGGCTGGGCAGATGCAAACAGGAAAACGAATGATACCACTAATCATGCCTAGCTTCACAAAGTGGAGGGCTTTGTTGAAGTAATATGTAAGAGGATTGCCGGGCCAGTGAAGTACAGGATGAAAAGACTCAACTTAATCTTGTCAAATTTCTGCGGACAACTTGCAAAAAAAAAAAAAAAAAAAAATATATATATATATATATATATAATATATATATATATATATATATATATATATATAGATATATATATATATATTTAATATATATGTACATGACAGTAATACCCAAACAGTCCTACAGTCCTCCAGTAACAAAAACGAAGCAGCACACCAAAACAAAAAAAAAAAAGGGGCCCATGTTTATTACTACATTCGGTTTTTTAAAATTTTATTTTTATATATTTAGGTTATATTTTATTTATTTAAATACTGCTGTCTGGGGTAAAAACTGGGTCCTTGGGTACCAAATTTCGTTCCACCCATGTACCACATGTGATGCGAATGACAATAAAGTCTCCGTTGAATCTTGAAAAGACTGCTAAAGTTTGTTTTCGATACAATGAATATTATGCACTGGATAAAAAAGACTCTAGGCAGCAGTGAGTGGATTGTATCAGTGACTAGAAGTCATTTTAGCTATCTGGACCCCTTTGCCACTAGAAACAGCCTGCTCCCAGATACAGCTGTAGTTTGTCCTACCACCTTCAAAGAAACATCACCAGAGGGGGGTTTCCTGGTCTCTAAACTGGAAATTTTTGCGCCTCTTTAAAACAAATTAGGGCACCACTTTGGAGACGACTAGCATGTTCACAACAGCTGAGCAATGGCTGTGTTTTGTAATAGTGGGCAGGGACATTTCAAGCCTTGTAGGGTATTATTAATGGTAGTAAGAACGTACCATATCAGACACCCTCTACTCAAACAGGTACTCTCCGTTCTCGCCGTCTTTGGCATCAGCATCGTCTCTCCACCCAGCTTCTGCAGGCCCAATGATCAAAGCCCGGCAGGGGGGCACACTGAAACAACACCACCATGTCAACGAAAATGTCTACAAAGAGTCAACCTTCATAACATGCACTGTGCGTTTAAGGTTGAGAGACAGGCGCCTTATGTTCAGGAATTTGCAGAAACAACTGGATTTTCAGGTAAAAAATCATTCCTTAAGTTCTTATTAGATATACTACACGAATACTAATATATTTAATAGGTAGCCTCTTTCATGGTCCTACTTCCAAAAACAGCATTGTGAAATTTTCTCAGAAAAAAAGGAATCAAGCCTACAACTGGGCCTGAAGTCCTGTATAGACACAGCCAGCTGTGTGACCATGGCATGTGAATGGAGATGACATGCGTAAGTGCTGTCACCGTCTCCTGAGAGATGTGTTTGCCCCAGCACTTCTCTACCACTCACTCTCACTCGCTCTCTCTGGTCTCTCTCTCCACACACACAGTCACCCTTCAAACCTCCTCACTCGTCCCCTCTCACCAACCCCAACCCCCCCCCCATCTCGTTCTTCTGGGCGTTGGTGTGCCAGCTTGCGCCCTTTCCCCACCAACCCTGGTGTGTCCATTTACATCACCTTCCACCCTCTCTCCCTATCCCTCTTCCGTATGCCAGAGGAAACCCATGTTTGGATGCTGCAGAAGGGCCCAAACTCTGTGAGGGCAGACAGAACAGCTGTGAAGTGGCCTAATCCAACAGCCTGCAAGGCATTTTGTTTTTTTTTTAGAATCTCCGTCATTTTTCCATTTCCTTTTCATCCATACCTCAATATTTCTCTCTCCGCCTGGCTACAAAACCACCCCTTAAGATATGATCCCAATCACAGTTATATTCCATTTTTTCACTGATTTTCTTACTTGTGTGCTTATTTCTTTTACACCACGGCTTCTCACTTTCCTTCTATCGTATCACTTTGCTAGTTGTTTCACTTTTCTTCACTCTGCTTTTTCATACACTTCCCTCTGCAGGTTGAGCAATTTGATCGTCTAATACGAATGACGTTCCCTTACTTCTCTTTTTCGGTATTCGATCTCACTTCTCTTTTCTGATTCCCTGGACCCAATCACCTATACCACATGGCCCGACCCTGCTTCTCGTCAGATAACTACATCTCTAGTCTACATCACTCTCTTCCTGTTGTGTCCAATCATACACTCGTCTGCAATAAAGTCTGCTGTGGATGTTCACCCCCATGCAGGTGGCGAGTCTGGCGTCGTGGGTAGTGCGAGAGCTCGTTCTGCAGCCCGCCGGCACTCTCTATAGCAGTCTCAGAGAATGACCTCGGTCATGAGCTCCAATCAGCCTGCGCGTAGACCCCCACGCATGCATTAACGACACGAGCACACACCACACTTCTCTCTTCGCTCATCGTCTCGCTGCTCACTGTGGCAAGGCCAAACTGACTAGCATGCCAAGCCTCGTCGAGTGACAGAGTTTTTAAACTAAAACGGCTCTCAGCACTGATGACACGGCGCCACCGTACCTCAGGATCCATGCAGACAGTTCAGAAGATGCTCCAGGGCACAGTCCAGACATGAATGCAGTAGACACAAGTCGACACGATTTGTTACAGCACTATACAGCAACTCTATCACACAAGATTCTCTCTGTCATATGCTCGAATGGACCGAACTAAATGTAGGGCCTCGTGAGTTCGCAGAGCTGCGCAGAAGAGAAAGTGAAATGAGAAGCATCTATGCTGTGCTCGTGAGTGAGTGTAGTGTGAGTCCTGATCTGAGCACACGAGGGTTAGTGAAATGACGCTGGACAGTGAGTAGCGAGACATATCACGGAAGTGATGCATAACACTCACTAACCTACATTGAGCAGGCATGCAGGGTCTGCCTTATCTGAATGAGCATCCATGAACTGGGAATGAAAATGAAGCACAGGACCAACAAGTTCTTCCCAGAACGTAATTAACAAGAGCAAACCTCAATACAACACAACAACAACAACAACAGCAGCAGCACATACTGTTTAATTACGGTTATTGCTGGTACTGCCCATGTATCAACCCCAGTGTATTACCCACTACACAAATAAACCAACCACTAAATGCAAAAGAGACTCGTTTGGTGGTTATTCTGCTGTTATTAATTAGTCCTAATACCCCGCCTAGCAGGCAGTATCAGCAGAAACGTCATCGTAAGGACATCGTTTACTGGTAGTCAGAACCCACGACAAATCTTGAGAAGCGTTACATTTACATTCTGTAAATGAATCTGTTAGCTTGTTCCCTATTGCTTGATCTAATCTAGAGTATGAACTGAACTACAGACTGATAGAAATACTTTCTTTCCTGATGACAAGAAGGTAAAGAACTGAATACCACTGATATTTATAGGCTAAGAACCTAGACACCACTTAGTATTAATTGATTAAACAAGTGCTATCTACTGACTGGCTTTACGACAGACTACTCCAGCTACAAACGATCTACTCACCTCGCATACCACAGCATCACCGTATGAGCCAGTTACACTGCCACCAAGAACCCCTGAGACCCAGCGGGCATTTCCGAAAATACGCCTATGGCAGGCCAGCGTCACCGCTATTTCACACCAGAGAAATAACAGGACGACCAGTGAGCTGATGTCATCAGTCGCTCAGGATTGCATTAAATGTTAAGCAGTTTTTGCTTGAAAGTACAATATAATGGAGATATAAGACACAAATTCTGATCCCAATGTTAACCAAGAATCAAACAAATCAAAACCTGAGATCCATACAGAACCTGAGAATAGACTGTACAAGTTATTAATTGATAGATCCAAATACATAAATCAAGTATAATAATCAACATCTAAACACACCGATGTTTTATAAAAACAACCACAGCTACCACCCCCTGACTGTTGTCATCAAATGGGCATGAGTCGGAGGGAGATGATGTAGCGAAGGGACACTAACCTCCAGGGGCCACAGCGAAATGACTCATGGCGTTTTGTCCTCTATGTACAAGAAAGTGACCACGTGCTAACAGAGACGTGGAAACAAAGTGAGGAGGAAGTCAGGACTGTACAGCTTAAAACACTGTAGATGTATTTCACCTCCTTCGTGTATTGAGGGCATTTCAGTGTAAAGATAGCATAGCTCACTTAAATAGATGAGATAACAAAAGACAGCCGACGACCTCCCAGCTCCACCTTCCAGCCGTTTACCGGCAGAGAAATCCTATCAAGATCGCCGCGTTATGGCCTGCCTTGAACGCTAAAGATCCAAAATACAGTAATACATAAATGTGGGTTGTGTTACCTGTTTCTAAAACTGTATTGTGAACAGATCACAGACGTTAATCCCCTGCAGCAGACATGTGAGAACATTAAACTTGCTCATAATCTTCAGAAATTTAAGCCCATACTAGCTGCACAACTGTCCCAATGGTTAATAAGAATTTAAAATTAGGAAATGTAAATGTATCCTGTACGAGTCCAGAGCCACCCTCGCCCCCCATGTATTCATTTATGCATTTCCCCGCGCTTACAACGCGCTTCCACATACTTGTTCCTACAACAAGATCTACGCCCCTGGCTGAATGGCTGAACTCCTCGCTGTGTCCGTGGCGACTGGCGGGCTGCCAGCAGCTACAGTAACTCCAGTAAAACAGATCCCCACCAACAGCTGCTAATTACATGAACGACTCTTCACCACACTCATCAACTCATCCTACAGCAGCAAGCATACACACCTCTAGGTC
>JAMWET010000682.1:0-52814 GCA_024036415.1 Prochilodus magdalenae | reverse complement strand
CCATGATAAAGTACCCGGAGGCATTTGACTGATGGAGGTATTATGGCCATGGGGGGAAAAGAGCAGGGCAAAGTAGAGGATAATGAGATTTGGTGTCAGCATGTAGCCAGACAGCACACGGGTACAGAACCAATTGAGAACGGACAGATCGTTTCAAAGAATGACAGGGGACAGTCCACGAAATCTGTCTGGTCCCTTTAGCACACCGATCAATTATCACACAGGTGCTTTTAGGCTGTTACTCATTACATCATATCCTCAGCAGAGGCAGAAAAATAAATCACCAAGGTTTTTTTTTATTTTTTTAATGGAACTCATATAGAAAATTCCACTTTCGATTAGCTTAGAAAAACTGCAGATCTGACTGACAGTTCATTTAAATCATGCCCCGCGGAGATCTTCCCGCCGTTAGCACGTACTTGTAGGTGTCATGAGATATCTGTGGAAAGTGAAATCCTGCAGCTGTGCGCAGACATGGACCAAATTAAACACACTGGAGATTTACTGGGATGTTTATACCAAGAACGACAATAATAAAGAACAGAACAGGATCATAAAGAATACAGATACAAACACCTGTGTGTACTGAGCTGCACTGATCAAGCGAGCTTCTTAGATACAGAAACCAAATCGATCTTCTCACGCACATTCTCCTGTTTGTGTTAGTGTTGCAGTGTTGCCCTACATCCAGATGAAATCAGAAAACTGGAAAACAACCAGGATTTAAAAGGAGGAAGTTATATTCCCAGATCTTCCCAGACAAAATTCCCATTAACCTGTCACTCTTTTTTTGTAACCAAGAGCGTGGCAAGTTAAAGCCACAAAAGGGCCAGGACCTACAAATGAGTCTGTTTAGAGTCTGAAGAAGACTATGGAATTCAGAATATTCAGTCCCGACTCAAGACTGAGACAAGCTTAAGACTGAACAAGACTATGGAGTTCAGAATATTCAGTCCCGACTCAAGACTGAGACAAGCTCAAGACTGAACAAGACTATGGAGTTCAGAATATTCAGTCCCGACTCAAGACTGAGACAAGCTCAAGACTGAACAAGACTATGGAATTCAGAATATTCAGTCCCGACTCAAGACTGAGACAAGCTCAAGACTGAACAAGACTATGGAATTCAGAATATTCAGTCCCGACTCAAGACTGAGACAAGCTCAAGACTGAACAAGACTATGGAATTCAGAATATTCAGTCCCGACTCAAGACTGAGACAAGCTCAAGACTGAACAAGACTATGGAATTCAGAATATTCAGTCCCGACTCAAGACTGAGACAAGCTCAAGACTGAACAAGACTATGGAATTCAGAATATTCAGTCCCGACTCAAGACTGAGACACGCTCAAGACTGAACAAGACTATGGAATTCAGAATATTTAGTCCCGACTCAAGACTGAGACAAGCTCAAGACTGAACAAGACTATGGAATTCAGAATATTTAGTCCCGACTCAAGACTGAGACACGCTCAAGACTGAACAAGACTATGGAATTCAGAATATTCAGTCCCGACTCAAGACTGAGACAAGCTCAAGACTGAACAAGACTATGGAATTCAGAATATTTAGTCCCGACTCAAGACTGAGACAAGCTCAAGACTGAACAAGACTATGGAATTCAGAATATTCAGTCCCGACTCAAGACTGAGACAAGCTCAAGACTGAACAAGACTATGGATTTCAGAATATTCAGTCCCGACTCAAGACTGAGACAAGCTCAAGACTGAACAAGACTATGGAATTCAGAATATTCAGTCCCGACTCAAGACTGAGACATGCTCAAGACTGAACAAGACTATGGATTTCAGAATATTCAGTCCCGACTCAAGACTGAGACAAGCTCAAGACTGAACAAGACTATGGAATTCAGAATATTTAGTCCCGACTCAAGACTGAACAAGACTATGGAATTCAGAATATTCAGTCCCGACTCAAGACTGAACAAGACTATGGAATTCAGAATATTCAGTCCCGACTCAAGACTGAGACAAGCTCAAGACTGAGACAAGACTATGGAATTCAGAATATTCAGTCCCGACTCAAGACTGAGACAAGCTCAAGACTGAGACAAGACTATGGAATTCAGAATATTCAGTTCCGACTCAAGACTGAGACACGCTCAAGACTGAACAAGACTATGGAATTCAGAATATTCAGTCCCGACTCAAGACTGAGACAAGCTCAAGACTGAACAAGACTATGGAATTCAGAATATTCAGTCCCGACTCAAGACTGAGACACGCTCAAGACTGAACAAGACTATGGAATTCAGAATATTCAGTCCCGACTCAAGACTGAGACACGCTCAAGACTGAACAAGACTATGGAATTCAGAATATTCAGTCCCGACTCAAGACTGAGACAAGCTCAAGACTGAACAAGACTATGGATTTCAGAATATTCAGTCCCGACTCAAGACTGAGACAAGCTCAAGACTGAACAAGACTATGGAATTCAGAATATTCAGTCCCGACTCAAGACTGAGACATGCTCAAGACTGAACAAGACTATGGATTTCAGAATATTCAGTCCCGACTCAAGACTGAGACAAGCTCAAGACTGAACAAGACTATGGAATTCAGAATATTTAGTCCCGACTCAAGACTGAACAAGACTATGGAATTCAGAATATTCAGTCCCGACTCAAGACTGAACAAGACTATGGAATTCAGAATATTCAGTCCCGACTCAAGACTGAGACAAGCTCAAGACTGAGACAAGACTATGGAATTCAGAATATTCAGTCCCGACTCAAGACTGAGACAAGCTCAAGACTGAGACAAGACTATGGAATTCAGAATATTCAGTTCCGACTCAAGACTGAGACACGCTCAAGACTGAACAAGACTATGGAATTCAGAATATTCAGTCCCGACTCAAGACTGAGACAAGCTCAAGACTGAACAAGACTATGGAATTCAGAATATTCAGTCCCGACTCAAGACTGAGACACGCTCAAGACTGAACAAGACTATGGAATTCAGAATATTCAGTCCCGACTCAAGACTGAGACACGCTCAAGACTGAACAAGACTGTGGAATTCAGAATATTCAGTCCCGACTCAAGACTGAGACATGCTCAAGACTGAACAAGACTATGGAATTCAGAATATTCTGTCCCGACTCAAGACTGAGACACGCTCAAGACTGAACAAGACTATGGAATTCAGAATATTCAGTTCCGACTCAAGACTGAGACACGCTCAAGACTGAACAAGACTATGGAATTCAGAATATTCAGTCCCGACTCAAGACTGAGACACGCTCAAGACTGAACAAGACTATGGAATTCAGAATATTCAGTCCCGACTCAAGACTGAGACAAGCTCAAGACTGAACAAGACTATGGAATTCAGAATATTCAGTCCCGACTCAAGACTGAGACAAGCTCAAGACTGAGACAAGACTATGGAATTCAGAATATTCAGTCCCGACTCAAGACTGAGACACGCTCAAGACTGAACAAGACTATGGAATTCAGAATATTCAGTCCCGACTCAAGACTGAGACAAGCTCAAGACTGAACAAGACTATGGAATTCAGAATATTCAGTCCCGACTCAAGACTGAGACAAGCTCAAGACTGAACAAGACTATGGAATTCAGAATATTCAGTCTCGACTCAAGACTGAGACAAGCTCAAGACTGAACAAGACTATGGAATTCAGAATATTCAGTCTCGACTCAAGACTGAGACAAGCTCAAGACTGAACAAGACTATGGAATTCAGAATATTCTGTCCCGACTCAAGACTGAGACACGCTCAAGACTGAACAAGACTATGGAATTCAGAATATTCTGTCCCGACTCAAGACTGAGACACGCTCAAGACTGAACAAGACTATGGAATTCAGAATATTCTGTCCCGACTCAAGACTGAGACACGCTCAAGACTGAACAAGACTATGGAATTCAGAATATTCTGTCCCGACTCAAGACTGAGACACGCTCAAGACTGAACAAGACTATGGAATTCAGAATATTCTGTCCCGACTCAAGACTGAGACACGCTCAAGACTGAACAAGACTATGGAATTCAGAATATTCAGTCCCGACTCAAGACTGAGACACGCTCAAGACTGAACAAGACTATGGAATTCAGAATATTCAGTCCCGACTCAAGACTGAGACAAGCTCAAGACTGAACAAGACTATGGAATTCAGAATATTCAGTCCCGACTCAAGACTGAGACACGCTCAAGACTGAACAAGACTATGGAATTCAGAATATTCAGTCCCGACTCAAGACTGAGACAAGCTCAAGACTGAACAAGACTATGGAATTCAGAATATTCAGTCCCGACTCAAGACTGAGACAAGCTCAAGACTGAACAAGACTATGGAATTCAGAATATTCAGTCCCGACTCAAGACTGAGACAAGCTCAAGACTGAACAAGACTATGGAATTCAGAATATTCAGTCCCGACTCAAGACTGAGACAAGCTCAAGACTGAACAAGACTATGGAATTCAGAATAATCAGTCTCGACTCAAGACTGAGACAAGCTCAAGACTGAACAAGACTATGGATTTCAGAATATTCAGTCCCGACTCAAGACTGAGACAAGCTCAAGACTGAACAAGACTATGGAATTCAGAATATTCAGTCCCGACTCAAGACTGAGACACGCTCAAGACTGAAGAAGACTATTGAATTCAGATTATTCAGTCCCGACTCAAGACTGAGACACGCTCAAGACTGAGACAAGACTATGGAATTCAGAATATTCAGTCCCGACTCAAGACTGAGACACGCTCAAGACTGAACAAGACTATGGAATTCAGAATATTCAGTCCTGACTCAAGACTGAGACACGCTCAAGACTGAACAAGACTATGGAATTCAGAATATTCAGTCTCGACTCAAGACTGAGACACGCTCAAGACTGAACAAGACTGTCGGATTCAGAATATTCAGTCCCGACTCAAGACTGAGACAAGCTCAAGACTGAACAAGACTATGGAATTCAGAATATTCAGTCCTGACTCAAGACTGAGACACGCTCAAGACTGAACAAGACTATGGAATTCTGAATATTCAGTCCCGACTCAAGACTGAGACAAGCTCAAGACCGAACAAGACTATGGAATTCAGAATATTCAGTCCCGACTCAAGACTGAGACACGCTCAAGACTGAACAAGACTATGGAATTCAGAATATTCAGTCCCGACTCAAGACTGAGACACGCTTAAGATGGAACAAGACTATGGAATTCTGAATATTCAGTCCCGACTCAAGACTGAGACAAGCTCAAGACCGAACAAGACTATGGAATTCAGAATATTCAGTCCCGACTCAAGACTGAGACACGCTCAAGACTGAACAAGACTATGGAATTCAGAATATTCAGTCCCGACTCAAGACTGAGACACGCTCAAGACTGAGACCCAGTATATTTACAGCTCTGATGTGGAGCAAAGAAATATGCATAGTCAATTTCATGGTCAGAGATGCACGCTTGTGTACATACAGGCTGCTCCGCTAGGTATCTATGAAAGGATGAAGTCAGATGCTGAGATAAATCAACAAGAGGAACAAACAGAAAGCCAAACAAAGACGTTTTGACAGAACAAGCCTTTTACCCTGGTGTAGGCTTCCTGTCCATACTAGACAGCAACCATCGAAACGCTAAACGGGTCCCAGATATGAGTAATATGGCCAAGAAGCCACATTAGAAGCAGAACAAAGCAACTCTCACTTAAGCAGAGCAGGAGAGCGGTCTATAGAGCATGTAACTGTTGGGAGACACTGCCTCCTGCTGCCTACATGACTGTACTACTGGCTCAAACTGTGTTTCTCAACCCCGGTCACGAAGGCACCCTGCCCTGCACATTTTAGTGGTTTCCCTGCTTTAACACACCCCCGCCACCCTGAAAGGGCTTGTTAATGAGCCGATAAGTTGAATCAGGAGTGTTGGGAGTGGGGAAAGCTCTGAAATGTGCTGGGTAGGGTGCCTCCAGGGTTGAGAAAACCAGGAAGGAGAAACCCTTGTTTCAAACCACTGCGAGATCTGGATTCCTGGATGACCAGCCAGTCTGTACAAGTTATAAGAACACTGGCGTGAGTGTTCCTGAGTGATTGTGAGTGGCGTGCAATATGGCAAAACGTAATATCTCGATTATTAAAGACACTCTCACAACACAGAATGTCTTAAAATACGTTTCTGGCATCTGATGAGTTAGAGCAGACAAACACAAAGCACATTTAACCACCGCACCCATTTAAACAGAACTAACTGTGCTCTCTCTGCTGTTCTTAAGTTCTGCCAAACCCCTCAACATGCTCAGATGAGCCTATTGTGATATACTGCAAAGTCATTTCTCAAGGTAAATACTGTCTTAATGCTCAAAACCAGATTCAAACTACTACTGAGGGAGACTAAGAAGGCCAGTCACTTCACAACCATTACTGCCAGACTGTACAAACTGTACACACTGCAGATTAGTATTGGACAATGATCAAACTCCAGGTCTTTGGGCTGGAAGGCTTCTAATCCTGTTTGTGACTTCACTGTATTCACTGCCACATTTCACACTTACCGTGTTGGCCAGATCCAGATAGCCTCCACCCACAGGAGCGCTTCGACCTGAAGGCTGAGAGAGAAGCTTGTGTATGCTCACTTGATGCTCCAAGACACTGCTGGGGTGCTGCTCCAGAAACTTCTGCAGCAGCACTGAGGACTGCTGGCGCTGCTGCTGGGGAGGAGATGGCAGGTCTGGACTCTGCAGGTCTCTGACCCCTGAGTCGTACTCCCAGCTTTCCTTGGCTGCCGAGAGTGCACCTGAAAAGGCAAGTCATTTATTTATAAAGAACGTTTAACACCAAAGTGCTATACACACACGATCCAACAAACAAGAACATATAACTCACATACACCTGCACAGCAATCATCCAAACATTCAAGGGGTAAATAAACTTCTCAGTCTCTAAAACAGAGGGGGCAGGCCTAATGTCCAATGATACGCTGTTTCAGAGTCCCTGCGTCGCAGCTGCAAAGGCTTGGCTAGCCTTGAGCTTTAGTCGAGGTTGTGGAACAACCTAGCACAACTGTTTCAAAGATCTCAAAAACCTGTACTGGGAAAGAGGTTTTATTAACAGGACACCAGTAATCCAAACTGAGATAACGGGATACCAGTAAGCCAAACGAGGTAACAGGATACCAGTAATCCAAACGAGATAACAGGATACCAGCAATCCAAACGAGATAACAGGATACCAGCAATCCAAACGAGGCAACAGGACACCAGTAATCCAAACGAGATAACAGGATACCAGTACTCCGAACAAGATAACAGGGTACCAGTAATACAAATGAGATAACAGGATACCAGCAATCCAAACAAGATAACAGGACACCAGCAATCCAAACAAGATAACAGGGTACCAGTAATACAAATGAGATAACAGGGTACCAGTAATCCAAACGAGATAACAGGGTACCAGTACTCCAAACGAGATAACAGGATACCAGTAATACAAATGAGATAACAGGGTACCAGTAATCCAAACGAGATAACAGGATACCAGTAACACAAATGAGATAACAGGATACCAGTAACACAAATGAGATAACAGGATACCAGTACTCCAAACAAGATAACAGGATACCAGTACTCCAAACAAGATAACGGGATACCAGTAATCCAAACGAGATAACAGGATACCAGCAATCCGAACAAGATAACAGGATACCAGCAATCCGAACAAGATAACAGGATACCAGCAATCCAAACAAGATAACAGGATACCAGCAATCCAAACAAGATAACAGGGTACCAGTACTCCAAACGAGATAACAGGATACCAGTAATATAAATGAGATAACAGGATACCAGCAATCCGAACAAGATAACAGGATACCAGCAATCCGAACAAGATAACAGGATACCAGCAATCCGAACAAGATAACAGGATACCAGCAATCCGAACAAGATAACAGGGTACCAGTAATCCAAACGAGATAACAGGACGCCAGTACTCCAAACGAGATAACAGGACGCCAGTACTCCAAACGAGATAACAGGACACCAGTAATCCAAACGAGATAACAGGATACCAGTAATCCAAACAAGATAACAGGATACCAGTAATCCAAACAAGATAACAGGATACCAGTAATCCAAACAAGATAACAGGATACCAGTACTCCAAACGAGATAACAGGATACCAGTACTCCAAACGAGATAACAGGATACCAGTACTCCAAACGAGATAACAGGATACCAGTAATCCAAATGAGATAACAGGATACCAGTAATCCAAACGAGATAACAGGGTACCAGTAATCCAAACGAGATAACAGTATGCCAGTACTCCAAACGAGATAACAGGACACCAGCAATCCAAACGAGATAACAGGATACCAGTAATACAAACAAGATAACAGGATACCTGTTATTATTATTAATATTATTATTATACAGTGGGGTGCGAAAGTTTGGGCAGTGTTGTTAATTTTCCTGATTTACCTTTATAAAGCATTGATTGTTTGGATAAAAAAATTGCGTCATATAGGGGACAAACACAGTGATATTTGAGAAGCAAAATGAAGTTTATATGATTTACAGAAAGTGTGCAATAATTGGTTAAACAAAAGTAGGCAGGTGCATAAATTTGGGCACTGTTGTCATTTTATTGATTTCAAAACCTTTAGAAAATGGAAGACCACAGGCACAGTTCAAGTCAAGGCTCGAAGTGGCAGAAAGCGCCAAGAAAAATCTCGAATAAACAGAAGCGAAGGATGTTAAGAACAGTCAGAGTCAACCCCCAGACCAGCACCACAACATGATCTTGCTGCTGATGGAGTCACTGTGCATCGTTTAACTATTTGGCGCACTTTACACAAGGAGATGCTGTATGGGAGAGTGATGCAGAGGAAGCCTTTTCTCCGCCCACATCACAAACAGAGCCGCTTGAGGTTTGCTAAAGCACATTTGGACAAGCCAGCTTCATTCTGAAATAAGGTGCTGTGTTATTTGGGCATAACAAGGGCGATTATGCATGGAGGAAAAAGAACACAGCACTCCAAGAAAAACACCTGCTACCTACAGTACAATTTGGTGGTGGTTCCATCATGCTGTGGAGCAGATTCTGGAGACCAATGTCCAGGAATCAGTGACAAAGCTGAAGCTGCGCCGGGGCTGGATCTTCCAACAAGACAACGTATATATATATATATATATATAAAATGATAATGTATATGAACAGTTCACTCTTACTGACTTCATTTCCCTTAAACACAAGTAGCTTTTACTCCTCCACTCACCCAGACTGTTCTCGCTGCTAGTGGGCCAGGAGGCAATGCGTTCTCTGATCTTCTTCTTGTCCGAGTCACTGGACAGGAGAGACAGCAAGCCCTCCTCCTTGCGGATCTCACTGACCAGCTGCATGCGGCAACGCGTGAAGTCTTCAAACGAAATCCTCCCCAACTCATCCGCCCCCAGCTGGCACATGATCTCAGCCACAGAATCCTCCATGTTCAGCTGCCTGCACACCATCAACAGGTCATTCCTGAGGAAGAAAGGACAGAGGGAAGAGGGAAGAGAAAGAAAAAACATATTCTTAATTATTATATATTATACACTGATAATTCCTGGTGAGCAGTCGGGTGGGTTTACAAAGAGTGGGTTGAGTACGTAACCCTAAAGCTTTAACCCTAATTTAGCCCCAAGTTTACAGAGCTCCGAAGTTTACGGTTCTCCACAGGGAGGATGTGGATGAGCCACTAGGCAAGTAGAACATGTGCCTCCTAAACAAGATGGAGTGGCCAGATACAAACAAATATCGAGTCAGGACCAGGGCAACAGGTGACCCGGGCGAGTGGTGAAGTGTGATAGATCTTGGACTTGGGAGGTACATCAAAAAAAGCTGTGTGTCTTCGGTTCCCTAGGAGCTAGAGGGTCGAGGAAGGGCTAGTCAGAAGCATCATATGGAGGATAGCTGGAAGAGAAAATCCCGGGGCCAAGTGACGCATTGGCCCCATTTCGATTCAACTGATGGGGTGGAGCTATGTTACTGAATTTGGGCTTTTCCAAGACACCACCATGAGGAACTGTCAGAATCAGCAGGCTTCAAAGGGGACTGTGACATTCTCTCTTGAACATAAGAGAGCAGGCAATAAAAAAATAAAGAAATAAATTAAAATTCTGTAACATTTAGAATGTTATTTTATTTTGACATGCTGTTGAAATATTACTTTTAGAATCAGTTCTAAAATGATAAAATTCTACCTGTAAATTGTAACGGTTAAATCATACAGCTTACTGTGTAAATGGTTTGACCATTTTTCCATTTTCTTCTCAAAGACTTGCTACAGTCAAGCATACCAGCAATGTAGCGCATTTGAGAATTCTCACAGGACAAGGCCGTGCGATGATTCGCTAACCTCTATTAAGACACTCTCTCACTCATGCACCAGGACCAGTCAATACTTACTCAGAGCTGATCAAAATGAATTTAGATTAATATACATGGGTATAACAAAAACTACATTACAACAGCACAATCGTCTCTTTCAGTTTACTTCCTTTACTTTTGGCATGAAAATATATATATATATATATATATAGAAAATATATATAAAATATTTATATATTATTATAAATTATTTAAAAAATAAATTATAAATTATTATTTATTTTATATATATATATATATATATATACACACATACATATATATACACATATATATATATATAAATATATATATTTTTTTTTATGTAGGAATTGTCTACACATTTAAATCAAGCACTTTTGCCTAACACAGAAATATTAATTAATACATTACTCAGCAAATTCAACTAAAGCAGGAAGAGAGACCCTCTACATCGCTGGGAATAACACAGGCCAGTGTGGGCTCAGTCTATACAGGCTACATACGGTAGGGCTGAGCAATATGCCAAAAATATCATATATCATATCATATCAAAATACAATACCTCAAGATGTGTTTACACTTTATGCATTACAATATTTAGTTTTCTGATGTTTAATATGTTGGAACAGACAACGTAAAACCAATTACGAAAAGCCACTGTGTGTTATTTTTTGATGTGTACTACACGAAGCCCAATGTAACAGTCCTTTGCGATGAAACAGGTAGCAGTCTGTGTTCTTTAAGTACTGATGTTATCCATGACATGCTCAGAAAAGTGTATAGACATGCTGTAATTAAATAGTGCCATTTTTGCCCATTCCTGCGTACAGTTAGTAATGTTTGTGCACCCCTGCTCATATTACATCATTACTTGAAGTGAAAATAAGTGAACATGTCCTCTACAAAGAACACATATTTCCACAAAATGTAATGCACTCTCACTGTTTATACACGTTTATTTTTCAATTAAATTCAATCAAACTTTGTCATTATACCAATACAGGGTTGTACAGTATAACGAAACAGTCAGATTCCTTCTCCAGTGCAGTATAACTATATATATATATATATATACAGGGGTTGGACAATGAAACTGAAACACCTGTCATTTTAGTGTGGGAGGTCTCATGGCTAAATTGGACCAGCCTGGTGGCCAATCTTCATTAACTGCACATTGCACCAGTAAGAGCAGAGTGTGAAGGTTCAGTTAGCAGGTAAGAGCACAGTTCTGCTCAAAATACTGCAATGCACACAGCATTATGGGTGACATACCAGAGTTCAAAAGAGGACAAACTGTTGGTGCACGTCTTGCTGGCGCATCTGTGACCAAGACAGCAAGTCTTTGTGATGCATCAAGAGCCACGGTATCCAGGGTAATGTCAGCATACCACCAAGAAGGACGAACCTCCACCAGCATCACGTAGTGACCTGGCCACTATCCTGCAAGAAGAATGGCTTAAACTCCCTCTGTGGGATTTGTAGCTCAGCATAGTCACCCAGACTGGGATTCGAACCCCAGTCTCCCACATGTAGAGGTGGCACCCTGAGTAGTGGTGTAACCCACTGAGCTACACCAACCACTTTATTTATTATACAAATACAGGGCTGCATAGAAATACGGCTCCATTCTCAGCTCAGTCTGCAACGGCCTATACCTTTAAAAGCCTGATGTTGAAAGCTTTCAACCGTGGAAAGAATGATTTGTCTGCTGAAGTTCATATAAGCCCCAATAATTACAGGGTTTGGCAGTGATTACTGTCTTGCTAAGCTGTAACTTAATAACTTTCTCTCAAGCAGGCCCCGGAGGCCAGCGCATGGGCTTGTAGGCATTTCCTGTGCGCCGAGTTCATTTCTGATGCCGCTTTTGGAGGTGACGTCACAGGCGTGTGTTTGATGTTCCACAGAACACGTAGCAGAACACTTTGATCTTGTTTTGAGGTGAGAAGATTGTGGTGGTGGTGTGGGGTACAGCACAGCAGAACCCACAGTGTTAAATTCACTCTCACAGCCTTCACTAATGTCCAGCTGGACTTGTGCATGCCTTGCTTGCTTACTAGTGCTCACATTAAAGTGCGGCTGCAGCAGCAATCTGCAAACAGAGAGACGCGACCATTTGCATGTATTTGAGAATTCAGATACTCGGGTACTACTACAAACACCTCCGCTCACCTGAAATAGGAACACAGTGTTGAAGTCGGTGGCTCATTTGTGTGGCATCTCATATCTCAACTGTAGACCCCATTACTGAACAGATTCACATTGCACACAACTACAGATCACATCAGTAGTGTCATTAGTGTCAACTGCACCACAGTTCAGTCAAAATAGAAACTGTCAACCTGTTGGAGCAAGAAAGCTGCTGATTCTGACCTTGGCTGATTTTGATCATGTATCCCCAACAATAAGTCCAGTTTAATTTGACTTAGAGCAGCACAGTACACAAGGGAGTTACGAGAAAAAGTTTTAACCCCTATCAATCTGACAATCACAATTATAGACGAACCCAATCTGACTAAACCAACACACTAACATCCCCAGTACAGGCTGGAAAAAGCAAGTGAACCCTTTATCAATTTCATAACCTGTAGATCCCTTTGTCAGAATGGGAAATTTACCAGTTTCCACCTCTACCAAACAGATATACATAATGTCAAGGCAGAATTTGGAGAATCACTCCAAATGTGTTTCAGTCTATCAGGGTTTCTGGGATGCCCTTCTGGCACAGCGCACATGGTCGTACCACAGCGCCTTTAATGGTCATGCTACAGCGCTCGAATGGTCGTACCACAGCGCTCTAATGGTCATACCACAGCGCTCTAATGGTCATACCACAGCGCTCTAATGGTCGTATCACAGCTCTCTAATGGCTGTACCACAGCACTCTAATGGTCATGCTACAGCGCTCGAATGGTCGTACCACAGCACTCTAATGGTCATACCACAGCGCTCTAATGGTTGTACCACAGCACTCTAATGGTCATACCACAGTGCTCTAATGGTCATACCACAGCGCTCTAATGGTCGTACCACAGCGCTCTAATGGTCGCACCACAGCGCTCTAATGGTCGTACCACAGTGCCCTAATGGTCATGCTACAGTGCCCTAATGGTCATGCTACAGTGCTCTAATGGTCATGCTACAGCGCTCGAATGGTCGTACCACAGCGCTCTAATGGTCATACCACAGCGCTCTAATGGTCATACCACAGCGCTCTAATGGTCATACCACAGCGCTCTAATGGTCATACCACAGCGCTCTAATGGTCATACCACAGCGCTCTAATGGTCATACCACAGCGCTCTAATGGTCGCACCACAGCGCTCTAATGGTCGCACCACAGCGCTCTAATGGTCGTACCACAGCGCTCTAATGGTCGCACCACAGCGCTGTAATGGTCGTACCACAGCGCTCTAATGGTCGCACCACAGCGCTCTAATGGTCGCACCACAGCGCTCTAAAGGTCATACCACAGCGCTCTAATGGTCGCACCACAGCGCTCTAATGGTCGCACCACAGCGCTCTAAAGGTCATACTACAGCGCTCTAATGGTTGTACCACAGCGCTGTAATGGTCATACTACAGCGCTCTAATGGTCGTCTTCTTTATCAGCCGTTCTTTAGTGGGTTTACTTGTGTGTTTTAGATCACTGTCTTGTTGCATCACCCAGCACCCCTTTAGCTTGAGGTCATTCTGCCCTTACATCCGCCTGCCAAATCTTTTGATCCACTTTTGAACTCATTGTCTCCTCAATGAGTGCAAGGCAGCAAAGCAACGTCAATCGTGATGCTCCCTCCAGCATGCTTCACAGCAAGGACCAGGTTTTGGTGTGAAATGTGATTTTTGTCCTCCAAATGTTGTTTTTGTATTAGTTTTGCATTAGTCTCATATGATAAAGCATTTTCACAGAAACATTGTGGAACATCCAGGTGGTGTTGGGATAACTTGTATGACAGACTGTAATGTTTTTAGACAGCAGCAGTATCCTCTGAGGTGCCCCTGCTTGAAAGCCATTCCTGATTTGTGATTTTGTAATAGTAGACACATGGCGTTACTCTGGGTTCTTGCTCACCTCTTTCAGGATTACCCCCTGAGCTTGTAGCATACCAGAAGCAGTCCTGGATTGGACTGATGTACACCCTGATCTCTGGCAATCCTTCCGTAGCCCTTTCCAGCCTCATGTGTCTCTACAAAGCGTCTTCTGAAAACTGTTAGCCTTGAGGCACGATTCACACCTTTCTTAGGAAGTACAGATGTGTCAGTAACCAGGCTGTGGGTGTTTTGTTTTTATTTATGAGCCACAGCACCTATTAAACCACACCTCCAATCTCATCTCCTTAACTGAAACACAATTTTGCCAATCAGCTATTAAAGAAGTCATTAACACAGAGGTTCACTTACTTTCTCATACTCGCACAGTCGATGCCACTTAACATGCTCAACACAAGACACGAAAGGTTTGTGTAACTGTCTGTTTATGTAAATTGTTTTTGTCTATAATTGTGACCCAATTAACAATTCAATAACAATTTTACATCTGTATGTATCTTAGCTTTTATTTTATCATCAACTTTAGATTACTGTTATAAACACTGCATATTTAAAATAATGGTGCATTACTCACATATATGAATGTGTACATTATTTGAATATTTTTATATTAAAAGACTGAAAGGGCCTAACCAACCTAAGATTTTCACTCACTTCCACACCTGTGTGACGTGGTTGTAACAATATCCAACATGACTGACCTCAACATGTTTCCACCTCACCGCCTCATGGTCATAGTCATTAATCAGCTATTTAGGCCAAAATAAATTTAACAAGCAGGTATTTAAAAAAAAAAAAAAAACAGATGTATGTCATGTATTCATGTTGTTAGGTCAGTAGAGGAAATGGAGGCTAAGCTGGTAAAGCTATGTAGGGATCCTATATGAGTGAATTTAGATTAACAGGTGCCCATTCAACACCACACTTTATTTAAATACCGCACACACTGATAGTATACATTCATGCAAGAGTTTACTAATAACTACTCATTCACATCAACATAACACCGAATGCTGCAGCTTCCCAGTCGAGTAACTCGGTACTGTAAAACTTATGGCCTTGACTGTAAAGCGTTGGGTAGAGTAGTCTAAATCAAGACTCATGTAAAAGTGCTGATGCCTGGGTCAAATACTGACACCAGTATATATGGAGTACCTTTGTATAACACAACTCTAATAAAAAAGGTACCAAAGAGTCGGACCAAAAACTTACATCAGTCCCGAGCAACTTCTAGGACTGCGGTGGAATCAGCACAGGAAGCAAAGTTTGTATGGATAGATTTCTATATTTATTATTATTATTATTATTATTATTATATTGCTCTAAGATACAAATGCTAAAGCTCCTAAAACAGAAATATGGACAATCCCAAAACAGCAAGCTGTCGACATGACATGACATGACACCTAAAAAAAATAATTAGCAACTAAATATGAAAGGCTGAAATCTCAATAATATATGTGAGTAGAAGAATTAGTGTAAGAAAATACTCTGTAGAGCACAAACCCCTGTATTCATATATTCCACTGTATATAAGTACATGTCGATACTGCGTATAAGTGTAAACTAAAAAAAAGAAAAGGAGAATATAAAAAAAAAAACAAAAAAAAAAAAATAAAAAAAAAAGAAAAAAGAAAGGAAAAAGAAAAAAAAGACAAAAAAAAAGAAGAAAAGGGGAGCACATGCTACAGTAACTAAAAAAAAAAAAGTGCCCACCTCAGAAAAAAAAAAAAGAAAAAAAAGAAAAAAAAGAAAAAAAAAAAAAAAAAAAAAAAAAAATAGAAAAAAGAAAAGTCTCTGAAGGGTCTTTAGTAATAGTGCTGTAGAGCCTTTTTGGATAAAGAGACGTAAGAAAACATGCGTAACCTTCTGTGAATGGCTGAAAGTGCGACAAGATTAATTTTACTTACTGAAAGCTATATTACTATAGTAAAACACACTCAGCAGAGCACACAGACCCATCAGTAACCCATGAGTAAATGTATTTGAAGGCTGTTTTAATTTGACTATAAGGTTAATTGGTTTTTGGAATTAACTGTGAGGGAGACCCTTATATATGAGTGAATTTAGCTCAATAGGCGACCATTGCAACTTCCTATGCTGCAAGTCTTCATTTCACATTCTGTAAATGTTGACAGTATTCATTCACGACAAGGTTTTTTACTATAACTGCTCATTAACATGATGTTACAGTGAAAAGCCACTACAGTCCAGTGCACTGCCGCAGCTTACATCCCGCAGACGTGTACATGTACCTCGGTCCTGTAGCTGTTACGACAAGTTACCAAGGAGTTAGGCCCGTTTATGGATGAACGGTAAACTGTATAGCCGCCCGGCTAAGTTAGCAGCTAGCCAGGTACAGCCATCACATTCCAGTGAGGCTCGGAAGTCCCGCTATAAACTCACTCACGTTTGACTCGTTAAGCGTGTTCAAGTTCGACTACAGGCTAAACTTCACCTTAAACTCTTCAACTGGGTTCAAGAATAAAGTTTGCCTGTCCCAGGACAATAAATAATCACATACTGTTCACTAACGCCAGAACTAAAAAACAAAGGGTCTAAACGAGAAGTCGTTGGACTTTTTTCTAGCCCCGGAAACCTCCAGAGAGAAAACACGAAGCTAATTTACAGTTAGCCGTCTCTTTTGCGGGAATTTGGGGGGAGAACTGATTTGTAAGTGAACAACTTCCCCCAGAGAAAGTGTTAACTTCCGGTCTGCTCTAACGTCTGTGGTCCATTTCTACCTGTTAATGTACCCGTCTCCGTCCCCGTCGCAGGTCTGGAACAAGCGGCGGATCCGCTCCTCCTCGCCGGACGTAGCTGGACGTGTCGCTGCTGCCGCTGCTGCGCTCGCCTCGGCGGCCGCCGCCGCCATGATCTCTTCCCTGGGATAGGAGGGAGAGGAATGAACACGGCTCCAGATTCACGGTCTACACATCCGAGAAAAGTCAACTCCAGCTCACACCGCTAGACCGAATGTGGCTTTTTGGTGTAGGCTGAGCCGCTGGGGGCATTTCGCCCCGAAGAGGGAAAGAAAAGTTAAGTTGAGTTTTGGGGGGTGAAAAATAGGAGGTGCAGCTGATTGGACGGTATAGCGAGGTAACAGTTGGTGAAAGTAAAGTGGGCTGGTCTTTTGGTCTGGTCGACCGAGGGCTGTAAATTTCAAACCCAGCCACATCATATCACGGCGTGAGCCCTGAACCTCTCAGGAATGGGATTTAACCAAGGATGCTGGAATACCGGGAGAGTGGGACATACAGCCTAACTATTGCCCCGCTACTACTACTATGAATGGCTAGACTTAAACTAGGGAATTCCACCAGACTTTTTCAAATTTTTCTGTATATTCGGTGTTTAAAAGCAGCACCCTTCATATTCTATTTTAGGTCAAAATGAAAAAGGAAGGAAGGAAGAAAGAGAGAAGTCACGAAAATAGAGTGAGCATGAGCAGCTTTAAGTTGGTCACACCTAAACAAGGTGTGAAAAACAGAAGGTCCTGGGGGGCCATGAATGCCTCAAAACAAAAACTCTGGGGAGGTTTTTACATTACATTTACATTTACGGCATTTAGCAGACGCTCTTATCCAGAGCGACTTACAACAGTGCTTAGTGTTCCGTTGGATAATATTCCAGCCAGTAAAGAAAGTTTAGAGTCCAAAACTCACCATGAGCTCAGACACTGCCCGAACAGGGGCCAGTGCTGGTACCTAGAGATTAATACACAGACATAGAGCAAGTAAACCATTACCTGGCAACCCCAACCCAGTGCCTCATTTCTAGAAAAAAGATCATTATAAGTGCAACACACAATTACACACAATTACACCACTAATAGAGGCTCACGCACTTAAGTGCAATACGAAGAGCTTTTAAACTTGTTATAAACAAAAAAAAAAAAATCATGGTGTTTGTAAAAAGATGCTCTAATAAAGTGCAAATATGCCACTGATCTCTCCAGAAAAAAAATATGCAACAACAGCAAGTTTTTGCTGATAAAACCAGCATGGGCCAGAATTTAAATTCCATGCTAGACTGTGTTTTCAGAATGAGTTAGGCAGATACACAAACTTCTCCAGAGTTCTCCACAGCTCTACTGGGAAACCTTCTTAGCACTAAAAAATGAGTCATAGATGTTCATGGAAAATAGATGACTATTTCAACACATTACAAAAGCCAAGTTCATGATTTACGGGACCACTAGCCATTTGACTGTACATTTTGGGCACATGAGGAATTTAAGGAAGCAACATTAGTACCCGGGAACAGGAGGAGTAACAGAAGAGTAATGTTGTGTAATTCACTTTCCACCAATCTCTTGGGAAAATTGTGTAAGCTGTTAGATTTACAAATGATGGACTATAGAAAGCTGTAGAGAGGCGGTCCTTCTCCGGTATACATTAATGGAGCCGAAGTGCATACTTGTTATAAGGTTACATTTACATTTAAGGCATTTAGCAGACGCTCTTATCCAGAGCGACGTACAGCTGTGCTTAGTGTTCTGTTGGATCATATTTTCCAGCTAGTATAAGAAGGTTAGAGTCTAAAACTTGCCTTGAGCTCAGACACTGAGCCAGTGCTGATACCTAGGAAGACCAACACACAGCACTACCTGGCAACCCAACCCAGGGCCCATACCTAGAGAGACGAAGGGTAATTATGAGCATAAGTGCAAAACAAAGTATTTCAACATACACATATAACATACACATCTACTAGTGCTCAGGTTATGCTGTTGGTCTGGGGAAAAAACTACTGACGCTCCAATAAGTGCAATATGTGCAACTGGCAACTGACCTCTTCTGTAAAACAAGCTTTTGCTGATCAACCAGCCCAAACCAGCATGGGCCAGAATGAATTCCATACTAAACTAATTTTTACAAAGAGCTGGCCACGAGCCAACCAACAGGGGACTGAAATACCCCCCGGTGTTGCTTCCCTAATTCACCACGGGATAGCTGCTCATTTGCCATAACTGTGCTTTAATGACAACCAAATGTTTATTTTAACAACTCACCTTCTGGAAATGCTCTTTACTAGTTTGGTCATGTAGCCTTACTCACATTAACTGAGATCTAATGCGTCTCCTCTTCTGCTTTTAGTTTGAGAAATCAGTAATAACACTACGTTACAAGATTTTTGTTCCTGGTTTCTATGTGTTAGGTGCTATGTGTTATGTTGAAAACGTGAAAAACAAATCCAGCTATACTCATCACAGACTTTGTTTTTGTGAGCATGTGACACATTTCTTAATAACAGCATTTTTAATCTTAAATAAGATTCTACCATCAAAGTGAGCAACAATTGTCCACCTTACCTACAGAAGTTCTCTTGCAGTTCTTGCTCTTGAAATAAGGTGCCCGTAGTTTGTCTTAAACCCCAACAGTCATGCCGAAGTATGTAGGCCTCAGCAAATGCTTTTACGGAGTACTTTTTCACTCTTGTCTTGATAAACTAGCCACAGATGTAGCAGAATGCATCTGCTGGATGCAGCGACCTCTTGATGACCTCTAAATTGAATGAAGCTCTGTATCCACTACCCACTTACTCAGCTCAAACATAAACTGAAACGGTTGTTTTACTGCACCTGTATTAATACCGCTATGTTCTAAGAAAGTTCTTTAAAGTTCTAGAACATTCCGGACAGTTCTTTAAACGTCTTCAGAGTTCTCATAGATCCAGAAGTTATTTTTCAGATTTACAAATGCTGGACTACAGGAAGCTGCGGAGGGGTGGTCACTCTCCCTTATACTTCAATGGAGTCAAAGTGAAAGCACGGAAAGCAGGACGTTTGGCGTCCTGACATCCTTACCAACTTCTACAGATGCACCATAGAGAGTCCGGTATGGCAGCTGCACCACCTGCGACTGCAAGACGCTTAAGAGAGTGGTGAGGATGGCAGAACCCATCACAGCCAACACACTTCCAGACTTGAAAGATATTTACCAGTCCTGCTGCCTGAGGGAATAAAAAGGAATCCAAAAGATGCGGTTTGGACTGTAGCCACCCAGCACGCGACCTGTTCATCGGGCAGGTAGGTACCGCAAGCATCCAGGGCAGAACAGATAGGCTAATGAACAGTTTTTACCCACAGCAGGTTCCTGAACCACTGAGAGCCTTTCACCAATACCACTGCACTCACAGCATGTTCATATATATTCATATATATATATATATCTATATATATATATAGTATATATATATATATATATGTAATAATATATCAGATCACTGCTACAGACAATATCCTATCACACATCACATAGTCATCTCTGTCTCAGATCCCTCAGAACCTCTTGTCTCTGTATACTGTGTATTTTGTTTACTTTAATTTTGAATCATATTTATTTAAATATGGACACAAACACATTATATATTTTTAAAATATCATTTATGTTGTATTTTGATTTAGTATGTATAATTAATGTCTTGCCTTCTGCTGTTAGAGCGAATAAAAAAGAAATCTGGGAAAAAAAAAGCTTCCAAGCATTTGAATGCATGTAATATGTCCTGACGTAGTTTTGTGCAAATTGCACAAGAAATAAACTTGAAAACTTGAGCACATTCGTTTAATAGATAGATAGAGTAGATATGATAGATAGATAGATAGATAGATACTTTATTGATGCCCAGAGAGATATTTAGCCAGCAGTAGCAAGATTAGGCACAAGACAGCACTGAAAACAAAACAAACGAGACAAAAAAGCGTGTTGTGCAGTATAAAAAAAGTCTGAGTGGCGTTGTTAGGGGTACCGGTACCAGTAGCAATATTATCGACCTATATACACTATTAAATCTCCATATCATAGTACAGTTCACTATGGGATAAAGTAAAATATGTCATCTTCACTAAAGGAGCAAGACATATATACAAGAAATTGAAAACATGACAGATATAACTGTAGAATATAAACCCTGCAGATGAGTTAAAAAGGCAGTGCATAGTACTTTAAGTAAATGTGCACGAATGTGTAAGGGGCACAGATATGAGCATATAATGACTTAAATTAACATAATGAAACATGTGAATTTATACTGACGCTAATAAACAGTATACAATAGTATTCACTATTCTTTCCCCTCTAAAACACTTTATACAAAAAACACTTTTTATAGTTTCATCTTTAGGCTCTCACAAATAGTAACAAAAAATGTAAAAGATGACCTAGAGCAAAAAGTTATGGGACTCGCTTTTGAGTTCACACCCGGCAGCTCTTCGCAGCATTGTTAGGGGAGACATGTGCTGGTAAACTTCTGGATTGCGCCTGCTTGCATAGTTAGTCGCAATTGTAGGATGGTTGGCGGTGTGCTTTAGGGTCTCTATCCTGTTGGGCAAGCCATAATCCTTCATTCTTCAGCCTTTGTGTGGTTAATTGTTTGCTTCCAGAAGCTGCTGGATTTTTAATGGAATCCATTCTGTTTATCTACCAGTGAAACAAATGTTCACTGACTGAAACATGTTCCCATAAGATTGATCCATCCACCGCCGTCCCTAAACAGGTAGGAGAGAGGAACTTTCATTTCACATGAAATTATTCCAAGCATTTGATCTGCCGACAATATCTGTGTTCATTACAGCAACAGGTTTCAATCTCGTAGGGTCCATCATGTCTGTATCAAAAATGCAGTTCGCGTGGGTTTAGAAGTTATTTTGCAAACTTCTGATAATGAAATCTGTGGCTACCATTTTTAATCCCATTGCTGAGAAGGAAATGACTACCTGAAAGGGCTTTCTTAAAGCTTCTCTTGCCTTGTGGTCATCAACTATCCTAATGTTCAGAGAGCTAGGCAGCTGCTTAGAGGAGTCCCCGTCTGTTGACTGTGGGGACAGGGTTGGAAGAGTGCTTTTAAATGTGCCTCAACTGGCTGTAATGATGACTAGAAACCAGCTACAGGTTGAGGCCCCATTTAGGGGCTGCCATACTTCGAGGGGGCTGGAGTATACTGTAAAAGCCAAACTCAAATGAAACGGTTTGCTCTACAGTGAATTTCCTGTTTGTGTCACAGCACCACTGTTCCTGCCCTTACTGTTGAGCTGTAACAGCCCCACAGTTGGGAGACAGCAACAGCTTAGATTAGAGCTCAAATCTCTTGGTCTGCATGGATCTTTGCATGGTGCACTTTTTTTTCAACGACTGCACAAAGTAGCATGACATGCACACAGACTATTACCCCTAACATCACGCCAATGCCAAAGATTAGAATGGTGTCTTGCCAGACTGTCATGGAGTGACTCAGAATGGCAGCAAGTCATCTTCAGTGACGAGTCCCGCTTTTGATTTGGTGGAGACGAGATGTTTGGGATGTTGTATTAGCTTGATGCCATACTGAGAGACACTACTTCTGTACATGTAGCTTAATAACTATTGCCCATATCAGTCTAAATGTATCATCATTTATTGTTCCTGGTAACCTTTATGGCATTTATCTGACGCTCTTATACAGAGCAACATACAAGGTTAATCATATTACAGCTGGGCCAATGTAGTGTTAGGTGTCATGACCAAGGACTCATATTGGTGTAGCACAGCACAGTCACCCAGACCAGGATTCAAACCCCAGTCTCCCACATGTGGTGGTTGTTGTGTTAGGGAGGCTAAGCAAACACATGCGACCAGCCTAATCGAGGGACAACTCAAGACTCCTTTTATTGAACCACCACACCCAAGTACAGCAGTGGAACTCCCCCTACTGGTTGCTTAGTATTCTGCAGCTCAACAACATTAAACATATCATCGCTGTCCAAAGAAAAACATGTATCTCCATTTTTGCAGATTTTTACTTTTATGCCTCATTTGATCACATGAGCTGCTGTCTACCCTGTGTGGAAATTCCATGAGGAATGGACCAACAGAAATGGCCCAAACCTGCTTGGAAAGACGTCTGGTTCCATTGACTTCCATTCAGATGAAAAAAGGGTTTTTGGCCTCTCCTGTAAAGTTGCCATTTTGGAGATACCTGTTTTTCTTTGGACAGCGACGATATGTAAACATATGCTGACAGTACAGTGGTGGCTCCTTGTGGGTAATGGTGTTAACCACTAAGCTACAACAACCACCAAAGTAACCTTCATCTTCCTTCCCAATAGCATTAAAACATCCAATAGGTTTATATGGGGTTTTGGATAGTAAATCAAATGCCCTTTGTAGTAGACACTGACCCCTGAGAGAAACTACTATTCTCTGAATTATGCAGAGCTTCTGAAAAATCAGTTTAACATTTCACATACTGCACCTTTAAAGTCTTCATTACTTTCTGATAGTCACTGGTACAATGCAGTCCCTGTACTAGAGACCCTCTTATCAGCTAAAATGATTCATCACCAACATTTGATAACTAGCACTCTAGTCTGGATCTGTGTCGCCTTCAGAACCTTACAATGCGAGGGAACTTACTAATGAACTATAAAAGTGGCTCCAAAACTACCAGACCTTTTAAATCGTGAACGTTATGCACACGGACGGCTCCTTTCACCAGCTTCTCAGAACTTTCCGTCCCACCTTAAATGCTGCCTTCCACGTGGAGCAGCTAACGAGCTCTGATCAGCCACTGGAGCTGCTGCACAGCTGAACGCTGATCTAACGCGGCTTCCCAAAGCACACAGCTCTGTGCTTCACCTTCTACACTAACGAGTGCACTTCTAGCGCTATATAGTATTTAGTGTGCTAGTGCGGTTTGGGACGAAGCACAAGAAACGCGTCGGTAAATCACAGTCAGCTTTCAGACTTTATTTATCGATTAATCGAACACAGTCGGGGCAATGAGCTCGAATGTGTCGATTACACTCTTTAAACTCGACATTACAAAATGTCTTCAAATGCCAAAGCCATAACTGAGTCGAGCCTTTGGTATGTCAACACATCCTCAGCACCAGCGAACAAGCCTGACGTCACCTACTACAGGTAGCGCGACTGTGACGTCACAATCGAACGCGACGGCCCTCACGCGCTCCACTAGGTTATATAAGGAAACGCCACACCACCGAAAGTCATTTCACTCAAACACGTTTTATTGGACGGGAGGTCCGTTTTATCGAGACACTTCAACTACAAATTCAGTGCATCTATAGACTGACTGTTAAGGTACCATAAATCTATATTTCTTCCATCTAATCTTATCATTTATTTATTTTCTGTTCAGATGAGCGATTTACACATGTCGTATCTTCATGTTATGTTTGTGTGTACACGTGTTTAAAAAAGAGCAGTTGGGTTCTTTAGTAATGGTTATTTATAGAACTGTCATACCAGAATAAAGAACCATAGAACCTAGAGCCATATATACCGTATACACACACGTATATGGTTATTTATAGAACTGTAATTTCCTCGTCTTTGTATTTCAGTATCATCTCATATGTTCTTTCTTCAATCCCTTTCAGTGCAAATATGTCTAGCATTACATTTAGAGGCATGCAGAAGAACGTAAGCTCCAGCTAGAGCAGCAGAGTTCTTGAGGCGACTGAGCTGCTGAAGAAGGTTGAGGAAGAGGCCGCTGTCATCCAACAGGGGATGCGTGCCCAGAGGAAGACACTCGACTCTTGTCTGCTGAAGGACCCACCAGTGAGGGGAAATCCCATCAGTTCTTCCCATCAGTACATCCAGACGAACATGGAGAACAGTGAAATGGAGGTGCTGGAATTTCTGGAGCAGAAAAGTGGTCTGCTAAAAAGTCTCAGGGAACACTACACCTCCATCCGTCAGGAAATGAGTGCTCAGAATAAAATATTCTACACTCTACTGCAGATGGAGCCAGAACAAGGCACAGGGCCATAGAGGTTCTCCATCGGATGGGGTACTCTGTGGAGGAACCGCAGGAGAAGGTCCTTTCCAGAAGGAGGGTCAGGGTGGCTTCCCCTGACTACAACCAATACGTCAGGGCAAAGAACAGTCGTTCTGAGGAGGAACTGCTCAGGGAGGTGGAGAGGATGACAGCCGTAAATGAACACCTGAAAAAGGCTGTTAGAAGAGAGAGGGACGAAAGGCTAAAGGCAGAGGAGTGTTTAGGAAGGGAGAGAGCAGAAAGAAAAGAGAAAAAGAACTTGAAAAAGTTTGGTAATGACATCCGCCAGAAGAACGAGGAGACAGACGCAGAAAACCTGCAGCACTCGTCTTCTGGGAAGAATTACTGCTCCTCCCTAAACGAACTCGGGAGGGAAGAGAAACAAAGGAAAGTGGAAGAGAGGAGGAAAGAAAAGAACAGAGACGGAAGGGAGAGAATGTGAAAAGCAAAGAAAAGAGGAAGAGGAGAGACAAAAAGAGGAGGAAAGGAGGCAGAACAAAAGAACGGAAAAGGAAAAGAAACTAAAAGAGGAGGAGAAAAGAAAAGATCTTGAACTAAGAAATCGAGAACAGAAAAGAAAAGAAAAGGAGAACAGAAGAAAAGTGTCACATTCTGCCCTGTCTCTGGATTTCTGTTTCTGTCTTGTCATGTCCATGTGCTTCTGTTTGTTTTGGTCGTTGCTCCTCTTGTCCCCCCACACCCTCTCTCTCCCTGCCACAGCTCTGAGAAAGATGTGCGGTGGAAAAGACCTCTAAATAGCCACAACTACAGCCAGAAGCAGACCCTGCAGCTGCAGCAGGACCCCCAGAACCATGCTCTGCAAGCAGCTAGAAGGGCAGAGGAAATAAAGGCTGAGAAGGTCCTTGTAAATCAGGAGCTGCTTAGGAGGAGAGAGGAGGAGGCCAAAAAGCCAAAGACAGTAGTGGGACATGTGCTGAGGTTTATGAAGAGGACGTATCAGAGGGTCGTAGAAAACGACAAAACGATCTGAACAGTGTTGGGTTTTATCAACAAAAAGCACCCAGAAAGAGATGCTCTACTCTTTGCTGCTGATGGACCCACAAAGCAGAACAAGGGTCATGAGATCTTCTGTGGTAGAACCACAGGAATGTTTTCCGAGTGCAGAAAGAAGACCAAGTGGGTTTATCCATCAGGAAATTAGTAAATACTCAGAATGAGATATTCTATATTTTCCTGTAGATGGAGCCAGAGACAAGACACAGGGCCATAGAGATTCTCCAGCAGATGAGGTCCTCTGTGGAGGAACCACAGGAGAAGGTTCAAAAGAAGACCTACAGAAAGAGGGTTAAGGTAGCTTTCCCTGATCACAGCCAGGCAGTAAGGGCAAAAAACAGTCATCCTGAGGTTGAAGTGCTCAGAAAGGTGGAGAGGATGACAGCCAAAAACTAAAATCTGAAAATGGCTGTGCGAAGAGAGAGAGAGAAAGATAAAAGGCTAAAAAGAGAAGAGTGGTTAAGCAAAGGGAGAGCAGAGAGGACAGTGGATGGAAGGAGCAAGAACTAGGCCTCAGAATAAAACACCAAACACAGCTGTGGAAGGATCGTCTTTAGTATTAGGAGTCTGTCTCCTCCTACCCCTACTCTGAGGAGGACATGAGGTGGGGAAGAACCCTAAAGAACAACCAGAAGCAAAACCTACAGCTCCAGCAGGACACACATAACTAAGCTCTGCAGGAGCTAGGGGTCTAACCGGGGGTTCAGCTGTAAACAGACTTTAGGTGGTGGTGTTAAGTTGTATGCCTGGGCAATACATACAATTGTTTCTACAATAATTATTCTATTCTTTATAATATGTATGGATATGGATACATCTGTTGCAGAAAGGAGCTAAAGCAGCCAGAAAAAGAGGGGAGATAAAGGCTGAGGAGGCCTGAGAGTGGATCAGCTGCTCTGAATTAGAGAGAAGGAGGTCAAAAAGCCAAATACAGTAGTGGGAAACCTGTTTGAATGCTGTTACAGGTCTATTAAAGTGTGTGTTACAAAACTAAACCAAAATCACATAAACTATATCACCACAACAAGCCTATATACATTTTTGTATTATTATTTTCACTTATGCTAATGCAATAGCTTTTAATGTGTAAGCATTCTTTAAATTATGTGAATGTCTGATGACATGTTTAATTATTAAATGTGATGCCTTTTCCCTTTTTTCCATGTATATATGTCTTTTAGGCTGTGCAGGAATTTCCTTGTGTAAAACACAGTGACAATAATCTAATCTGAGGAAATAAACATTTCAGCCCAGTCCTATCTTTTATTTTTACCCCTTTTGAGTATAACGTTCCCCCCAAAACTGAGTTACAAACTGTAGTGGTTGGAAAACCCATATGAAATGGGACAGCCCTTCGGATAGGTCATCAGTTGCCTTCAGTGGCTTTTATGTACACAGACAATGCAACAATGAAAATTTGGTGTGTAATAGTACATGTAGACATGCTACGCTAGACTTTAACACGCTGACTTTGTTTTGGGTGGAGATTCACATAGGGGGGGCAGTATTTGCTACAATGAAACATAGTCTAACCCTTAGTGACACTGTGTTGTGTGACATTTATTTGTTTACTGTCACATTCAGCTCAAATGCAATGTAAACTGTAAACAGTAAACTGATTATGGTTACCACACGGTAACTATGGTAACCAGGACAGCAGAAGTCAAGTTTCTGTGGATACAAAGTCTAAAACTACTTTGTAGTCTGCTTGCACAGCATTCTGTGGTAGGAAGGTCCAAATCACTGAGTCTGCTGAGTTTTCTCTGTTTGCCAGCTTTATAAAGGCAGCACAGATGTGGCCTTAACACAGAAATATACAACCAAACATTTCAGGACAAACACAAACAACCATGGCACCCCAAGCAAACAATATTGTTTGCTTATGTTCATCCAGTCAGTGTGCTTTGGCATTAACAGCACAAGCAAACTTTTGAAAAAACTATTTTAAGCAGACTGATTTTGGTTTTAAATGTATGATTAATTATATTTATGGATTTTAAAGCAGGGAAATAAAAGAGGTTTATTGTAGGTGCTATAACCTGCTAGAACAGACGTTATGGTAACTTATTAGAAAGGTATAGTAGTCGCATGTGCACATGACTATCCTCAACATTTTTGAGTAAATGCTTGTACATTTGCGTTTACCCTACAACCCTTACTGATCACCTCTGCATCATCAATTTTTCACCACAACCTTCAGCCTTCTACAGACAGGCATTATGTTGTGGAAACTCTATAGTAACTCAGGGCATTCAGCAAAATCTGAATCCAGTCATAAGACCATTAGTGAGGCTAAGTACAAATGTTGTTCAACATTAGTTCTAGGTCATTCCAACTTATCTCAAAGGTAATAGATGGGGTGCTCCATTTCAGACGTAAACAGACGCCATGTTGAGCGTTATGAGCGGAGTTCCGGTATATTTGCAAACCGGTAAAGTGTTTCCTCTGGTAAGAAACAATATTTTAATGAAGTTACTAGCTATTTATGCCTGAGATGGAGATAACAGTTGGTAAAAGTAAAGTGAGCTGGTTTAAATGTCGGACCTAGTCACATCCTGTCAGAGCTGAACATAAGAAAATGATAACTAAGAGAGCCATTTAGAACAATATATATAACATTTCTAATATGTACTTACATTATACAGATGTCTAACCTATATGTGGAGTTTGTATTGTTACTAAATAACAGACTTAAAGGGGCATTTCACAGACCTTTCAAAATTTCTGTCGAAATAAGTGGATAAGATATAAACAGAAAAATTGAGAATGGTTTGCTGTGAAATTATTTACTTGCGAAAAAATCCAACTGCCTCCAGTTTTCTTTACAGTGGTGGTGGTAGGAACTAGGGTTCGCCAGGTCTTTAGTGCAGATACATCCATTTTATTTACTATCCAAAACCAGGAAACATACACAAGTCTTTTGAGTTCATAAAATGAATGATAATGATGGTAAAATAAAAAAAAAATCACAAATTTATTATTATTTTTTTTTTATATATGTTTAGCTATTTTTACTAGATATTGACATAATTTGTAAGTGACATCATTTGTTAAAGGGCAAGATATACCTCTCATTTGAAATTTATTAATTAGCTGATGTACATTTCAAAATACATATTTAAGAAATTTTTGTGAAAATGTCAAAAGTCTGGCATGGGCTTAAATGGTAACATGGTAGAAATTCTGGTAGGATTTATATGTATTTGTTATATAGGTAAACAAGTTAACACTGGCGTTGCTTTCCGCTGCTGGAGATGCTCCTGGCGAGTTAAGGGATGAAGTCACAACAATACTTCAGGCTGGTACAAAAACAGGAAGAGGAGTAAATAAGAAGAAAGACTGTGTGGAGTATGAATTAGACGGATTGCATCATCATACCTGTTGCTCCTTTTACCAACATAAGCTGAAAAGGTCAAAGCATGACATGCACTTTGGCAGCCGCCACATGGTCTCTTCCTCAGGAGGAGGGGACAAATGAACAAAACTCCAGATCCAAGACGTCATCTACTTTTAAAGGATCACATTACTTTACAACTTTTAAAGTGCTATATTTGGCCTAAAAACGTATGTTAAATGATTAGGAATATGATGATGCCGGATGGAAAATGATGACACCTGATGCTTGATAGTTTTGAGAAAAGTTTAGCTTAAATATATTTAAAATTATTTAAAGGTGACTTATTATGCTTTTTTGTTTTTTTTCTTATACCTTTATGTGTATTATGTATTTTTTAACACCAAGTGGGCTAAATTAATAAAAACTTACCACTGCTTATCCTACTCCAGTCTAGCTGGCGAAGGTACATAATGTCTACAAAATTTAGATTGGACTCTGTGGGGACAGAACCTGAAGCAGGTTGTCCCTCTGGCATTTGACCAATCAGAACAGAGTGACCGAGCTGACCAGTAAGAGCACACCGGGCTCATCGGTAGATGGTGCTTAAAGACAGGAGTTTTGACAAAGAGTTACAGACAGAGGGAGAATACAGATGTACAATATGAGAAAACTACTGTGTTTTGGGAAAATAGAACCATGTAAATCTATTGTAGTAGACCCCAAACATAAAATTATGAACACTGAAAGTGAGTATAATGGGTCCCCCTTCAAATTCATTGACTATAAATTATTAACGCTGCGTCCCAAACCACACAGCTCTGTACTTCACCTTCTACTCTAATGAGTGCACTTCTAGCGCTATATACACCGTAGCAGGCTATTTAGTGTGCTAGTGTGTGGTTTGAGACAAAACACAAGAAACGTGTTGGTAAATCACAGGCAACTTTCAGACTCTATTTCACTTATTATCGGTACAGCGATTCATCAAATACAGTCGGGACAATGAGCTCGAATGTGTCGGTTACACTCTTTAAACTCGACATTAAAAAATGTTTTCAAATGCCAAAACCAAAACTGAGTCGAGGCTTTGGTATGTCAACACAAACATCCTCAGCACCAGCAAACGAGCCTGGCGTCACCTACAACAGGTAGCACGACTGTGATGTCATATTCAAACTCGACGCCCGTCAGCGTTCCACTAAGGTATATAAAGAAACGCTGTTTGACTGTTAAGGTACCATATCTATATTTTATCTATCTATCTATCTATCTATCTATCTATTAGGGCCGGGACTTTAACGCGTTAATTTCGATTAATTAATTACAAAGATTTTAACGCGTTAAAACTTTTATCGGTATTAATCACATTTTTTTTAAGTTTGGCGCCGGAACCTTTGTATGCGCGTGTTCTAGCACGCCTGTAAATCTGATGCACAAACAACAACGATGGACGACGAAGCCACTTCTCTTGGTCCACTGAGGGACAACTTTAGCTTTAAAAAACGTCCTGATGGGACTTTCGACAAGACTACTGTTGTGTGCAAGTTGTGCAAAAAGGAGTTTGCTTATCACCGAAGCTACTCAAGCCTAAAATACCATCTCAATGCAAAACATGTTGCGGCAAGCACAGCCGTCCCCACAGCTAATTTCAGCGTCGCCAGCAGTGGTACAAATAAACGCTTCAGCCAGCCCACATTGGACCAGATGACAGGTTTCAGGGCCAAAATAAGTAAGTCTACTTCTGAAAAATTAAGCAACTCCCTGGCTAAATGGATCGCAACAGACTGTAGACCGCTTTCGGTGGTAGAGGATCGGGGGCTACAGTCTGTGTTACAGATAGCAACATCGGACCCTGCTTACGAACTCCCGTGTAGGAAAACCATGGCGAGTAAGATTAGGCAGCTTTATGATGACGAAAAGCAGTCAAAACAAGACATATTGAATGCAGTTGATTGTGTTGCATTGACAGGGGACCATTGGACTTCCGTCAGCAATTCTAACTACCTTGGCGTTACCGCGCACACAGTATGCGTTGTTAACAAAGTATGGCAGTTAGCATCTTTCGTCCTCACTGTAGAAAAAGTCAACGACAGACATTATGCCGTAAACTGCGCAGACCATTTTTTTTCTGTTGCTGAGTCCTGGAAAATTGAGCAAAAGGTTACAACAATTGGCACCGATTGTGCCAGAAATATGATGGCAGCAGCAAGACAGCTCCCATTTCAGCACATGCCATGTGTTGCGCATATTTTGCAGAGATCCATCACTGTGTGCCTGGACAGTTGTGGATTTAATGATGTACTAGCAAAGTGCCGCAAGATTGTGGGTCATTTCAGACACAGTCCAGCCAACACAATGGAACTGTATAAAGAGCAAAGTGCACTTGACCAGGAAAATGAACCCCTAATCCAGGATGTTTCCACAAGGTGGAACTCCACACTGTTTATGATCCGTCGTCTTCTCAAAAACAAAGAGGCAGTAAAGGCTACTCTGGACAAACAGAGGCACAAACTGGTCTTATTATCAGCAGCAGAGTGGACAAAACTAGAGAAGTTGGCAGCCATCCTTGAACCATGCAGGTAAATGGAACAATGTAAAATATTTTCTAAATAATTATTGCCTAAATTGATCATTGTAATTGATAAACTAATTTATTTTTATTTCTTTCTCACTGCAGACATGTGACTGATCTTCTTGGTGGAGAGACTTACGTCTCATGTTCTGCAGTCTTGCCTGTCCTACGATTCCTGGACCACACTATGAAGGTCTCTGATGAGGATTCTACCTACATTGTGAAATTCAAGACTGCCTTCATGAAGGACTTGTCAGAGCGGAAAGCTGCACTTAATTATGACTGGCTCAAAATGGCTACAGTGCTTGACCCTCGCTTTAAGGACTTAAAGTGTCTTCCAAGAGAAGAGCGAGAAGCTGTGTGGAAAGAGCTTGAAGAACTCCTTCAAGATGGATCTATAAAAGCTAGCTCTGAGCCCACAGATGAGTCACCAAAAAAGAAAGGCCTCTTGTGCTTTTCTTCTGACTCTGACTCTGATTCTGATGATGTAGGGTCTAATGCCTTGAGCCTCTATAAAGCAGAACAGAAAATCAGTGAGACAGACTGCCCACTACAATGGTGGTCAGCACATGCAGGGGCACATCCACAGCTCTCCACTCTGGCTAGAAAGTACCTAGCAAGCCCTGCCACTTCTGTCCCATGTGAGAGGGTGTTCTCACTTGCTGGAAACATCATCCAAAAGAAAAGAGCAGCCTTAAGCTCTGAAAATGTGAACAGGCTCGTTTGTCTCAGTAACTGGCTCAAGGAGAAAAAGTAGCCTCAGTGTTATGTTTTGGTTGTACAAAAATATTGCAGGTTGAGTGTTAAATTCTATGCTCTTAAATGCAATATTTAGTTTTGTCATAATTCTGTTGTTACTTTAGAAATGGCACTTTAATTTTTGTTTATACCAGATGTTAAACTCTCACGAGTTTCAATATTGTATAGTTGTTTTATTTATTTTAAATTTTTATAGTTCTGTACAAGAAATGGTGCTATGATTATTGTCTAATGTGCTGTTTACATTTATTTATTTATTTTTCAAATAAGTTAAACAATCAGGTTTTCCTGAAATACTTGAAATCTGAATAACTATAATAGCACCAACACATCTGTTGGTTTAATAACAATAAAAAAAAAAAAAACAATTCAAAAAGCAATAAACATGTTTGTTGTTAAGAATATACGTGTATTCATTCAAAATTTTAGTAGCAAAATATTTTTTGTCATTAATTGCGATTAATTAATTACAGACCCTGTAATTAACTCGATTAAAATTTTTAATCAAGTCCCATCACTACTATCTATCTATCTATCTATCTAATGCAGATGGAGCTAGAAACACGGCACAGAGGTTCTCCAACGGATGAGGTCCTCTGGGGAGGAGCCGCAAGAGAAAGTCCTCTCCAGAAAGAGGGTCAGTGTTACATCTATCTGTCTGTCTGCCTGTCCCCATCCATGTGCTTCTGTTTTGGTCATGTGCCCCTCCTGTCTCCGCCCTCTAGGTCCCGTGTTTGTATTAAAGCCCACTTGCATTTACGTCCTGCCTCTTTGTCAACCCCCCCTTTCGTGACAGTCAGGGCAGCTTGAGAGGCTGCGAGAAGAGAGAGAGATATGAAAGGTTAAAGGCAGAGGAGTGTTTAAGAAGAGAGAGCAGAAGGAAAAAGAAAAAAAAGAAGAACTTCAAAAAAGAAGAACACCAGAAGAACGAGGAGACAGAAAAACAGCGGCACTTGTCTTGTCTACATGACTGCTCCTCCTTAAAAGAACTCGAAAGGCTGGAAGAGGTTAAATAAGAGCAGGAAAGGGAAGTAGCACTGGAGGAGGAGAAGGAGAAAAGGAATAGAGCTGTAGAGGAAAAGCAGGAGGAAGAGGAAGGCCTGTGTTGAAGAAAGAAGGAAAGACATTCACAAGAAAAAGTTAAAGAAGGAGTGGGAGAGGAACAGCAAGCAGGCCTCACAGCGTGAAACTGAAATGCAGCTGTGGAGGGAGCACCTGCAGCGCTTGGGAGGATCTCCCTCCTCCTCCCACAGCTCTGAGAAAGATGTGCTGTGGAAAAGACCTCTAACGAGCCGCACCTGCAGCCAGAAGCAGACCCTGCAGCTGCAGCAGGACCCCCAGGACCAAGCTCTGCAAGCAGCTAGAAAAAGGGCAGAGGAAATGAAGGCTGAGGAGGTCCTTGTGAACCAGGAGCTGCTTAGGAGGAGACGGTAGTGGGACGTGTGCTGAAGTTTATGAAGAAGACATATCAGAGGGTCATAGACTACAGCACACAAAACGATCTGAACAGTCCCTACCAGCAGCACTGGCTCATCCTGAGCCATGAACAGGAGAAGATGGAGAAGGAGATGCTGGAGAAGCTGCTGGAGAAAAGGAGGAAGTCTAAGCAGGCCCCTTGAACTCAACGGAAGAAAAACATGGAACATAGCTGCAGAGGTAAGCAGAATAGAATAGAATAGAATAGAATAGAATAGAATAGAATAGAATACCTGTAACTTATTTAATTTGCCTCTATTTCAAAAATAAAATCTGAGTGAAAATGTTTACTTTGAGTCAGAAAAGTGAAATACTCTAATGTCCAAAACATACTATTAATTAACTATTAATATATATTAATTTAACAGAAATGAACAGTTCTCTCTCTCATATATATATATATATATATATATATATATATATATATATATATATATATATATATATATATATATATATATCTACACCCACAGGTGTCTCCTGCACTCCTTTGATTAAATGTACTAATACAAACCTAATAATTCCCACTTCTGGGGAGTCACGTGGGACCGTCAAGGAAGATGGCAGCTCTCTGAGTAGCTCCATCAGGCCACCAATAAATCAAAATAATCAGGTATTTTGGCCACTCAATCTTCGCACAGAAAGCTCCATTCTGTTTACTATAGACTCTGCTGACAAATCTTATATCGAAATTTTTCAAGTCTTACCTGATTCTGAGACGAAATGGCGACTTCAAAATATTTCAAGAGCGCCGCTTCAACACGCATGGCTACCAGACAGAGCCCTCCACCTGAAGACTCCCAACAACAACACCATACCTCATCCGAAACTAAAGACTTACTGACTGAAATCAGTAAAATGAACACCACTCTTCAGGGAGTTGCTTCGGATGTTTCCAAAATCAAGGAGACAACGAACGAGCTGAAAATCTCCGTGAAGGCCATACAGGAGCGGCTTGAGGAGACGGAGAGTCGGATATCGGTGGTGGAGGACGCCACGGCGCAGCTAACAAGTGACGGGGAAAAACATGGAAAATCAATTGATATACTGTGGAAACGGGTGGAAGACCTTGAAAATAGAAGCCGGCGTAACAACGTCAGGTTGGTGGGTCTAAAAGAAGGTAGAGAAGGCGGAGAGGGTCTGGTAAAATACATCCAGGGAGTCCTCGCGGACGGCCTGGGCATGGAACTTGACGGCAAGCTGGAAATTGAGAGGGCGCATCGCTCACTCATTCCACGGCCGAGTGAGGATAGACCGCCGCGCATGGTTCTAATTCGATTTTTGCGATCTGCCGCGAGGGAGAAAGTCCTCAGAGCCGCACGAGAGAAGGGGCCACTCGAATGGGAAGGATGTAAACTGTCCTTCTTTCCCGATATGTCCAGGGAACTGGCAGAAAAAAGAAAAGCCTTCAACACAGCGAAAAAGTTGCTGCGGGAGAGGGGCGTGAGATATGCGCTGGTGTATCCTGCAACACTGAAGTTCAGCTGGAAAGGTCAATCCAAGAATTTCCATGTCAGCTCAGAGGCAGAGGACTTTATACGACAGCAGGTTGGTAAATGAATGAACAATGATGCTGTGTAAGGGTGGTCGAATATATAAAACGGGTGGCACGGGCAGGGACACTCGGAATAGCCGCCGGAAAAGAGGCTAAGTTCTTTAGCCAGCTCGACGCCTCACGGACCACATTTAGTTAATATTCCTTCTGACTAGCCGTTTTTTTTTGCTAGTCACCGAGTGGAAAGCCCCACTCACTGGACTTTTTGATTTATTTTGTCTGTTTTTTCTTTTTTTTTCCTCTTCGTTAGTGGTTGTTACTTTAGTTTTTTGTTCTAACTGTTTTGAATAATGGTTAATATGCCACACTTCACTGTTCGGAAACCTTATGGAAGTAATGAAACAAGGGCAAATACATTCTTTAATAGGAAAAGGGGCACCATATTTGTGACAGTATGTATAAGTTGTAGTTGGCATTATGGCTAACAAAGGTATTAGGTTGGTGACTTGGAATTGTAATGGTTGTGGAAGTCTAGTGAAAAGAAAAAAAATGTTGATGTATCTAAAACAAAAGCAAACAGATATAGCGTTTTTACAGGAGACTCATTTGGCAGCTGGAGATACAGCTAAATTTAGGAAAGATTGGGTGGGCCAGGTTTTCCATAGTTCATTCACATCCAAACAAAACGGGGTAATGATACTCGTAAATAAAAATATTAATCTGTCTTTGATTAAGGAGTTAAAGGATAAATGGGGCAGAATTATATGTATTGAAGTACTCATAAATGGAGTTAAATTAGTCCTGTGCAACGTGTATGCACCCAACAAGACGGAGCCCACTTTCTTTCATGAGGTACATAAGATGTTGGGAGAGGTTAGTGGAAGGATCATACTTGCAGGTGATTTTAATCAAGTAATGGATGTTAAATTGGACAAAAGTCATACAGTAGGATCATTATGTCCTAGAGACAGAGTTGCCATTCACGAGTTAACAAAAGACTGGGGTTTAGTAGATATTTGGAGACTAATAAATGGAAAAAAGAGAGAATATACATTTTTCTCAAATTGCCATAAATCATACTCTAGGCTGGACTATTTCCTAATATCTAATTCCATGATTGATAGAGTCACAGACTGTAAAATTGGGGTGATTTCTCTTTCAGACCATGCACTGGTGCAACTTAACGTAGATCTAATTACAGATAATGAACGCAAAGGTAGATGGCGAATGAACACATCTGTCTTAAAAGATAAAAGTTTCTCTATATCAATAGCGGACGATTTAACAGAATTTTTTGCACTCAACATGGGTAGCACAAATATTTCAACAGTTTGGGAATGCTCCAAAGCATATATTAGGGGACAGATAATTGCCCGCCTCTCTAGACGGAAAAAAGAAACCATTGGTAGAATAAAACAACTGGAGGCAGAAATCTCTAATTTAGAAAAAGAGCTTATTAGATACTACTCAAATAATAGATTTCAGGAGTTGTGTAAATTAAAATTTGAGCTTAACGAAATTTATAATAGAAAGGCGGAATACGCATTATTTAGATTAAAAACAAACTACTATGAAAGTGGGGAAAAAGCCGGGAAACTTCTTTCGCAGCAGTTAAAGAGACAAGATTCGTCCCATATTATACCAGCGATTGAGACATCAAAAGGTTTAGTTTACTCCCCTAAAAAAATAAATGAAGTTTTCTTCCAGTTTTACTCAGATTTATATAGCTCCACCTCCAAAGTGACCGCTAATGAAATTAATACTTATCTACAAAACATAAATCTTCCAAAGATAACGGTGGAACAGATGGAGACACTAGATGCTCCAATAACAGAAGATGAAGTACGCAGGGCTATTTTATCGATGAAAACAGGGAAGTCACCGGGAGCAGATGGGATACCGGCAGAATATTATAAATCCTTCATAGATATTGTTACGCCAGTCTTAACAGAAGTTTTTTCAGAGACGCTAGATAGCGGATTACTCCCCCCAACCTTTAATGAAACACTAATATCAGTAATACACAAAAAAGGTAGGTCCCAAACAAACCCTGCGAATTACAGGCCAATTAGCTTAATAAATGTAGACTCCAAAATTCTGACTAAGATCTTAGCCACACGGTTGGAGGACATAATACCCTCTATAATCAATTCAGACCAGGTAGGCTTTGTTAAGAACCGCTCCTCAACAGACAATCTGAGGAGACTACTGCATCTGATTTGGTTAAACAGATCTATTGATACTCCAGCTGCTGCCATTTCTTTAGATGCAGAAAAGGCATTTGATAGGGTAGAGTGGGATTTTCTTTTTGGAGTCTTAAACAGATTTGGTTTTGGCCCTGTCATTACAAAGTGGATGCAAATTCTGTATGCCCAACCCAAAGCAGCAGTCATAACCAATGGCATAATTTCCCCATTTTTTAGATTAGGCAGAGGGACTCCTCAAGGGTGTCCATTAAGCCCCCTACTTTTTATAATGGTCTTAGAGCCACTAGCTACCATAATCAGAATGGACGAAAAGATTAAAGGTATCCATGGAGGAGGAAAACAACATAAACTACTAATGTATGCAGATGATATATTGTGGCTGGCTAGAGAACCACAAGAATCTCTACCAGTTATAATGGAAGTGATTCAGAGATACTCTGACATGTCTGGTTACAAAATTAATTGGTCCAAGTCGGAGGCAATGCCAATATCAAAGATCTGCCACCCTGGAATATTTAAAAGTTTTAATTTTAGATGGATACCAGAAGGGATGACCTATTTAGGAGTCAAACTGAGTGGGGATTTGGAAGATTTAATAGAGTTGAATTATGAGCCACTATTGCAAAAAATGAAAATGAACCTAGAAGGATGGTCAAGATTAAAACTTTCCTTATTGGGAAAAATTAATATCATAAAAATGGTGGTTGCGCCACAATTCAATTATATTTCAATGATGATTCCGCTAACTATACCTCCCAATATCTACAAAAAATATGATAATATGGTTAAAGAATTTTTGTGGGATAAGAAAAGACCAAGAATTAAAATGAAGAAATTATATGCTTCCGGAGAGGAAGGTGGTCTGGCTTTGCCAGATGTAAAACTGTATAATCTGGCATTTGAGATTAGTAAATTGGCTAAACACTGGAATAAAATAGAAGATGAGATAGCATGGGTTGCAATAGAACGAGAACTGGCGGAGCCATTCCAGCTGTTAGAGGTTTTGTCACAACGCACATCTGGAAAAGACCCTCCAAACCCAATTGTTGCTCATTCCAAAGAAGTGTGGAACAGTGTACACAAAATGTTTAAAATGTCACAGTACTCTCAGATATATGCGTCTTTATGGAACAACCCAGAGATTAAGATTGGAAAACAGACTGTATACTGGAAACACTGGCTTAAGGCAGGTCTACGAACAATAGCAGATTTATTTAAGGATGGAGTATTCATGTCATATAGGGAGATAATGGAAATATACAATCTGGAAGGCAAAGGGAATTTTTGGAAATACTTACAACTGAGGAGCTGTATGACCTCCATGCAGAAAAGTGTAACCCCACATTATTTATTGGATTACTTGCATTTACCCAAAGAAAATCAGAAAGCATCTGAGTTTTATAGAATGGCAATAAAAATGAGAAGTGATAATGAGAACAGTTTAAAAATACTTTGGCAAAGAGATTTGGGTTTTGAAATAGATAGTGAAACTTGGTCAAAGATCTTATCAAGTTCAGGAAGATATATTAGGGAGTCCAGGGGTAAACTTGTTCAATATAAAATATTACATAGATATTATTGGACACCATGTCGACTGTATAGAATGGGTCTTATAGATAATGACTGCTGTTGGAGGTGTCAGAGGGAGAAGGGCACCTTTTTCCACTGTATCTGGGAATGTGATTTATTACAATTGTTCTGGAGGGGGGTGTTAAGAGTGCTGGGTGATTGGATGGGGAAAAACCTACCAGTCTGCCCACAGTTATGCTTATTAGGCAATAGAAATTCAGTAAGAGACATAAATCAGGTTGAATTTGGAATTTTGATTACGGGCTTAATTACTGCATCAAGAATAATTCTAAAACATTGGAAATCAACTATGTTACCAGAGTTAAAAGAATGGTTGAATTTAATGACAGAAACTGCTTCGTACGAAAATATGTTAGCTGGAATGTCTGGACAAAGCTTAAAAAGAAATACGGCCTGGCAAAACTTGTGGCAGCAAGTAAAACTACAAGAGTAAAGTAGTCCACACCCCTTCTTCTGCCCTGTCTCCTCCTGACTTATCAGACTTATTTACTTCTTTATTTATTATTATTGTATGCTATTATTTATTTACTTATTTATTTATTTTTTCTTTTCTCTCTTACTATATCTTTGTTCCTTGTCACATCTAACTGTAAGGATATGCTGACAAATATGCCTACGCCCTTATTTCTCGAAAATGTACCTGTTGATTTGCCTTGTGTCTTGTAAATGGTATGAAGGAAGTGTGTAATAAAAAACTTTAATTAAAAAAAAAATAATTCCCACTTCTGTTGGTTTCTGTTAACAGATGACCTAATGATGATTAATCTAATGGCGTTTTATGCCAAATATGCATTAAGTTACTGCAGAAATGGATGATTGTAGTCTTATCTAAGTCATTAACTTGTTACAAATATGGGGTTGTATGTGTTGATGCCAAGACATTACATAAGAGTAAGCAGGCTATGAAGAAAGAGAGTACTGTCAAAACCAAAGAACCTTGCTGATAATCTACATCGCTTCACTCTCGCTTCAGGACAAAATGTGAAAAATGTCACTGCAGTCTTCACACCATATACAAAACATAAGCATAAAAACCAAATCATAACAGCATGAGTCCTTAAATTTCATAGTCTCTGAATAAGAAACTTGAATGACCTTCTGTCTTGTATGTGACTTTATTGCAGGACTTTCCGTTCCACCTTAAATGGTGCCTTCCACGTGGAGCAGCTAAGGAGCTCTGATCAGCCACTGGAGATGGTGCACAGCTGAACGCTGATCTAACGCTGCGTCCCAAAGCACACAGCTCTGTGCTTCACCTTCTACACTAACGAGTGCACTTCTAGCGCTATATAGTATTTAGTGTGCTAGTGCGGTTTGGGACGAAGCATAAGAAACGCGTCGGTAAATCACAGTCAGCTTTCAGACTTTATTTATCAATACATCGACTAATCGAACACAGTCGGGGCAACGAGCTCGAATGTGTCAGTTACACTCTTTAAACTCGACATTACAAAATGTCTTCAAATGACAAAGCCATACTGAGTCGAGCCTTTGGTATGTGAACACAAACATCCTCTGCACCAGCAAACGAGCCTGACGTCACCTACTACAGGTAGCGCGACTGTGATGTCACACTCGAACGTGGTGGCCCTCACGCGCTCCACTAGGGTATATAAGAAAACGCCAGACCGCCGAAAGTCATTTCGCTCAAATACGTTTTATTGGACGGGAGGTCCGTTTTATCGAGACACTTCAACCATCTAATCTTATAATTTATTTATTTTCGGTTCAGATGAGCGATTTACACATGCCGTATCTTCATGTTATGTTTGTGTGTACACGTGTTTAAAAGGGGGCAGTTGGGTTCTTTAGTAATGCTTATTTATAGAACTGTCATACCAGAATAAAGAACCATAGAACCTAGAGCCATATATACCATATACACACACGTATATGGTTATTTATAGAACTGTAATTTCCTCTTGTCTCTGTATTTCAGTATCATCTCATATGTTCTTTCTTCAATCGCATTCAGTGCAAATATGTCTAGCGATAGACTCAGAGGCTTGCAGAAGAACATAAGCTCCAGCAAGAGCAGCAGAGTTCTTGAGGCGACTGAGCTGCTGAAGAAGGTTGAGGAAGAGGCCGCTGTCATCCGCCAGGAGATTCGTGCCCAGACGAAGACACTCGACTCTTGTCTGCTGATGGACCCACCAGCGAGGGGAAATCCCATCAGTTCTTCCCATCAGTACATCCAGACGAACATGGAAAATCGTGAAATGGAGGTGCTGGAATTTCTGGAGCAGAAAAGTGGTCTGCTGAAAAGTCTCAGGGAAGACTACACCTCCATCCGTCAGGAAATGAGTGCTCAGAATAAAATATTTTACACTCTACTGCAGATGGAGCCAGAAACAAGGCACAGGGCCATAGAGGTTCTCCAACGGATGGGGTACACTGTGGAGGAACTGCAGGAGAAGGTCCTCTCCAGAAGGAGGGTCAGGGTGGCTTCCCCTGATTACAACCGAGAAGTCAGGGCAAAGAACAGTCGTTCTGAGGAGGAACTGCTCAGGGAGGTGGAGAGGATGACAGCCGAAAATGAACATCTGAAAAAGGCTGTTAGAAGAGAGAGGGACGAAAGGCTAAAGGCAGAGAAGAGTTTAAGAAGGGAGAGAGCAGAACGAAAAGAGAAAAGGAAGAACTTCAAAAAAGAAGAACACCAGAAGAACGAGGTGGGGAAGAACCCTAAAGAACAACCAGAAGAACCCTACAGCTCCATCCCCCCCCCACCCCCAGGACACACATACTAAGCTCTGCAGGAGCTAGGGGTCTCACCGGGGTTTCAGCTGTACACAGACTTTAGGTGTTGGTGTTTAAGTTGTATGCCTGGGCAATACATACAATTGTTCTACAATAATTAATTTCTATTACTTTTATAATATGTATGGATATGGATACACATAGATTGCAGAAGGAGCTAAAGCAGGCCGGAAGGGGTGGTGGAAAAAAAGAGGGGAGATAAAGGCTTTGAGGAGGCCCGAGAGGTGGATCAACGTGCTCTGAATTAGAGAGAAGGAGGTTCGCAAAAAGAGCCAAATACATTAAGTATAGGGAACCTGTTTGAAATGCTGTTTACACGGATCTATTAAAGCGTATAAGTGTTTCGCAAAACTAAGACCAAAATCACATAAACTATATCACCACAACAAGCCTATATACATGTTTGTATTATTATTATTCACTATTATGCTAATGCAATAGGCTTTAATGTGTAAGCATATCTTTGATTATGTTGAATGTCTGGATGACATGTTTGATGTACTCAAATGTGAATGCTGTTGTTCCCCTTTTTTTTCCATGTATATATGTCTTGTTTTATTAGGCTGTGCAAGGAATTTCCCTTGTGTACAAAACAACAGGTGACAATAATCTAATCTAACGAAATAAAACATTTCAATCCCAGTCCCCGATCTTTTATTTTTACCCCTTTTTGACATGGTATAACATTCTCACCTGAACACTGAAGTTATTCAAACTGTAAGTGGTTGAAAAACCCATATTAAATGGGACAACCCTTCAAGGAATCGGATAGGTCAATACAGTTTTGCCTTCAGCGGCATATTTATGTACACAGACGCAAAGGTATGTGCGACTTCAGCGAACATCATTCACATCATTCAACTGCAGTTTTTACCACATCAATCAATGTAACGAGTCACTGAATAAGAAAGGCAAAAGACACAAAACTACAGTACTTCATTAACACGGCTAACTAGCAGTGCTGTGTATATGCGACCCTTCCAGTCTGCAGTGACAGCAGAAGGAGGGGTAAACCTCAGCTTCCTCCCTGCTTAAAATACATTAGGGGGCATTACATCCCTTCAAAGAGGGGAGAGGGCAATTATTTATTATCCTTCTTCAAGACATTCTTTGGTAATATGAAAGCTGAGTTTAGCTTTTTAAATCGCACACAACTTGTATAAAATATCAGGGAACTATCAGGTATCAGAACGATGACATCAGTTTAAGGTGGAAACGGGACATTTTACAACTATGTAGCAACAGAGACAAAGAAAACACGACAGAAAAACGACCTATAAAATGCTATTTACAATAACGTCATATTATCCTCACAATAACAATGCTGTTTCTAACTGAGGAAATAATTGCACCATGTTTGGGTCTCTGTTGATTCTGTGTAATGCAGTCATCTAGGTGGATGAATTGGCATTCTGTGATTCTGGCTGGGCAATTTTTAACTGATTTCCAGCTAAAAATCTAATCACTCATCACGAACTTCATATACTGGCCGTTTGAGTGTGCCTCTGAAAAATTCTCTGTTTAAATAATATAAAGGGGCCATCGTACACCCTAAACACTAATACATCCCCATCAACAAACAACTGGGACAAACACCACACCCCGTGATTTTAAAGTTAAAAACAAGAAGGGGTTAACGGCTACGTGTTAGGAGGAATTGGCGACTTGTCATGTCACATGACTGGTAAGTTAAAAGTTACCCAGTACCTTCTTCATATTTTGGTTTAAAATACTTTCTAGAACTACTTCTTATCAACCATAATAATGAATGATGAAATCATTTTGATTATTAAGAACAAACTTAATAAACAACCACGAGATTAATACTCAATACAAATACTAATCACTACTGTACTGTAGATTGGGAAACAAACAATGGGTTTTTAACCTGCAACAATGAAAATTTTGGATGTGTGATAGTAGCTATGTCGACATGGCTACGTCTAGACTTTAACATGCTGACTATTGTTTGTCAGGATGGGAGATTCACATGGGGGACGGCAGTAATTTTCTACAATGAAAGCATAGTCTAACACCTTAGTGGACACTGTGTTTGTGTTTGGGGGACATATTTATTTTGTGTCACTGTCCCCAAACATTTCAGCATACAATAGCTGATGTAAACGTGTAAACAGTAAAACTGATTTATGGTTTACCAACATGGTAACTGATGGTAACCAAGGACAGCATCAAGTTTTCTGTGGATGAACAAAGATCATAAAACTACTTTGGCAGTCTGCAATTGCACAGCGACAATTCTGATGGTAGGACAGGTCAAACTACACTGGGGGGGAGTCTGCTGAGTATATATCTCTGTTTGCCAGCTTTAATAAAGGCAGACACAGTCATGTAGCCTTAAACAGAAGCATATACAACCATAACATTTCACAGAGAACAAAACACAAACAACCAAGGGCACACCCGCCTCGAACAAATACCAACACCGCAGCAACAAAAGCAAACCGATTTATGTTTGCCTCAATAGAGGGATGCCATATCACAGTCACGTGTGCTTTTGGCAATTAACCAGAAGAACACAAAAGCAAACTTTTGAAAAAAATAATTTATACAATAGCAATACTGCAGACTATTGTTGGGGTTTTAATTGTATTACATAATTATATTTATGGATTGTTGTAAAGCATAAACGGAAATAAAAAGAGGTTTTATTGTAAGTGACATATAATATCCTGCTAGACCAGACGTTATGTATCAAACTTATTAGAAAGGTATAGTAGTCGCATGTACACATGAAGCTATCCACCTACAAACATTTTTGAGTAAAATGCCTTGGTACATTTGGTGATTTTACCAACTACAAAGAAAACCCTTACTGATCCACAGAACAATCTGCAAAAAATCGATCAACAATGTTTCACACACAGACGGCACCTTCAAAAGGGCCTTCTACAGACAGGCCATTATGTTTGTGGAGACACTCTACACTAGGAACTCAGGGCATTCCAGCAAAATGAAAATTGATCAATCAAATAATAAACCCATTACTCCATCATACAGGTTAATAGAAATTGCACATTGCTCGGGTCAGCCTGGGTAATGGCTTTATGGTTTTTATTTTTTTGTTTACCTAGCATTAATACACAACTGATCTACTATGAACATCTTCTGGGAAGGAGCTTTTATCACTAGATGTTGGAAACAACTACGGCAGTAAAAGAATGAGGATTTCGCACCAACGTGAATCTCAGAGTCATAAAGAACCATAGTGAGAGACAGAATGAGGCCAAGTACAAAATGTTGTATCAAACACAATTAGTTCTATAATCTAAGGCTAAAGGTCATTTTCCAACTCATCTTAAAAGGTAATAGATTGGGTGCTCCATCGCTTCAGAGAAGTGCAATCTATCCACTGCATTACAACCCAATGCATGAGGGGCTTCATATCCATCAGGGTGACACTTGGGCTTTAGGCATGAGTGACCTCAGGAGCGGAAATAGTTTTCATTTCATTGCTGTGGAGGAAATAAACAGAAACAAAATGAAATAAAACAATTCATTATAGAGATTACCAAAGCTGCAGGCCGCAAAAATACTGGTTTTGGTAAATTGTATAGATAAAAATAAATCCTTATTACTGGATAATTGATGAATTACTGAAAGTAAAATAAATAACTAATTAATATTGAAAGTAATTATATTAATTATAACAACCACCACCATAGTTAATCAACGCCCGTATTCACAGTTGCTGACAAAAGTGATGACAAAAGGGGCAAACACAGTGCACAATTTTCCATCCATCATTTATAAAAATCAAGAAATTGGTTTCACAAGAACAAAGTCAAGCCACTGGCACTGAATCGGACAAAAAGAGAAAATTTAAACCCTAATTGAGCTTATTAAAAAAAAAACTTTTGTGTTATTAGAACAAAGTTGATCATTATACATTCTTCTAGTCATTTCATTTTTTAACCTTTTTTTTTGTATAACATATGCTTCCTGTAGAACTGTAGTCGATGCAGCAGCACGTACCCAGGCAAACATTGTTTCATCAGTGTACATAATAATAAACAAAAATAATAATTATATCAAATAAATTAATAATCAATCATTAAGACATACATAATTAAAATAATAATATAAAAACATTTAACCCTCCTCCAAAAAGGTCACATTTTCCATCCAAGCTAAACATTTAAATACAAACAATACTGCAGCAATACTTTGGGGCTTTTTGGAAAAATGGTCTCTATTCCAACCTATGGGATATAAAAATGGTTGACAACCTAATACGTTTTTGATCTGTAAACATTTCTCCCAAGAATATCACAGGATCCTATGATATTATATGTTCATTAAAGAGTTGTAATACACATATTGACGCATATGAAAGCTAATGGTACTGTGCGTCAATTTGATGTCACTAAGCTACACATAAGTAAGACAACTTAGGTGGTGTTCTGACGAGTTGTGCCATCTTATCGAAAATGTCGCTATCCCATGCACCTACGTCTAGATAGCTCTGCTCATAACACCCCTTTAGGTATTTTCGATAGCCTAGATTGTCCTATGGTGCTGCATAAAGGAAAAAAAGGGACAAAGCAATAATGATCCATTTCAAGCCCATTTTAATATGTGCTGTGTGCAAGTTTTTATGGAGGCTGCCAACCTAACTACCTCAATTCAGGGCACTGTAATATTACCTTACATGTAGCAATATTCATATTGTTGACTGTAAATCAAGCATATAATTCAGAGGATCCAATAATGTTTGAGAGAAAACTTCATTTCTCTCTTCGCAATTTTCTAATACTCGCATTTATTCTTTTTCATAAACAAAAACCCCCTCTGACAAAGCTACGTTTCTTGTATTGGGCTTAAGAATATAAGGCGGCAACTACAAAATCACAACACGACTTCAGTAGTCTATGAACTGTACCCTCTTACGCTTACCCAGAGAAACTCTGTTCACATCTCAGACATTTAAACATCTACACGGAGGCCCAGCTGGTAAACCTTGGTACGAGTGACTTTAGCTCAAACAGCGCCAATTAAAAACTCTAGGTCTTTCATTTAATACTGTATATAGGGATAATACACATTAATACGAGGGTGTTTACTTTGACCGTGTTTGACTGCAGGCTGAGTAAATGTATGAACTAACATTAGGCGGGTACCGCCAACATATTCCAATGAGCTCGGAGATCACCGCTAGAAAAACTAACGTTGGACTCGTTTAATGTGTTACACTACACGATAAACGTTGGATCATTAATTAAAGGTTTAACTTGCCCGATGGTCAATAAATAACCAAATAGTATGGTTTCAAAATAATTGAAAAAATAAAAGGCCAAAAAGTCGTTGACTTTTTAGCCCCCAAAACCTCCAGAGAGAAAAACGCTTTCAGTTAGCCATCTTTATTTTAGGGTAGGACTGAAAGTGCCAGAAAGTGTTAACTCCTAGTCTGCTTCTTTTTACCTGCATTTTTACCCGTTAAAGTGTTCACTCCACAACCGGCCCCGTCCCACGGTCTGACACGGACGTCTGATCTGCTTTCTCTTCGCCGGTGCTAGATGAGTGTCCAGCTTTGCGAGAGAGAGAAATCGAATCCAGATTTACTGTCTACACCCAATAAGTCAAACCAGCCTACACCTTTTAAAGACCTAAATATTGATACTTCACAAAGGAATTGTAGACCAATCAAAATGTAAACAGTTCATTTTTGGAGAAAACTGACCAGCATCAGACTCGCCACCGTTAATAATATTTTGGTAACGTTCACCTAACGGGTCAGTTGATCCTTTTCAAACCAAAACAGTACTGCTTTTTTTAACCAACCCATAATGCTCCAGTCTACTTAAAATGGCGCTGAAAAGGTTCCGTGCCCTGGGATTTATTTATTTAAAATATTTATATATGGATGCTATTTAAATGAAAATACACCGTTTAAAACCATAAAAAATTACCCCTGGCTGTGATGTAAGGCAGTTATCAATACAACTTAATTACTAACTGTCCCCATATACCTAGCTAGTTTGTGTGCTAACTGGAACTAGGACATTTTTTTTTTTTTTCTACGTTTTCAAGTTTACAAATTTAAATATCACGAAATCAACTTACTAAAGACTTCGGTTTCCGCGCACTAGCTACTGACACGACAGCGGGTAGATTACAATCTCCGTTGGAAAACAATAGATGGGGCGTGATGATTTTGGTTACAAACCGTAACAGTGGCACCACAAAAACAACATTACATTAAATTTTCTCTTTTTTTAAAAAGCGCAGAAACTATCCCTTCCCCCCCGTTTGATCTGGGATGTACAAGTGACGCCCATCACCAACGCTCCTGAGCTGCAGTCCTTGTAGCTATGCTTGTACAACTCGACGGCCATCTTAGCTCACAACGCCCGGGCAGATATTTCCCCTCACTCAACAAGACCAGACGGTACCAAGGGTACAGCCAGTAGAAATCCGCAAGTAAAAGACAAATAATTGTTTTTAAAAAATCTGAAATAACTGTAAGAAAACGACCGAAAAAATAACATTAATAGACCGTCCCGTTTCGACCAAGACAACGGTGAAAATAACGTTCGAGGCACCTTCTTCTTGTTTACTTTCCATAGCTCCAAACCGCAAGCGCGAGCTTCACCCGCGTGTGGCTTTTCCAAGCAAGCTGATTGGTTTAACTAATAAAGGGCGGGAATTTTCAGACGTAAACAGGACGCCATGTTGAGCGTTACGAGAGGAGTTCCGGTATATTTGCAAAACCGGTGAACTGTCTCCTCTGGTAGAAACAATATTTTAATATCGTGCGCCCTTTCCTTATGAAATCTCATGGACGAGATACGTGAAAAACACTCTCATGGCTGAAGTCTACTAGCATTTTATACCTGAGATGGAGATAAAACAGTTGGTAAAAGTAAAGTGAGCTGTGTTGATTTTTTTTAACTGGGTTTAAAATGTCCGGACCTAGTCACATCCTGTCAGAGATGAACTTAAAAACAAGACAACATAAGAAATGATAACTGAGAGAGCCATTTAGAACAATATAATCTAATTACATTTTCTAATATGTACTTACATTATACAGATGTCTAACCTATATGTGGGAGTTTGTATTTTACTTAAATAACAGACTTAAAGGGCAATTTCACAGACCTTTCAAAATTTCTGTCGAAATAAGTGTGGATAAGATATAAACAGAAAAATTGAGAATGGTTTGCTGTGAAATGATTTACTTGCGGAAATACCAAACTGCCTCCAGTTTTCTTTACTAAGTAAACTTAGTAAAAACTTAGTAAAACTTAGTTCTTTACTATTTCTTTACTAAGTACTACTTTACTAAGAAAACTCATCCTAATCAACTATCACATTCACTGTCTTAACATGCAGAAAGGGGAATTCCACATATTGCCATAAAATTGAATGCATAATTAAATGTTTAAGATATAAACAAAGTCATTCAGAACGGTTTTGATGTGAAATGGTTCATTGTGCAGAAATGTACAGATTTAGATTTCTTTACAGTGGTAGTACATGGAACCCAGATATATCAATATCTACAATACAAATATAGCAATTCTAAACTACTGGTGAACTGTGACGCGTGTTTTCTCAGTCTTTATATGCAGTACTGATGATGGTAAAAAAAAGTTAAATGTGAAATACTGCATACTCCATGGACCTTTCCACCGTCAAGGGAATTTAAACATCCATTTTAGGCCGAAAACCTTTAAAACTACTGTAAAATAATATCTCAGGCTCCAGTAGTAGTGCACTCATAGCTATTTTGTGTTATATAAACGTTTTGGGGCAAGGTTAAGTTCCATCACCACCACCATCACGGGGACAATTCTTTTTTTAATTTAAAGAATGGAGAATTCTCATCAAAACCACTCTCATTACACTTAAAACAACTGGATACATGGATACATTTTAAAAAACACATGGTATCCCTCTTTAAGCTTTACCTCCCCACAATGACCACAACAGAGCTGCAGCAGCATCTGGCTTTGATCATGAACTTGATCATGAACTGAGGCTTTATACCATTGTAGTTTGTTTTCATATGCATAACAAGCTACAAACATATAATTCAAACAACAAAACTTAAAATTCAAAATTTAGTATTTGTTATGTCATCTGCTTAGGGTAACAGCTGACTCCAAACTCCGCTTTCTATCATGAGAAACTTATTTTTTTCATTTGTTCATAAAAACACTTCCATGAAATATTGGGAGTAATTCCAAAAACTAAAGGACCACACACACACAAGTCAAATTTGTTATAAACATTTAATAAGGACAAATGCTCATTGATCACAGGAACATGAAAAAGAAACATAAATCAAAGTATAGATTAAAAAAATAATCTCAAAAGGGTATCCTTTTACTCAAAACCCCCATAACCTCACACCTTAAAAAAATCATCAGGCTAAAAACCAATAGTAATGAGAGAAAAAAAAAGTTGGTGGTTGTAAGTACCACAGGGTGTCTCCTGCACTCCTTTGATTAAATTTACTAATACAAACCTAATAATTCCCAGCATTCTTAGCATTTCTGTTGGTTTCTGTTAACAGATGACCTAATGATGATTAACCACTAATGGCATTTTTATTGTCTACCAGTTTCAGCCCATCACTATGGATGCTAACAGAATGCCAAATATGCATTACGTATCTATACACACGGAGAGCTCCTTTCACCAGCCTTCTCAGAACTTTCCGTTTTCCACCAGTTAAATGGTGCTTTACACGTGGAGCAGCTACGAGCTCTGATCAGCCACTGGAGCTGCTGCACAGCGAGCTGACAACGATGATCTAACGCGGCTTCCCAAAGCACACAGCTCTGTGCCTTCACCTTCTACACTAACCGAGTGCACTTCTAGCGCTATATAGTATTTAGTGTGCTAGTGCGGTTTGGGACGAAGCACAAGAAACGACGTCGTCGTAAATCACAGTCAGCTTTTCAGACTTTATTTATCAATACATCGACTAATCGAAACACAGTCGGGCAATGAGCTCGAAGTGTCGGTTACACTCTTTAAACTCGACATTACAAAATGTCTTCAAATGCCAAAGCCATAACTGAGTCGAGCCTTTGGTATGTCAAACACAAACATAGCCTCAGCACCAGCGAACGAGCCTGACGTCACCTACTACAGGTAGGGCGACTGTGACGTCACAATCGAACGCGACGGCCCTCACACGCGCTCCACTAGGTTATATAAGGAAAACGCCACACCAACCGAAAGTCATTTCACTCAAATACGTTTTTATTGGACGGTGAGGTCCGTTTTATCGAGACACTTCAACTACAAAATTCAGTGCCATCTGTAGACTGACTGTTAAGGTACCATAAATCTATATTTCTTAGTATCTAAATCTTATCATTTATTTATTTTCTGTTCAGATGAGCGATTTACACAACTCCGTATCTTCCATGTTATGTTTGTGTGTACAACGTGTTTTAAAAAAGAGCATTGGGTTCTTTAGTAATGGTTATATTATAGAAACGTCATACCAGAATAAAGAACCATTAGAACCTAGAGCCATGTATAACCGTATACACACACGTATATGGTTATTTATAATTAGTGTAATTTCCTCTTGGTCTCTGTATTTTCAGTATCATCTCATATGTTCTTTCTTCAATCTCTTTCAGTGTCCCAAATATGTCTAGCAATTAGACTTAGAGGCTTGCAGAAGAACGTAAAGCTCCAGCAAGAGCAGGCAGAGTTCTTTGAGGCGAGACTGAGCTGCTGAAGAAGGTGAGGAAGAGGCCGCTGTCATCCGCCAGGAGATGCGTGCCCAGAGGAAGACACTCGACTCTTGTCTTGCACTATCAGGCACCCACCAGCTGAGGGCGATTCCCATCAGTTCTTTCCACATCAAGTACATCCAGACGAACAGTGGAGAATCGTGAAACTGGAGGTGCCTAGGAATTCGGAATTTTTCTTTTTTTTTTTTTTTTGTTTTTTTTTTTTTTGGAGCAGAAAAGCGGTCTTGCTGAAAAGTCGTCAGGGAACATACACCTCCATATGTCAGCCTCCCATCATTTCAGGAAATTGAGTGCTCAGAATAGAAAACATTATTTCATAACACTCTAGCAGCACAATGGAGTACCAGAAACACAGGCAACAGGGCCATAGAAGGTTTCTCTCCAACGGGATGGGGTAACTTCTGATGGAGGTACAACCAGCCAGGAGAAGGTCCTCTTCACAGAAGGAGGGTCAGGGTGGCTTTCCCCTGATTACAACCGGAGAAGTCAGGGCAAAGAACAGTCGTTCTGAGGAGGAACTGCTCAGGGAATTGGAGAGGATAACAGCCGTAAATAAACATCATAAAAAGGCTTGTAAAAGAGAGAGGGGGACGAAATCTAAAGGCCGAGGAGAGTTAGAAGGGAAGAGCAGAACGAAAAGAGAAAAGGAGAACTTCAA
>JAMWET010000681.1:207500-211853 GCA_024036415.1 Prochilodus magdalenae | reverse complement strand
CCTCCTGTGGGTCTATACCGTCTGGGTGCAGATACCTGTGCAGCTGCTCTTTGGGTGATGAGTGTGTTTAGTGAGGCCCAGGTTACAGCTCAGGTCAGATCCAGATCAGATCGGTTTTGCTCAGTCGTCCTGGAGGCAGCATCCTTTCACAGGGCCGCCTTCCACACTGCCCTGAAAACGAGGTAGCAGTGACGCTTGTGATCTTTAAAACCTCGTCTGTGTTTTACTCTCTCTGTCGTTCTTCCTGCGCCGGTATGTCTGATACGTGGCGTTGTTGTATGGGAGGAGAGTTATTTATAGTGAGGTACTGAGGAGGAGAGTTCTTGGAGTGGTGTCCGTTTCATGATAAATGAAATTCCTTGGCTCGGCCTGCAACAATAGGGCTGAGAGCAGGCAGCTTAAAGAGGGGAGTTGGTGAGCTGCAGCTGTCCAGCTTGTCATCCCTTGTCTTGTGGTTCTCCAGCCTTCATACACCTCTTCTAAACAGAGATTACACTGAACAGAGGCACAGCTCCGTCCGATATCAGCAACGGCCGCTTCACATGGGGCGGTGAGAGCTCCTGTGTTCTGGTAGAACACACAGTCCTTAAAAGTACTTCATCTAGGCATTATCTATCTATCTATCTATCTATCTATCTATCTATCTATCTATCTATCTATCATTAAAAAAGAATAGCTGCACCCAGAAGTAATCAACCGACAAGAATGAAACTTGGTGGGTAGGTTTTACATCGCCATACTGAGAGACAGACTTCTGTATGTGTAGCTCAATAAATATTGATCATATCAGTCTAAACTTATCATCAGTTATTGATCCTGGTCACCTTTATCTTCCTTCCCAACACACCTGCACCTGTACTATATATAAAACACATGTTGATATGGCATTAACGTGTTTATATATTATATATTTTGCTATATAAGACGTGATGTTGGTGGTTTTTCTTGCATTGTAATTATTATAAATTTATAATTTTGATTGATTTTGTTTTGAAACTCAGGAACACCTCCTCAGACCCAGACCTGCTGTGATGTCATGCATCCTTGTCCCTAATAATAATACGAGTGAGTGACAGTAAGCAAATGAGAGAAGGTGCTTACGGTTATAAATTCTTATTATCTGGCTATAAAGGGGCGTGTGCATGTCTGTATACGTTAACCCCTTACCAACATAAAGACCACAGACCTTTTTATAATCTCATATAGATCAGAGAAAAATCATCGCCATAAATCTGCCACTAGGTGTCACCAAGTCCTCTGATACACTGTTGAATCTGCTCTGCTGTAGTGTAGATTGTTGAACTGTCATTTTTAACATCAAGCGTCTGTATATACGTGTTAATACGAGCTCTGACACATTACGTCTGACCTTCCTCTGAGCTGGACAGTGCCGTACTGTATGGAGAAGTCTGAGGAAGCGGTTTAAACTGTATACATGTTGGTATATTTATATTTATAGTTTTTAGATTCTGTCTACATGCCAGCAATGACTACAACCTATCCTAACATGTCAAACCCAAACAAGCGTAGTGATGGATTCTTAGCATCCATGTCCATTTCAGGCCTGAACGACCTCAAGGACCACCTGGAGGAAGGCAGGTGAAGCAGGATGGGGGGTTAACGCAAACACTGACTGACCATCACACATCAAAGCATTAGTGAACAGATCAAACTGAGAGACACTAGAGTCTCTTCACCTACACTGAGCTGATGAAGAGTCCTGTTCCAGAAATGATAACAGGACATTAGAGCCGTAATAAACCATGCTCCTGTTACTCTCCATACTTAAGTACATCTGAAGGGACATACTTTAGTACTGGTACTCTCCATACTTAAGTACATCTGAAGGGACATACTTTTAGTACTGTTACTCTCCATACTTAAGTACATCTGAAGGTACATACTTTAGTACTGGTACTCTCCATACTTAAGTACATCTGAAGGTACATACTTTAGTACTGTTACTCTCCATACTTAAGTACATCTGAAGTACATACTTTAGTACTGTTACTCTCCATACTTAAGTACATCTGAAGGTACATACTTTAGTACTGTTACTCTCCATACTTAAGTACATCTGAAGTACATACTTTAGTACTGGCACTCTCCATACTTAAGTACATCTGAAGGTACATACTTTAGTACTGCTACTCTCCATACTTAAGTACATCTGAAGTACATACTTTAGTACTGTTACTCTCCATACTTAAGTACATCTGAAGTACATACTTTAGTACTGGTACTCTCCATACTTAAGCACATCTGAAGGTACTCTCCATACTTAAGTACATCACGAGTTCTTGGGTTTTGACTCTCCTCACGGTTTCACTCTCATGTTATTTCAGGGTTTTCTTTGCATCCATTGACCTTAACTTAGTAACTTGACGTAGTGTATCATGTCAATCAAAGTCACAACACACGTACAAGCGCAACATGACCATAAGTCATGTATGTCTGTAAGCTAGCTGAGTGTTTGTGCTTAATGATAGTAAGGAGTGATGGAGGAAAGATGAAACATGAGATCATCGGTTCCTATAGTGCTTCCTACCTGCAGATGTGTGATGAGGTAGGGGGAAATCAGAAGACCTCTTCAAAGCAGGCAGTGGTTTTTGGTCACAGGTTGTACAAAAGGAATATAACTGCTTTGATTTGATGTGTTGGTGTTTAACATGGCCAGGGAACAAGAGGGTGGGAGAAAGCTCTGTTTAGATTTCAGAACGACTTTAATACATTAATATTATGGACCTTTCCGGGCCTCCGTCCTGTTTGGCTCCTTTGGCCCCTGTATAAAATGCAACATCATGTTTTTGGAGCCTGAGCCACTGACATCTGCCTATGAATAGGCCTGAAGTTGAGACTGAACACACTTGCCAGGGTCCTCGCCATTTGTGAGGTGGCAGCCGAATCCATCCTTTGAGAGACTTTTCGCGTCCCCCGTTCTCCCACAATGCATTTCAGCTTCACCAGCACCATTCTACTGATTCTCCCCCTGGTTGCCATTCAGTCTGCAATGTCATTTTCAGTAATAGGACTTCAAGCATGAGCAACTTCGAGACTCCTCATCGGAGGCAGAATGGACAAAACTGTTTTTCCGCCAAAAAGTGTTCATTGGCGTCGACCGTTTCTCCCATTTGCTCTCTCTTTCTCTCGCCCGGCCTCTCTCTTTCTCTCTCATGCCCTCCTCTGTGCCACAGTGTGCAGCGGTGCTCTGCACTTGGCTACTCATGGCAGGACAATCGGTACTTGAGCAAGGCAATATCATCCCACCAGCAGCTCCCCTAACAACCTCCCAGTCGCACGAGAGCCGGGCTTCTCGTAAAAGTAGCAGAAAGACGTATTAAAGGTAGTAAATACACGCGGCCAGCCCAGTGAACTGTGAAAGTTGCGCACGGCTTTTTAGAGCTTTGTTAAGACCAGAAAGCACAGATGTTAAAAACAGGTTCAGATGTAGCGACAGATGGTATTTGATTATGAAGCAGACTGTTCATGTAATGCAAAGATGCTGCTTCAGCCCAACTGCAAGGAGGCTGTCTGCTCAAAGCTCAAGGGGGGGAAGGAGGGAGGGAGGGAGGGAGTGAGGGGACTCAGGTGTTCCCAGAGGTTCTTCCTTCATTTCAAAGAGAGGGTAAAAATAACAGGTGACAGGAAACAACCAGCCTGAACAATTCGGCCACAAGCCTTCCAAGCTACGCGCGTTCAAGCGATGCTCTGTCCTCTAGAATTTGACTGCTGTGGTGCTGTAGCGGGGGCATTCGGATCGGAGCAGCTGTAAGCACATCTGTAAGTGTCTGAGATGCTAAGAAGCAAGGATGGGGTCGTTGTGTTCTCACACAAGTGCCTGACCTGGGCCTTGAGGACTACCGTGAGTAGTCACGGCTGCTAGAACCCGCACTGGGGTTTCAGTGTGGACAGATCTCGCCCCGGCACCGACGAGGCAGCATCAGCCGTCAGATTTATTCCCGCTTAAACATACTGAAAGACGTCTAAGGGTTTTATGGCCAGGCCGCACACGTTTTACTCAGCCTTCGCCTTTATTCCCACCGCCTAGAGTGCCATTAATAACAGTGATTTTTTTTCTTCTCCTCTTTTCGCCGGTAAGAACATGGGAGCAACATTATTCTTGTGTTATCTCTTTAGGGAGGGAGAAAGGAGAGGGGGAGGTGGTAAAATTCTCAACAATGAACGGGCCAACACAAACACAGCTGTTTTATTGTTGTGCTGTTAAGATGTGCCTTTCAGAGCCGTGCTGATGAAATCAAACAGAAGGGGAGCGGTGCACAGTTCCGCTTGTCATTATGGTGCAGAAGGGGGAGTGACCCTACCTCCTGTTCAGTGGAGTCGCTGGAGCGCTCG
>JAMWET010000681.1:197500-202500 GCA_024036415.1 Prochilodus magdalenae | reverse complement strand
CACATTGCAAACATCCTGGCATGAAACAAACCCTCAACAAAAATGACAAAAAAAATAAAATAATCATAATAATAATAATAATAAAAGGAGAGAAAATTCTGGGGGTCCATTACTTACCATCATGTGGTAAACATAATAATGCCCGTTAAAAGGCAGAAGGAAAGGGCTGAGTGAAGATTAAACACAGTTAAAACAATCAGAGAGTTTATAGACTTATTCTTCTCAAAAGAAACAGCACAAAAAAGAGAGAGAGAGAGAAATGAACAGCTAACAGTAGCTGGGGCTCCAAAATAGAAATGCTACCTTTATTCTTCATACAGATCCTGGGGAGCAAACGGGATAGTAAAGTGGCAAGCAATACCGATTCCTACTCATGCAGAAGCTCCTGCAGACAATTGGGAGATTTGAAAATCTCTGGGACCTCACTGTCCAGCTTGCAGATGACCTTGTATATGGCCTTCTTCCAGGAAGGATCAACATCTTTGCCTGCCACAATGGCATTGAAAAACTCCCGTAACGTGATCTGCGCCACTTCCAGGAATCGCTCCGGAACCTGCTGATACACAAGGAGACGGTGACATTAATAAGCGTATTACGTTTCAATCTCAGGTCTCTGATTAACCCAAAACAGCAAAACGGGCTGCAGCCTAGCGTGAGCAGGGCAGGAGAGGTAGCCGCTCGCCCAGCCTAAAGCTTCCCTGGCAGCGCCTGAGCGGGGCAGAGCTGCTGTGCCAAGACTGCTGGGACCCGGCGAAATCTCCCAACAGCTTCACTACACCGATTCCTTTTTGTTTCGCTAGCACAGGCACTGTCTGCTAGGGCTGACCTGAATACTGGTTTGGATGGTGATGTTTCCTGAACCTCCTATTAAAGAGGAGGTGCTGCGTTCGAATAGGCAGTACGCAGTACGGTCACCTCCGTTCTGTTAACTCCGTTCTGTGTTAGCGTATTAACTCTAATGGGCTCTGGTTAGCAGAAACATGGAGGATTGTAATGTTAGCGCTTAATGGGATTGAGCATGGACCAGGTACAGAATGTGTGCAGTATGGATCACCAGATCTCCTCACTGGGAAAATGAGGCATGTGTAGTTAAGATGGCTTCAGTTAGTGGTGTAGCTGTGCATAAGTGATAGATCACACCTTACGTGTGTAACGTGCATATGTAATAACACCTTATTAAGATTAATATTAGACTAAGACATTGTTATTATCACACATGGGGACATTTGCATTGTTATAATAGAATATACATTAAACAGGTACAGAGGCAGACAACATACAAATTATACAAAATACAAAAAACAAGATAAATTGCATAATATATAAACAGTATATAGTAAAATGTATTATTTTGGAAATAGTATATAAATGTAAATATAAACAAATAAATAAAAAAATAAAAAAATACACTATATAAATGCACACTATTCTGCTATATTTTTGTTTAAAGGTCATTTCTATTAATTTCTATTCTATTCTAATTATCCCTAGCTTATCTCTCTACCCTGCGATAATAATGCTTATGAAAATGGCTCAGAAATATTCAAGCACATCTCCTCTGGTTAAAAGTTTACTATCTGATGCCACCCAGAGGTGAATGGCTTTCATTTCTGAGTCATGGATCTTCTGAAACGTTCTTCCTTGTGCCCTGCCATGCCATTTTTCCATGCCACTGTCAGTTTACGCTTGATTATCAGGGGCCTGGTTTCAGAGTCTATATTAAGAAGGATCCTAAAAGAAATTAAAACCGATTATAATAAACTTGTGTGGCAAAAAGTCCAGTTTTTAAAAGGTGTCTTCATGCCAGGCAGTGCAGAAGGTCCCTACACAGTGATTCTGAGCTCCACCTTCAGCAGATGGAGGGTTTCGGGTGATTTTGGGGGAAATACTGATATTAAATGTGAGATTTGCTCTGAAATAAGGACCAGGCCAGGTTTTGGGCTTGAGTGCTGAATGCAGTGTGCCACCCTGCCAGCACACAACCTCCTATAACCTCTGACACACGAAGGCCGAAAGCTACTCCTGCATTAAACTCATTCAGTTCACAAGGTTCTTGATATAAAGCTCTAGATAGCTTTAGGCTAGACTGTAGTTTTTGGGACCGGGTATATCTCGTTTTTAGGAATACCAGACAAACTCTATTTGCCAGCACACAATTGCTCAATTCACTCCGACACTGGAATACTGCTAAAAGCGTGTGACACCATGCTTATATTTGTCCTGCTTGGCAGGGTTAAAGTCCAGTGGTTGAGCTTATCAATGTGACCCACTCGTATGGAGCAGTGTCTGCTCCTAGCTTAGCATCAGCCCCATCAATCATGGTCTGCCTAGCACTCCTCAAAGACCCTGCCAGGTGAGCAGTTGTCTGGACAAAGCATGCCATCCATGTGACCCTAACCATTCCCAGCCCTCCTTTTCCATTAAGTGTGTTAAATATACTGTCATCAAAGGCGTACCCTTTTAGAAGGCCTTGGCTGGTGGGCTAGCTTTGGGTGCTTCACCACCATAACAGCTGCGTGAGTTCTAGTGATGCAGCACTAAATTATAGCTTGACCATAAATATCAGCCAACAAAAAAATCTGATGAAAAAGAGGTAACGGGTTCAGGTCAACCGCCGACCGTCTTCATGGTCACCGTTGTCTCGTAACGCGTGCGTTCAAACTCTCCCAAACAGGCAGCGTTTCTGTACAGTGCAGTACAATCATTTTTCCCTATTCCTTCTCCTGGGGCAAGATCATAGAGTGGAGTTGTGGGGGGGTGGGGGGGGACTGCCCAAGTGCTTTTGGCTCGGGCTCTGTCTCCTTCTCCTTCTCCCTTCCCAAGGGGCACAGCCTTCAGGGGTCATTTGTTTGATTATGCTGACTGTCCCTAGCCTCGGCGGTACACAATAAAGGCCTGACATAGCAGCCTGCTTGCCTTCTGTGTCCTGCAGATACTCATCATGAGTGTCAGGACATACCAAGGTTAGTGGTCACTGGGACGGCGCTTGTAGGCGAAGGGCTTGCCAAACGCACTTGGCTGATGAATGAATGTCACATGGAATAGAGGGGGGCAGAAAAGAGAGAGAGAGAGAGAGAGAGATGAAAAAGATAGAGGGAGGGGGGATTACAGAGGTTATAGATATCCCACCACCACCAACCCAACCCAACCGACCACGTACCATGTCCCCTTTGTTTTTTAAAGCTCCCTTATTTTCTAAAAGCTTTTGGAGAAACAGCAGAGCAGTCTTGACATGGACAGAGATAGAGACATGGAGAGAGAGAGAGAGAGAGGGAGGGGGGGGGCTTTCTTAAGGCTCTTTGTATTCTCTCGCTGAATATTTTTTTGGAATGCCAGGTTTTGTGGGTGTGCTAACCTTCGAGGTGAATTTCTCTCTAAGCGGTGCGCTTGGCACTCGCTGCTGCCTTCAGTTCTATTTTCCCGACTTCCTTCACCCACGTTATTATTTATGACACACTGCCCTTCGCTCCAGCACCCTCGCCCAAGTGTTTAATAGGCATCCGAGTCATATAGGCAACAGTGAAAAATAGCAGGAGCGATAAAGTATTGGTTTCGCGGGTCTACCTGACAGATAGGAGGGAATATCTTGGTTGACCAAAGTGACATCATGACCGGAATACCGGAAGTGCTATAGGACGTTCAGTAGGATGTTCAGCTGGAGTTAATCATAGTGTCCTCTTCTTATTGACACATACACACGGAAACAGGAGGTCCATGAAATGACCTTCCTATAAAGTTATCTGTGTTTACCCCCATCTTAAAACTTAGCTACAGCAGCTAGCTACACCGGCCTGGTCTCTGAATGCGGAGCACCGGATGGCTGGGACTATTCTAGAGAGGAATTCTGCTGCTTTCCTTTTTTTTGTGTTTTACTATAAAAGGCCAGTAAAATGCTGACTGCAGAAGAGAAGACAAAGTCAAGGAGAAAAGGGTATTGGTATTTTGGATCCTCTTGACTGCCTGCCTTAAAAAAAAGAGAAAGAGGAGAGAGAGAGAGGGAGGTGGAGAGAGAGAGAGAGAGGCAGAGAGAGAGAGAGAGAGAGAGAGGCAGAGAGAGAGAGAGAGAGAGAGGCAGAGAGAGAGAGAGAGTTATTCTTGTCACAAACCCTTTTGTCTGCATCTGCTGACTGCTTGCCCATAGCCAGCAGCATGCTTTAACTGTTTTGTCACCTCCTCGCCTCACACGGATCAGCTGTTGTGCTTTTGTTGTAGCCATTGTGTAGGATAAGCCCCTGCCTCACAGTAAACACAGCTGAATCGTGCGGCAGACAATTCCACATCAATATTTCATACGCCCTCTTTATGACTCCTGATTCGGTCAAATTGAAAAGAGAAGCGCACAAAGCGCAGCTTAAACAGGTCACTATCCAGACCCTCTGAGAGGGGCATGCTTAATTGTCCTTAGCGGGGACCAGTGACCATGCTGCGAGTCACTCCAGCCTCTGTTCTCAGGACTTTAAGTGTGGTCCAGCAGGGGGGAGGCACATGAATTCCGTTTTTCTCACCTTACCTATTATTTTTTGGGGATACCTGCACATGTCATTTCCCCGGGAGTACGGTAGCTTCTCCACGGGAGGATTTCCTATTGCGTATAAAGATGCACCGTGATGGTGCAGCAGACTAGTGCATGACTTCGCAGGGTTCCAGTTTGACTCACGTGCTTGGAAGTGTTCTGACACGAGTGCCTTTAGGAGCGAGGTGACCAAACAGGACACGGCACATAATTAGTCATTCAGTTCTAACGTCTGTCACTTACAGCTGATCATCAATAACACCAGCAGGCCCTGCTAAATCCTGACGCCATTTTTCATTAGCTGGAATTCCCTGTAAACCCTGAGAGATGACTGACACTCCGACTCTGACTCGACTCAGGCCGCCGGTCGTTATCAGTGATCATCTAAATGAAGCTTTGGTTTAAAGTGTGCATGGTTGCGGGAACGGGCCACCGGTGCTCCTGTGTGATCTGGCAGCGCGGAGCTCCCTGCTTCATGGTGCCGGTG